>RAPC01000007.1:1157098-1271173 GCA_009806235.1 Neurospora sp. CHS-2018c | reverse complement strand
CTTCACCTACCCTCGCTATAAATACTCGAAAACTATACGCCGAACTTTTCCTTCGATTAATCGCAACCCTATTAAGTTATATTATATTAATTTTTCGAACTTTTTTAATTATTTTTTTATTTTTTTTTACGAACCTTAATTTTAATTTATATTTATTTATTATATAGATTTATTTATAACTTTTTTCAAAATAAAATTTTGATTCAAATTAGAATCGAACTCACGACCTTTTAATTATAGAGGTAGCTATTAGACCCATTAAGCCATTGAACTTGTTAAAACGGTTCGTTTTTTCCACTTATATAACTAGAACCCTTCGTTCCTATTCGTTTCCAACTACTCTTCGCTCCTAAATACCCTTTTTCTATTTTTTTCAACAACCACTTATCGCACCAACGTGCAAATGGCACCAAATTGATCGGAAAGAAGAGACGGTCATTTTGCAGCTACTTTCATTTTAATGCACGCAATAACCATGGAGAAATCGCAATTGCAATCGAAAAGCACGGGCCTCGAGTTTGGCTAAACTCCGAAATTTCCTAATTGGGAAGGCGGGCTCCGCAATTAAATGCATTTGGCCCAGTGTAGACAGAATCACTTATTCCTTCCTTACGGAATCTTTAATATAATTAAAGGAATAAGCGCTTCAATTATATATCGGTATTATCGAAGGCTCTAAATTTTTCGTATATTTAATTCTAAAGATATTACGCGTTCTTTAAAATGCTATCGTTATATATTCTAAGATAAATAATTAATTATTCTTACTTAGGAATAGGCAAACCTCAATGAGGATAGGAAGCTATAGTTATAAATTTCCTATTTTCGTTTTAATTAATTTAGCGCTGAGTTTTTAAAACCTATCTCGTCCTTATTACTATTTTGATTTGGGCCGGTATTATTAATACAAAACCAACTATATACTATAATAGAAATTATTGTAAATGGCTAATTAGAGTAATACTAATAATTGTCGTGAACCTAAATAATTAAGATAGTTAATGCTAATACTAGATAGAAAGGTTAAGGTTGTCCTAAATAATAGAGAAAAGAAAGGAAGAATAACTAAATTACTAATATTTGAAACTTATAGTTTGAATAATCAATAAGTAAATAAAGGTATTCTCTTCTTGGAGAAAAGAAGTAAGTGATTAAAATATATAGTTCGGAATAAAATAAATGATTAGACATCTTATAAAGATATTATTAGTAGAATTCAATTAAAAAGAAGTTTTAACGAAGTATATTAAATTATCTATAAAAGCTATACTAACGAATTGATTTAGGAATAGCCACCGTCTTTCCTATTAATTACCCCCCTTTTTAGAGAAAGAGTTGATGTCTTGCCTTTCTTCTTTTTTATTCCTCTCCATCTCTCCTTCTTATTCCCATTTATTAAAGTAGCTATCTTAACAGGTCTATTAAGGTAGGCAAACGATCATTCGTCCAGTTAGCTTATATAATTATTCGTTTTCCAATCTTCCTTATAATTCCTGATTATGGGCAGCTGATTAGACCCCTCTAATCTTGTAAGCGCATCCCTGATTTGAGTGTATTGTAGAAAAAATTGAAAAATTCATCGCAAAAAGCATAAGGCATACCACCCCAAATCAACAATATAGCCGTTTCCGCTGTAATAGTGATATTTATTATTATAAGTACGTTAGTTAAAGACGTCTTTATAAATAAAGACGGCGAAGTCGATAGTATTAAAATCTATTTTATTATTACTTTAGCTAACGGTGTAATTGTTAGGGCTATTACTGCTGCTATTACCGCTGCTACTACTACTAGTATTACCCTTATTATTAATATTGGGGTCCGCTTTATAAAAGTAGCCGGCTAATTTATTATAATAATTAGTATTATTGAGGTTACGAGCGATAAAACGGCAAAAATCGAACTACTTAGTAAAATTGTTTTCGGTAAGGGGGTTATAGTAAATTAAGGTATTATAAAAGCGCTTATTAATTTTATTGCGTAAATAATAAATTTTTATAGCGTTGTCAAAATTATAATGTAATATAAAAGTAATAAATTCGATTTCGAATTCGGAGAAAAGCGTATTTTTTTAATATAAATCGGTAAAGCGGTAGTTAATATTAAATTTTAAATTAATATTATTGAAGTAATTACTAAAGTACTTTATAAAAGTAATACTATCCTTCTAATACTATTTCGCGTTGTTAACTTCTAATAATATAAAATTAAAGTTAACCTAAATATTAAATAAAAATTTTAGGCCTAATAATATTGCAATTTTAAAGATTTTAATATCTTCGGTAATAAAATAGGCCTTATTAACTCTCTATAAAGTAATAATACGGAATTTTTAGGAATAGAAGGCTTTATAACGGCGGACGGAATTCTTCTCCTTACTGTCGAAGACGGAAGGGTCTTCGATAGAATATTTAAAGAATATATTAGAAGACGCTATCTTTATTTAAAAATTTTCGAATTCTTATTAAAATAGGGCGTATTCTTACTTTAATTAAGTATATTCGAAATTAAGGGTATTAAAAGCGATTTAATTATCGTTGGCGATTTGGCGTACGATATTAAATTCGTATTTAAAGTAATAGAGGTCGGTAACGACGTCGTCGTTATCCTAGAGAATAGAGAGAAAAATGCGATTGAGGGGTTTAATAATAGATTAAAAAGCGGGCTTTTTAGCAATTTTAATAGCGGTTATAAGATAGTTGCGAAGGATAAACTTAGGTCTATTATTATTATTAAATCTGCTAAGGAGATTATAAATATTATAAGTGAAGTCGATTTTAATTAAGGTAGTACAATTAACGTTAGTATTGGGTATGTAGTCTTTTGTAAGGACGTTGAAAAGGTTACCGAAGTCGAAGGGGTTATAAGGTTTATCGCTATCGGATTCCGGAATTGTAGCGAAGTTAGGTAAACCGGCGTCGGTTTTACTACTAATAGAAAGAAAGGGGTAGTCGTTAATATTAAGACTATTATTATCGCCGTCGAAGGAGATAAATAATATAGGGAGTATAACGATAATTTATTGTTGTAACGATTGAAATAGAAAGAGATTTTTTATTTATTAAATAAAGAGAACAATTCTTTATTTATTAAATAAAAGAACGCGAATTGGACTACCGATAAGGCGATTTAATTCGATGGCGGTATTGGATTCTACGATTCGGCGACGAGGTAATTCTTATACGGATGGATTGCGCAGTTGGAGATAAACGCGCGATTCTACAAATTTTAGGGTTTACGCTATAAATGTAATAATTAAAAGGTATAATTAATTATTACGGGTAAAGGTTGGGTATAAATATAGATATATGTAATTGTACGAAGGAGAAAGAAGGAGAGTGTAGACGAGTACTTAGAAGATTAGCTTTATAAGGACGGTTTAATTGTAGGCCTAATATAGGTCTACGGCTAGAGGCCGCTATAACCAGTCGATTAATAGCGATAGTAGTTTCAAAAGCTGTTATGCGCTAGTATAAGGCATGTGAGTAATTACGTGCGATATAGGCTAGCCCTGTGACACCTCCCCTAGGTTTATATACGTTACTAATTTATCCCTTGAAAGCGGTAACTATTATTTTGGCTAGGTTCGAAAGCGGTAGAGGTAGTTTATTGAAGAGTATATATTGAATAAGAATTATCTAGTAAGGTATTTTATAAAAGAACGAAGGAGGCGCTAGCGAAGTGATAAGTAAAGTGTTAAGAGAGAGTAGTAAGAAGGTAAGGCATTTATATAAGTAGAGGAGGTAATTATTATTAAAGATAAAGACGAGGATTAATGCTAATAATAATATTAATCGATTAGAATCGGCGCTATTTCAATACCCTCCTCTTTAATAACAAACTCTTTATTATCTATCCCCGTATCGGCTATAATAAGAGCCTCCTCGTTAGCTATTTTAAGCTTAGCAATTAATTCAACCTTTTTCAACTTACTAAATCCGAAAATACGTTGTACTCTATAAAAGGCCTTCAATTAGGGTATAGTATAATTATTGTAAACTATACCCAATTCGTTAATAGTAATTTCCCCTTCTAAGAATTCGGGTTCGAGGTAATTATTAATAACTTCAATATTATTAATAATTTAAAAGTCTAAAAAATCAATATCCCTCTAATTAATATCTTTAATTCGAATCTTATAGTCCTCTACGCCGTCAAAGTGTATAAAAATACTATAATTAATAAAAAACTTAATTATTAGACTAGGATTATTATCGTTGAGAAGCTAGATAGTACGTACGATAATATAGGTAAGTATAATCCTCTTTTTAACGGGAGTCTATTTATCGAAATCTCTATTAATAGTCTATTGTTATTTAATATATTCGTCGTATACTTCGAAAAAATAGGCCTTAATAAATTTATTAATATAAGTATCGAGGGGTTGTAATAAAGGGGTAAGGCCGCTAGGGATTAGAGCTCGGTTAATATTGTATTTATCGAAAGTATCGAAGATATCCTTTATTTTATAAAAGGCGGCTATATCTATAACTAATAATACCTTATTATTATTATTACCTACTTCTTTATACAATTCTTTATTAATCTATTTAATTATTAACTTTTCGTTATTATATACCGTCTCGTTGAATTCAACCGTCACCCTTAGATTATAAGCTTTAATTTCATCTATGCAAAAAAATATTAGGAAAAAGAAAAAATGAACTTGAGAAAAAAGAAAATAAACCTAAGGAAAATAAAAATGAACCTAAGAAAGAAAAAAGGAATTCGGAAAAGACATTAGGAATTCGGGAAAAATAAAAGGCAAAAGTCCTAACTTTTTCCGGCTTATACCTTTTTTCTTTTCTTCTTTTTGCCCTATATACGTATAGTATAGTACTAATCTACCCGCTTCGGCTCGGATTACCCATTTACTCGCGGGTAATAAGTAATACGGCGTTGGCATTCGGTTTAAGATTTATACGCGACTTACGGTTTAGAAGCGTAATAAAAGGGGTAGAAGAAAAGAAAGAAAAAAGGTAAAAGCCCTATATATATATAGTACTACGCTAATCTACCCGCTTTAATTCGGATTTACTTATTTGCCCGCGGGCAATAGGATAATACAACATTAGTACCTTCTATTAGTTCTAGTCTTATACGCGACTTATAGTTTAGAAATATAATACAAGGGGGGGGAGAGGAAAGAAAGAAAGAAAAATGACAAAAGAAAAAGATAAAAGACAAAAGAAATATCTAATTTACCGTCTATAATCCTTCTTTTACTAGCATTTAATATACCCTTAAAGATTAACTTCGGTTTTAACCGCTAAAATCCATCTGCAAAAATATATAAAATCAAGGTCGCTTACCGTTTACTCCAACCACTCCTATCGGTCTTGCCCGTAATAGTATCATTACCTCTAATATCGTATATAACACCATTTAAAAATTCGAAGGGGATAGGGGTCTTATCAAAGTTAATAATAAATCGCTTATCAACCTATTTAAAAGAGGGGAAGTTAATTAATAATAAGAAAGATATAGATAATAATAAGAAAAATATAAAAAAAATATAAAATAAACACTTACCTTACGGGGGGTAGGCGGGCTATAAATCAAACGGTTAATAGATGGCGTTATAGGTAGGGTAATATTCCTACGTACGAACTTGAGGAAGCTGGTGGCCAAATAAAGGTAATCTAATAGCAACTTTAATAACTACTGTATAACCCGACGAAGTACGATATTATAGCAGCGTATAAACCCCCTAACCCAACCGGTTGTAAAGAGAAATTCCGAATAGGGGAGGCTAGTCTAGGCATAAAAAATATGCTTAAACATTCGCCTAAACCAACCAATATATATAAATTCGCCTACCTTCCGCTTAATATAGAAATCTTCGAATAATTTCGATTCGAATTCTAGATACACCGGCCGAAAAGGAAACTCTATACTATAGAAGATCTTATTTCTATTATACTACCAATACAAAATAGTCGACTTAAGGATTTTAAAGTAAGCGGCCGCTTCCTATACGAACGGGCGGCGTATACCTTAAGGTAATAGGGTTTCGTCTTTATCGACTCGCGTACGGAAGCTATACCCTAGGGTAGACTCTAACTTAATAAAATAGAAAAGAAGGTAATCGAGGACAGGAATCTTTAAATCGCGAATATAACTACATTCAACCCTCTTCTTAGCAAGTAAGCATTCGTATAACCAATATATATACCGTTAGTAGAGGGACTTGACCTTCTTACTTAGTTTTATCCGTTTGGTGACAATATTATAGAACTAGCGGGGTGGTTTATTATCAAAAACGGTAAATAAGAATAATATATTAAAAGATAATAATAATGAAAATAAAGTATTATAAAATGAATTTGATAATATTTTATCGACTTGAGAGGTCTAAGTATGTAGAGGGGTAGGGAGGGAAGTTGTAAGATAAGAACCTATAGTTAGAAGTGATAATAAAGTAGGGTAGTAATATTGTAAATTAAAATCTGAAATAAGACTCACCTTAGGGTCGGTCGACTTTTTAATATTAAAATCTTGGGGATCTTAATAGCAGTGAGCTTAAACACGCCGCTAGACTTGAAGCTTACTTCTTTAATGAAAGACCGCATCGCAATCGATAATCGTAGTATTGTTTGATTGATTCTGGTTGATCTGGTGATTCTAGTAATTTGAGGGCACGAATTAGAATCGAGAAAAGTAGTGGTTTGAGGAAGGAGGAAGGAGGTAGGGTAGCTGGGCGAGATTCTATAAGATTACTGGCACGGGGAACTCGGCTGGCATAGGTCACCTGCAGTCGGCTGGCGGGGCTGGCAAGGGGGTGGCAGGGGGTGCCAGCTGTATGGCGCTCGCTTACATACCCATATAAGGTAAGGCGGGGCGCTAAGGGGTATCCCAATCGACTGAGTAAAAGCGGTAGCTTCCACTTGCAGGAGACAGCCGTCCCTACTTGCCCGGGCGTCCCTACCTTATCGTTGCTACCGTTGAAAGCCGATCATTCCGTGTTCTTCCACCACTGGCATCCCTTCTTTAAACGGCCATTTAGTAGTCCCGTCCTTCTCTTTGATTTGCTCCCATTGTTTACTTGTTCCGGGTTTGCGCCATCAAACATACCTGACTTGTTTGACAAACAAAAAACACCAATTCGAGATTTACATAAACTTCCCCGATTTCGGATTCCACCAGACTACGACATAGCCGTGTGCTACTCGACTTGGCGCCGAACGGATATCGACTATCGGGAACCATAGCGGTGGATCAAGACAAGACTATTAGTGAAACCAGACCGAGGTTCCGGTAGCGACGCACGACACACGCGGTAGACGGACGGACGGACGGCCGGCCTGGGACGGGGACAAATCGAGGTTTCCAGGTCCACATACACCGATATGCCTTTGCGCGGGCCCCTTCGACGGCCTGCGCTTGCGCTTCCTCCTTCTGCGCTTCTCTCCTCCAACAATGTCATCACAAAAACACCCCTTAGGATATCACCATTACCGCGCTCGGTAGCGGTACGGCAGCGTAGAGGACATGCGACACATTTGCCGGTACCAGACACACGGCCAAAGACGGCCATCTTCTTTCCAGGTTCGTAGTAGTCACGGACTATCCTGCCTTGACATGCTCATGTTACGAAGGACGATGCTAACAGCCATGAGATATACAGGCCAAGGCGTCCAAAGAGTTGGCATGCTCACCCCCTGGCTAGAAGCCTTTCCCTCGACAACTTCCGAAATCATCGAAGAAATCGACTCGGTAGTGGGCTACAAGCTCTCGGACGTGATACAAAATGGGCCCGGCAAGGATCTCAACCTGTCGCCCAACGCACAACCAGCCATCATGGCCACCTCGATAATGATCATCCGCATCCTCGAAAAGCATTTCAACTTCCGAGTCGAAGACAACGCCCACTTTACCCTCGGTCACTCCCTTGGCGAGTTCGCTGCGCTTGTCGCGGGCGGTTATATCCACTTCCAGGACAGCCTGCGTATGGTGCAAAAGCGAGCGGAAGCCATGTCCAATGCCACCCGGCAGGCCGAGGAGATGTACGGCGGAGAGTACGGCATGGTGGCACTTGTCAGTAGCAAGGCCGAGCACCTGCCACCTTTGATCGCCGCGATCCACGAGTTCGTCAGCTACGACAGCGCCGGCTCGAAAGTCGAGAGCGCCGACGACTGGAGCCCAATCGACCAGGTGCTTATTGCGAACGTCAACAGCAAGACTCAGATCGTGCTCAGCGGAAGCATTGAGCGCATCAAGACACTGGTCGCTCATGTGCGCCAGTTCCTGGGGCATGACCCACGCGCGGTCAGACTCAAGAGCGACAGCCCGTTTCACAGTCCCATCATGAAGCCGGCCGTCGGGGTGCTGCAGCAGATGATGGCGGGAAACAGCATGGTCAAGGGGAGGGAGAATGAGGATATCGTCACGTTTCCCGGAAAGGTTACGTGCATAAGCAATGTGACGGCTAGGCCCTTTGAAAGTAGGGAGCAGCTGAAGGACCTTCTGGCTCGGCAGGCGGTCGAAACGGTAGAGTGGTGGGATAGCATCAAGTATCTGGATCAGTCCATGAAGGTCAGGAGATGGGTCGGTATTGGGCCAGGGTACGTAGGCCGGAATCTGGTGGGGAAGGAGGTGGGCATGCGCGGGAAGGATGTCGTTAAGGGCGGCGGTGTCTGGGCAATCACCGATCCGAAGGAGATTGAGGAGGTGCTCCGGGGACTGGAAGAGACGGACTTTTACGAGGATGACGAGTGGCAGGATGCATGGGATAGGTGGGACTGAACGAGTGTTGTGTGTGTCCAGGCATTTTCAGCGTTGGGCATTTATGGAAAAGGGCTGTCATTTTGGAAAACATTTGGGAAATTCATCGTCACCCCTTTTCGAGCATCGGCGTAGCTTTGGGTTGGATACGGGGAAGTTAAAGGAGTGTTTGGCCAGCGGGAGAGGAGCACTGCGCCCGGCGTTGTGGATAGGTTTACCGTTTCTTCGGGCAGACACTGGAAGCTGTATATTGTATCTGCTGTCATAGCCAACGAATCATTAGGGAAAATGAACGGTTCTCGCATCTACCGGTACCTTACTTACTGAGCTTTGTCCTGAATCATGTTGTGAGAGTGTAAGGTCGAAAAGGGGCATCAACATGATCATTCACATCCACTGTAGGTAGACGTTGGGAATAGGGGTCCCGCAGGCCACTAAACAATGGTTACCCAAGCTACCCCAGACCCACTTGCTGCACCTCCATGGATCAGCTTCCCGCGTCACCACGGCGGCCCGCGTTCTGTCATCGTTCAACTGAACAACATCCAAGCAGTCTCAAACCAAGCAGGGCACTCGACATCACTCAATTTTCGCAACCAGACTTCGAATCCGAAAGCACGGCATCACTACCTCAACATACTGTGATAATACCAAACCAAGCCCGAGGATAGAACTACCTCCTCGACAAATGGCGACCCTAATCCCCTCAATAGCCTGTCTAGGCGTAATAGGCCGTAACGTAAAGCTCCCCTATCCCACCCTCCCTCCTCTTCTCTTCTGTCCTCTTCTCTTCTGTCCTCTTCTCCTCCCCCCACCCCCTTCCTTTCCTTTTCCTCTCTCTCTCCCTCTTATCCAGTCTAGCTAACCCTCCCTCTCCATCTACAGAACAACCCCCTCCATATCCAAATCTTCCCCTCCTACGACCCCTCCACCAACACCTACGTTCCCGCCCGCACCTCCCTGCAATTCCACCTCCTGCTCTCTTCGACTCTTGACGTCTTCGACCTGCGCGCGCGCCGCAACGCCGCGGCCGGTGTCGGCTTGTCGGGCGACTTTGGCCTATTGCATGCGGTGGACGATCGCCTGGCAGCGTACGGGTTCGAGACGAATACGGGGACTAAGTTTGTTGCGGTGGTGGATATGAGGGGACGAAGGGTTGATGGACGAGGAGTAGGAGGTGGTGGTGGTGGGCATGGGGTAGGGGGACAACAGGGTGGAGGGCTGGCGCAGGGAGGGGCGGCGGCTGCGGCTAGTAGTGTTGGGTTGAGGGAGGGGGAGATGAAAGTTGTGAGTACTTTTTTTATTACTGTTTCTCTGGGAGTGGAGGGTGGGAGGTGGTGGAGGGCAAAGAGATCGTGATGTGATGGGGACGAAAGGAGAATGGAAAGGGAAAAGGGGTGGGAGAAGCAGGGACAGATGGACAGTTGGTGCTGACACAAAGGAACAGGTCTTCAAGGCGATGCAGACGGCGTATATCAAGTTGCTGCAGAACCCGTTCTTCGATCCGGACGAACATTCGCCGCTTACAGGAACAGGTGGCAAGAGAATCACGAACAAGAAGTTTGCGGAGGATATGAGGAGGATAGGAGAGAACTGGGGACCGGGCGTGACGGTTCTTTGAAGGGGTTACTCTTACCGAGAAATCTCGAGGTGGGATGTCCTTTGGTTGAGCATATGGGTCATTGGGCGAGAGCGGTAAGTTGGCGTTTCTGGAGTTTGGACGGTTCATGTTTACAGGAAAGCGGGTTGTTTTTTCTCGCCTCGGTGGTATAGAGGGACGGCGAGGGGATTCAAGGGTGTGGTGCTCCAGACTTGGCCATACAACTACGGCTAAACAGCTAATCAGGCGACCTCTACGAACAATATCAAAATAACAGACTTAATACAGTTACATCAACAATCATTTCTTAATGAAGGAAGCTCTCCAAACCGACACCCAAACTACCAATCACAAATATCAACCATAACGCCTGCCAAACCAACCATCTCAATCCCACCCGTTACTCAACACAAACTCCTCATACGGCACTCCCAACTCCTCAAACTCGCCCTTCTCCGGCCTCGCCATCTTCGCCCACCCTCTCACCAGCTCTCTCCAATAACACGCCTCCGCCGCCGGACTAAAGTACCCCCCACCCACAAATAACTCCCTCTGCCTTCTCGCGATGCCCTCGGCAACCTTGGGATGCTCCTCCAACCAATGTATCGTATCCTCCAAATCCGACCAATCGGGGCTTACAAACACGATATTCGCCTCGTTGGGATCATACCGTTTCGGCCACGCCCTTTCATGTCTCACATGCGGCGTCCACACCCCATCCTTCTGGGCTCCGGGTTTAGCCCTGGTGTCTTTCGTCTTCCCATTTTTTCTCATACGCAACGACCGAGCTTTATCCAAGTCCAAATCGCTCGAGAATAAAGGCTTGACCAGGTGCGTGGTATGCTGCATCCACTGAATCGGCGGCGTGAGGGTTACCGAGGCACACATCTGGAGGAACTGGAACCTTCCCGAGTAGGAAATGCCTTCGGTGTGGAGGACGTATTTGTACTTGCAAAAGTCCTCTATCGCCAGAGAATTAGTGGCATTCTTGTTGTCACCACCTGACCATTCAAGAGACTGCACATCCGCCCACGGCTTCCCCTTGGCGGTGGAAACAAGCTTGTACCGCAGCTGCGGGTTATGGATCGAGTTGAACCAAGTCGTGCCGCGCCAGATCGCGCGGGGATCTTTGTGGGAGTGCCAGCGGTTTCCTTGAAATTGGGTGGTTTCGAGGTTCGTGATGGCCGCGGCCGCGCGAGAGATGGAGCCGATGAAGGGGAGGTCCCATGCCCAAAAGGAGAAGTGAGGAATCAAAAAAGTGCGGGCGTCGGGGTCGGAGGGGGCGTGCACGGGGTCGGCGTTGCGGGTGTATTGCAGGGCGGTGCCGAAGGGGGTGTCGAGGATGTTGAGGGTTAGGATGGTGTCGAACTCTTCGAGATGAGATCGCTCAGAGGGAGGCAGGGTGAGAAGGGCGCGGTGGAGTTGGTGCAGGGCTGCTGTTCTTGACTTTTTATCTTCGTTAATCACAGCAGTGTCACAGGAAGGAAAAGAAAAGGAAAGGGAAAAAAAAAAAAAAAAAAAAGACATACATTAACCATCTCCCTACTCAAATCCCTCTTCCGTTGCGCATGCAACACATAAATCTTCCCCTCCCTTATCCGCACCTGCATCGGCCCCAAATCACTGCTCCTCTTGACCTTGAACGGCCCTTTCGCTACCGTATCATCAATCTCCTTCATCAGTCCCGGAAAGGTAGCCCGACAGGTGTCAGCGTCGAGAGATAAGTTGTTCAGTATCTCGTCAGTCATCTTTCGCATGCTCCCTCCACGAGGCGAGGACTTGGCGCGAGAAGAGGCGATGGCTTCGTAGTCTACTTCTTCTCCATCTGAAGGATTAAAATTGCCTTCTTTGCCACCCGAGGCGGAAGAGGAGAATAGTGATGGAAATGATGATGTAAAAGAAACGGCAGAGGAGCCATGGCGGAAAAAGTAGTGGAAGAGTGACCAAAGCGTTAGACAAGAAAAGAACACGATAGAGGCGAGTTTGAGGAGACGTCGGCGTTGGCGGTATTTGAGGTTGGTGATGTTCATGTCTCGCATGTCTCGAAGGTTGTCTCGGAGGTTTAGAGATTTGGTCGAGAGGGAGGAGGGGATGATGGGGATGGAGAAGCGGGAGTGGTGGTGGTGGCTGTAGGCATGGCTTTCGTTATGGTTGCTTGGTCTAGGAGTTTGGCTTTGACTTGGGCTGTGGCTTTGGCTTAAAGGGCTGTGGTTGTAAGCTTGGGAGGAGTAAGAGGGAGGAGTATATTGGTTGGCCATTCTGCTCTTTGTGTTGCTGCTGGTCCTCGTTATAGGAGGAGGAGCACGGCGTGAGGTCGACATTGAAGTTTCTTGGATTCAAGTCAAGGGTGAGGTACCCGATGGTCTCGTTATGGGGGCATGTGGAAGGGATGGAAGTGAGACGGAGCTAGAGTAGAAGGTTTGATGGAGGTTTGGCTGGGGGATTTTTTTGACAGTATATAAAGCATCTCCTGATGATATTGTCTTGGACAATTACATGTGGTCTTTTCAACTTCCACTTCTGGTAATGCATCGAGAGGGGTTCCGTACTGTCGGCGGATAAAAACCCGGAGGATAAATGTCCGGGTTACTCTTCGGGGAATGTTCCGCGGTTGTATACGTATGCCGATAACCCTGAGCAGGATTTGACCATTTTGCTTCCGGGAAAACATGGATCATGAGTTAATCTATTTGATGTCAACCCGGAAGCGGAGGTATAAACAAAGTTGAAGCATGTTCGAGTAGCTTACAGTTGTCGAACTTGGAAGTGTATAGCTCTAGCACCAGCTCTATCTAGTTTTGCTGCTCTGTCCAGTCATCAAAGTCTAAGTGGCGTCCCACTACGCGTTTATAAGCGAGGCCCGGGTACCGTCACATCGCAGCGGAGTGATCGGGAGCGTAAATGTTTCACGGCGTGGCTTGGGACTAGAGGGGAAGAATAGCTTGAGGTAATTCGGTTTAGTTAAAGGTAACGGGTTGAAAGCTGCTCTGGTTTTAAAGAAGGATAAATATGGCTTCATGATGTAGACCGTCAAAGGAGACATAGACTGGTCGCTTTGGAAAAACTGGGTATATAAGCTGCTCTTCCTAAATGTGCGAGTTCAAGGAGTGATACACCGTACATATCAACTCTTTGAACGTATCCAAACCGTGCCATTACTTCTTCCGACATTATCTGCTTCCGCCCATTATCGACCCCTCCTAATCATATGATACCTTACTCCCTTAAATCGACGATGTCACTGGTGTTGTTGAACTCCCGACTTGAACAGGCAATCAAGAAGTCGTCGACTCGTTATCTAATCATAAAGCTCATTAGATACACAAACAAAAAGAGAGCATCAAAAACACGTGGAAACAGACGGAGTGAGTTGCCGCGATATTGTGCAAGTGACAAACACACAAACAACTCAAGCCCTCCTCGCCTTGACATAAACAGACAGATAATAGCCAGCCACCACTACCAGCCACCTCGTCAACGCACCTTTAACACCGCCACTCTTGGTACCCAAGCCCAAGAAGAACCACATCCAGGACCCTTTAACGACGGTCCCCTGGCGGTCAAAGTTGGGCTTCTTGTTGGTCCAGCGCTGCAGGAACTCGAGCTCGCTCCAGTCGTACGGCATGTAGCGCACGCGCAGGAACCGGTCCATCCAGGATGGGGTCTCGGACACGGTGCGGAAGTGCGTGAAGTTGTCGAAGCTGGCTTTGCCGCGATAGGCGCCCCAGCCGGAGTCGCCGACGCCGCCGAAGGGGACCGTGTGCACGGCGCCGTGGAAGTAGGCGTCGTTGATGCAGGCGCCGCCAGAGGTCATTTCGTCGAGGACTGTGGGTGGTTGGGTAGCTTGTTAGTATAAAAAACTTCAATAACATAAAAGGGGAAGGGAGAAAAAAAAAAAAAAAACCATACTCCTTCCAGTCTCCGACTTGTCACCAAACGCCATCAGCGCCAACGGCGTCCGGTGCACGGCATTGGCAATGTTGAGCGCCTGGTCGAGGGTGTCCACAGGGTAAATGCTGAAGATGGGACCGAAGCTCTCCTCCAGCATCATCGGATCATCGAGGCTATCCACCAACACCGCCGTCGGCTCGATGAACAGGTCGCTCTCGTCCGTCTGGCCGCCCATGACAATCTTGCCCTTGGTCTCGTCCAACATCTTCTTGACCCTGTTGAAGTGCCTCGCGTTGACAATGCGCGACAGATCCGGGCTGGCCTTTGCTCCGTTGGGGAACATTTCCTTGTACGCGATCTTGAGGAACTCGATGAAAGTGTCGGCCACGTCCTTGTCGACGAGCACGTAGTTATGGCTCATGCACACCTGTCCGGCGTTCAAGCACTTGCCCCACATCAGCCGGCGGGCCGCGAGCGCCAGGTTGGCCTTCTTGGTCACAAAGGCCGGGTTCCTGCCGCCCAGCTCGAGGCACACGGGCGTCAGCGTCTCGGCGGCCTTGCGGGCAATGATGGTGCCGACCTGGGCGCTACCGGTGAACATGATCTTGTCCCACTTCTCCTCCATGAGCGCGTTGGTCTCGGGGATGGCGCCGTTGACGACGGCGAAGGCGTTGCGGTCCAGCCGGCTCTCGATCATTTCCTTCATGACCATGGCGCACGCGGGTGTCAGCTCGGACGGCTTGATGACGGCCGTGCAGCCGGCGCCGATGGCGCCCACGAGCGGGGCCAGCACCAGCTGGACGGGAAAGTTGTAAGGGCCGATGATGAGGACGGTTCCCAAAGGCTCCTTCTTGACGCGGAAGTTCATCATCGAGTAGGTGACGGGCACGTCCTTGAGCTTCTCGGTCTTGGCGAAGGTCTCGAGGTTGTTGATCATGTGCATGCAGTCGTTCTTGACCCAGTCGACCTCGGTGAAGTCCGACTCATATCCGCCCTTGCGCAGGTCCTGCTGGAGCGCGGCCAGCAGCGCGGGCTTGAAGTCGTCGAGGGCCCAGTAGAGCTTGCGCAGCTGGACGAGACGCCATTGCAGGTCCTTGGTCTTGTGGGAGCGGAAGGTGGCACGGGCGGTGCTGGAGACGGCGGGAATGACGTCGAGGGGAGTGACCTCGAAGGGGGCGATTATTACTTTGGATGCGGCCATCTTGACGTTGTGTGTTGTGTCGTTCGTTGTTGATGCTTGGGTGAGAAAATGAGGAGTTGGGATGATTAAGATCCAGGAACAACAACAGCGTGACAGGGAAGCAGGGTTGAACCGGGGAAGAGATGAGACGAAATAGATGAAGGAACGGCGGATGCAACGGTTGTACCCGTGGAGATAGGAGAGTGGGGATGGGTCAGAAAGCTATCCTATCTCCACGGGTAATGATACAAAGACCGGAGAATCTTGGTGAGGGGAGCTTGAAGTTTACATATCAGCCCTTGTAGGTTTGTTAGCGCGATTCTTCTGACAGGGGTCTGCAAAACTTCACCAAAAAGCAACATAACAACTACAATCAAAACGGAAAATTGGGGAGAGTATATAAAGTGAAGAAAGCGCGTTACCTAGTTTGATACCAGCTTCTTGCATAAAAAGTGGTGGAATTTTGGTTGAGTTGGAAGAGTACGTTGTAAAGTCCCGCGCTAACGAACTTACCAGGGTTCAAGTGTACGGTGAAGTGTCCGCGATGACACTGGACCGAGGCTCGGATTGTGGAGATGTGACTTTCAAGATGACAGGCCCCCCCGTCCGACAAGGGATATTGGTCCCCAAAATGCTCCATCGATGCGGAAACGTGCCAAGTTTTGAGTGGACAAAGAAATCGCGGGCTCATTTCAACATGCCAAAATCTCCATCGCTGTGTCCTGCGTGGTCAGACCTCGTCTCTCAAGAGGACACTTCTCTTCGTGCTCTACATCCACTAAGCCTAAGACGCTGTGTGGTCGTGCCAATCCTTATTTCATGTCATACTTCGTTGTGGGTGCTTCGTAAAAAGATGGAAGATAAAGACCCAAACTCAGTTTCTAATTATTGACGTTCGGGTGCGGACCGATTCCGACCAACAACCTAAAAAGTGATGTGGTTGCATTCGACGTAAAGTGGGTTGAAGAAGAGAAGAAGACTAGAATACATGGGTGCCCTGCACGGTAGCCAGTTTTGTCCCCGAAGGCCCAAAGTGCACGTGACTTATAAAGTAGGTCACAGAATCCCCCTAACCTTTCAAAATAGCTTCGTCCTCGAAGCGATCCTCCTCTACCACGAACTTCCTCCCTCCCGAAGGTTCTAAATAGCCTTATAATCATCGTCCTAATATAAGGTAATGCCCTCTTTAACTCCTATATCAACTCGCTCCCTCTTTAGTACTTCAAATAGAACCATATCCACCTCTTCAGCCTTCCTATTAAGGTTATTAGAGGCCTATTCCACCTTACTACAATACTTCTTAATATAATCGATATATAGCTTCCTCTTCACTCCCTTCTTATTGATATATTTAACTTCGTAAGACTACGGAGTAATCACCGCTATAACTTCCTACGGTCCTACCTATACTAATTTAAACTTAGAATACGTTTTGTCCTAGTTGGTCTCCCACACCCAATCTCCTATTGCAAACTCCCTCTCCGGCTTTTACTCCTCACCTCCTTGTCTTGCCTCCGCTCCCTATCTTACCTCCGCCTTAGCAATATATTTGTCCTCTACTATAGTTCTCTCCTCCTCCCTCTTATTTATAAATACTAATACTCTATTATAGCTATCTTTATCTTCCTCAAGTTTATTAACTTACTCTAATTCCTTTTATAGTATTTCGTACTACTTCGTCGTCTCGTCGGTGAACTTAACGCATTCTAGTTGATATTCTAATAGAGTTTTTACTAGAATAATATTAATACTAAATACAAATCTCGCGTTTAGTTTATTTATAATAAACGGTAGTATAGCAGACTAAACTCCTAGTTCTTACCCTTTGCGCTTTGTCGACTATTTCTTTAATTAAGCTACTATTAATCCTATATATTTTTCGATAAGCCTAATTAATTTAGGACTCGTTATAGGACCGAATAATATCTTAGTCCTATAATTAATTAATATTACTCTTAGTACTTCGTTTTTGAAATGCCTCCCGTTGTTATAGTATATTTATAATAGCTATCTAAGAATAGGAAACTATATATAAAATAAGGTATTCGCAACCGTTAACGCCGTAGTTTTAGGTAGAGCTACTGTTAATACGAATTACAAAAAATAATCGACCCCGATTAATATATATTCTATACCGTTATTTGATTTCGGAGTAAGCGGTCTTAGGAAGTCAATACCGAAAAGTCCTATCGGTTGAAATACTGCGATAGTCCTTAGAACCGCCGCTAATTTCTTTAAGGAGTATTATTAGTATATCTTATACGAGCGATAATAGTTAAATATATCTACTAACTTCGTTGGCTACTAAAAGCGGCTACAAATCTCTCGAAACGTAATGTTAACGGCGTAATACCCGTATCCGTCGTAAGCGCTTCGTAGAATTCTCTCTCGCTCCCTCGGAATAATATACTCGGTTAGAATATTATTAATATCGAACCTTATTAATTTCCCTTCAAAGATATAGAAACGGATTACTCGATTCTTTACTTTTCGTTTCTTATATTTCAGCAAATCTAAGAGAACTTTATCACTATATATCAATTACGCAATTATATTCCCGTACTATTCTAGGGTGCTACGAACTAGGGAGAGCTGGGTTCGTAGTTACTATTCTACCTATTAACAAAGTCGTTAAGAGACGGATTCGTCTTGAGAGAAGAATTCGTTAGTAATAGATTTGTCAAAGGGATTGATACGTAGCGGATTCGTTACAGAGGTGACGAATTCGTCTTAAGGAACTACGGTTAATTATAATTTAGAATTTGTGTTAATGAGCAATTTTATTAAATAAGTACTTCTAATTGTAGATAATAATTAATTGAATAAGAGAGGAATTCGTCTTAAAGGAAACGAATCCGTCCTAGATTATTATTATTACCCGGAATTATATCGGTGATTAACTATACCGGATTCGGTATAGTTAGGTATTAGTATATTCCGGCTTAGTGCTTCCCGTATTGTAATATTTCCCGGGGTATCGGGAGATAGTTATAGGACGGTCGGTTTAATTATTTAATTATTTTATATATACGTTTGAAAACGTTTTCGGCCTTATATTAGAATCTTTATTACTCCCCTTATTAATAATTATCTTATTACTTTTATTAACCGTATATTATATATCTATATCTAACCGAAATTATTAACCTAAATATTATAAGCTTATATCGAATTGAAATTATTATATTTAGATATTCTAAATTTATATTAAGGCGAAAATATTTTATAGAGGTTTAATTATTTTAATAGACAATTTAAAACGCTTTTAACTAATTGAATAAGCATTTAAATACTACATTATCTATAGCCTAAACCCTATTTAGGACGGCCGGTACCGGATCTATTACTTCGGCCGTTGCCGACGGAATTAAATAAACCGCCTCCGCTTTTATTACGATAAGGAGTAATAAAAGGATTTATAAATCCCGAGTTTGAGCGACGTTTCTTCTTTTATTATATTAAAGGAGAATTGGTAATTAGGGAAGTAGTTTCCTATTCTATATCGTTATCCGAATCGGGGCTTATTACTTTTACAATACGGGTTATACAATAATCTCTTCTAATATTAGGGGTAGTAATATCCCGAATAGTCGGATTACTAAACCTATTTCTTATATTAGTAGACGAAGGTAGAGTATTGAACCGGATTTCGCGAATTAAATTAATTACAGAAAGTATAGTAGCGGGAGCCGGTTAAGATTTTAGGCTTTTAATAGCGATAATTAAATCGCGAATATACTCTTTTAGGATTTCGATACCGGAATTACCGATTAAACCCTTAAAGCAATAAAAACGATCGTTAATATATTTAAGAATACAAATCTATTAATTAATTATTTTCTCCTTTAAGTCCTTTATTTCCTAGTAGAATTTACATTCTTATATACATTTTTATTTCTCTTATAATTTTGCAACGGATTTATTAAAATTAATTAGGTTAACCTCTTTTAAGTATAAGCGGTAAAGACGATTTAAAGCGCTAAAAAATTGCTTAGGGAGAGTATTAGAAGCGTTCGCTATTTTACAAATTAAGATTTGAATATAAAGGGGTAGGAGACGCTCTTAATTACTTTATTTACTTTTAAAGTAGAATAGGCGGAGGTATTTGGCGCCGGTAAATTTTATTTTTTTAATTATTGGAAATTCGGAATAAAAAATTTTATTGCTACAGTAAATTACCTTAGTATAATTAATTTTATTATAAAAGGTAATAAGTTTACATTTAACTTCTTTAAAGAAATTTTAAACCGCTCCTCTATACCGGCGAATTAGGACGCCTAATTTAGTATAAAGCCTTTTCTTAGCGATACAGCAATAAATAATATTATTACCCTCGACGTTACTAATACGTATTTCAATAATACGTTTAGTATCCTCCTCCTCCGGTCTATTTATATTTACGTCGTTAATATAGCCCGGTTTTTAATATAGGAGTTTATATTGGATATTATTATTATTATATATAGTAATAAGAATTTAAATAGCTTCCTAATTATTATTAGCGAAAGTAGGCTAATTATTATATATAATAATAATTGCTCCGAAGAATAGGGCGAGGGCCGAACAATAAACAAATCCGTTTTAACGACCTTTTAATATAATTATTTTTATATTTTCGCATAAATATTTGAACGGATTATAAAGGATAGGTTAATATAAATTAGTAGACGGATCTATTTATACAATATCAATATTACGGCTATATAATATTATTTAAGGGCTATTAAAGGCTTTAATTTTCTAACCGTTAATATATTAAATTTATTAGGAATAGTTAACGCCCTTTAGGTTAAATACTATATTATATTTAAATTTATATATTATAATTAGAATAAAGTCGGCATTTCGAAACGCGATTACCAGTAATAAGTCGATAGCGATATTAATTCTAACGATTAACGAAAAGAGGACGGTATTAGCTTTTATTACATCTTTATCTTTTTTTAAAATAAATTTTAAAGCAGTTTTTATATAAAGCGTTTAGTAATAATAAGTAAATAAGTATTAAACTATTTATAAGGCCTCATTTAATTTTTAGTCGTAAGGTTATAAAATTAATTTGTAAAAGCAATTAATCTACAATAGATTTTATTATTAAATTTAACGACTTAAAGAGTACTTAACCTATACTTAGGCTTAACGGCGGACGAAATAATAGAAACGCTTAACTTATTTCTAGTAAAGTATTGTAAATATTAGTACGAAGTTGGTAATTTGGCGAAATATTTAAAAGATAAAATTATTACTAAATACGGCTAATAAGTATTTATTCGCCGCGTATTCTATACGAATATTATAATTAAAAATAATCCGGTTTACCTCGTTACGTACGGTATTGGGCATTTTGTAATAGGCCGCCTCGAATAATTCCTTATTTTACTAGGCTAGGCCTATTATAAAGTTCTTATTAATATTATCGGTAAAGTCAAGAATATTAGCGGCCGCAATATAGCGACTATACTACCTATAAGGATTAATTATAAGACCGGCTATTTTACTAAGCGTCGAATAAGAATATTAGATTATTTTAAAATAATAAAATTCGCCGCTAAGAGAAGAGAAATAAGGAAAACGAATAGTAAAAACTAATTAGGCTTTACTAATAATAATACAAAATAAAAATGGATACGTTTATATAATTTTAACAGTAAGGAAAAAAAATAAAAAATAATAAAAAATACTCCCGGGGTTTTTACAAAACGATATTTAAACGTATAAAGTAAAATAAAGTACGAAAAGGTATAGCAGTTACAGTATTATTATTATTAAAGGAAGAAAAAACGGGAAATAAGGAAAGTTGCGCGTACGAAATTTAAAAATATAATATAAAAACAATAAAAGAAAAAAACGGTCCGTACTCTTTACTATTACTTTTACTAATTGTATAGTAAATAACGAATCCTACTTATTTAATATTAAACGGGCAACGGATTCGGCTTACCTACTAACTATATTAATAGCAACCTAAATAATTCCTACCCCTTTTACTCCTTTCTTTATACCGGCAATTCTACAATAACGTTAGACTTTAATACCTTTTTAATTAGCGTGAATTTAGGGGGAATATATTTAAAACGTTTACACTCTTTTTATTAATCGATAGGGAATTTCTTCTTATAGTCCCTTACTATCTTCTCATTTAAATTTAATAGGATAAAACGTTTTAATTATCTAGTATTTATACTTAGGGCATTCTTCTTAATAATTAGGAATTCTATTATTTTATTCTTACGCTTATATATTTATACGCAGCGGTTAACGATTTTCCTAAGGATAAAAGGCATTTGATTATTTAGTTTTA
The DNA here is from genome assembly GCA_009806235.1 of Neurospora sp. CHS-2018c. Classification (NCBI taxonomy): domain Eukaryota; kingdom Fungi; phylum Ascomycota; class Sordariomycetes; order Sordariales; family Sordariaceae; genus Neurospora; species Neurospora sp. CHS-2018c. Next base: position 1,249,477 of record RAPC01000007.1, on the reverse strand, counting down.
TTTCTATTAGAGGGTCTTCTTAACGCTCGAAAGGATTTAGCCCTTTAGTTATTTTATATAGTTAGACTATAAATACAATACGATATAATCGCGAGTTTTTAGGGAAATCCAATTTATAAACTAAATGACTAATCCTCTTAATAATATAATAAGGATTAGATTTTAGCGTTGACTATTTCTTTTTTAATTTCCTAAATAATTTATAACCGTTTCCGAATCGTATATATACTATATCTCCGACCTCGAAATTAATTAAAATATACTTCGTATTATAGTACTTCTTTATTATTATACCCGTTTTATTAATTAATTTAATAGCCTCCAATTAATACCCTAATTTTAAAATTTATAAAATATTTACGCTTACGCCGGGCTTATTTTTAACGACGTACGTAAAGATATTTAATATAAAATAGGGTTTAAAATTATATATTACTTTATTGGAATTTATATTTAAAATAATATATAAGGAGTTGTTGAACTAATACTAAATAATTAGTAGAATATTTATTTAAGAGGCGTTAGAAGTAATATAGTAGAAATAAATAGCGGTTTCGACGGTTTAATTAATACATTTGGATTGTCCGTTAATTTAAAGATAATACACTATAAAATATAGTAATTTAGTACTATAAATAATAAAGATTTCCTTCTATATTTCGGAAATAAATTTTATATTACGATTATTAATAATTTATTATAGAATACCCTAATTAGCGAAATTTTAAACTTATAGTTTTATAGTAGCCTAATCCTTCGTTATATAAATAGAGTAACCGGTTATTAATAGGATTTTTTTATTAAATTTATAAATATTAGTACTTAAAGTATTTAGTATATTATAATTAAGTAGGGCTTAAAAGGTCCCTTTAACTTTAATTAAGGGTATATTAGTTATAAAATTAATAATTATTATATAAAAAGGTTACGGTAAAGGACAAATAAGTTAAAATTTACCGGGAATAGGTTAATAATCGGTCTAGTATTTTTAATATATTCGGTAATAATTAACGTAGAAACGGATTTTCTAAATCTTACGATAAAAGTAAATATAATTAAATTCGGCTATTATACAATTAACTTCAATATACTAGCGTTTATTATATATTAAATTAAGGATTTTAGGAATATAATTAGAAGGTAAATAAATCTTCTTCTCGTTATTATAATTAATATAAAAGAGAATATTATTTCGGAGTTTAAATAGGCCGGCCGGCAATTAGCGGCGGCGGTTTATACGTCGGGGTACCGAATTCGCTTTAAGAGCCGAATTTATCTCCATTTAAACTATAACGTAGAATATATCGATGATTTTTTAGTAGTGCGAATTAATCTTATAGCCTTTTACGATTTTAGCTTTAAATTTTAAAATTAATATTAATATTACTAAATAGAAATTTAAAGCTATTAAATTTATCTAATTGGCCTAAATATCCTCTAATTAATTAATATTATTATAATCGGTATATTAGTTAAATTCTATAGGGAGTTTAAATAGAGCGTCCGGAACGACATTTAATAAATTAAGGATATAGAAGACGTTTAACCGAAATTACAATACTTAATTAGCGGCGTTAGCGAATTTGAGATTTATTTTTACTAAATTTATAATAATTAAAAACATATATTTGAAAATCCTTTTAATTAGCGAATAGTCAGTTAAAATAGTAATTGGGAATTCATTAGATTAAACTATTTTGCGCTACTTTTTTAAAGTCTAAATAACAGCGGTAACTTCGGCTTTAGTAGACCTATAGTACTTCTCGGTAGGAATTATCTTTCTAGAAATAAAAGCAATAAGCCGGATTCGCTCTATAGGGATATTTCGATTTAGAATATCTTTACTATTTTATACGTTTATAAATTGGAAAACTATTACGTTAAAACTTTATTTATAAATATTAATTTTGAAGAATAGGGGGCGAGAGCGATTGTAATACTAAAATTTAATTTAATTGTATAAATTATTTTATATAATTTCAAAGGATTTATATTCCTTTTCTATTAGTATAAATTTAATTTGCGTTGTATACGCCTTATAAATATTTTTGGAAGCGCTTATAAGGAGTTTTCCTAATTCCTTACCCTACCGAAATAATTCGGTTTTACAACGTTCGAAAAAAATATTCTTAATTTAGAACTACGCTATTCTAGAACGAAGCTAGCCTATTATATTAATATAAATCTTTAAAGCCTTTAACGTTTCGGGGAATTTAATTTATTTAAAGGCAGTAATACAATTATTAATACAATTAATACTTTTACTATCTATTATATAATTAAATAATTTTACCGACGGATATTTTATAAATAATTTACCGGTATTAATATAAATACAGTATTTATTAATAATATTTAATATAATTTGTAAATAGTAGAGATATTCTTCTTTAGTTTTATTAAATACAATAATATTATCAATATAAGTACGAACGAAGTATTAATACTCGAAGAAATAACGATTTATAAAGCACTAGGTAAAAGTAGGCGTATTTTTAAACCCTATTAATACTATATTAGATTATTCGAGGCTACGTAGGCTAATAATTACTATTCGATCCTTATACCTTAAGTATACGGGCAATTAGTAGAAAAAATTAAATACGTCGAAAATAGAGAAAATAATATACCTTCCTATATTATTTATAATATTTTATTAGTCTAGAAGAAGATAAATATTAAGGATAGCGATTTCGTTTAAAGGGCGAAGATTAAAAATTATATAACTTTTTCCTTTATATTAAACGATGAAAATAGGATAAATAAGAGGAATTAATTAATTTATAAAACTTATTTACCTTTATATATAGAGCCGGTCGTAAATTTTATTAAAAAAAGTACGGTCTTTATAATTTAGCGGGTAAATTCGTACTTATTTCCTCTAATTCTACTAACCTTCTACTAAATTAACCCTTATTTTCTCGTCTTCGGTTATAGGGATTACTCTTCGATCCCGGAAGATATTATAATTATCTACTAATTAAGTAAATTTCTTAATAAATTTAGGTTTATTATAATAAATATTAATACCTCTTGCCGATATAGCTTTAAAGATATTATTAGGCTTATTAAATCCTTAAATTAGTAATTTGAATATATCCGGTTTCTTTAGTAGTATTAGAGCGTTAAGATTAACTTCCTATACTATTAAAACGGACTAACGGTTTTCTTCGTCGAAAAATATAATATATTACTTAGGAATAAAACTAGCCTAAATAGCGGGTATAAAGTAATTTAAATTATAATTATTAATTAATATACTAAATTCGCTTCCTATATATTCGTAAATATAGCCGACCGTTTTATAAGTTTTAATAATTAGTAATTATATAATTCAATTTATAATAGTAACGAATTTAGTAGTCTTATAAATAATAATATAATTTAGGATACTATTATAATTGGCCCGAAAATTATATACCTTCGGGTTTAATTTCCGGGGGTTTTTCGGAAGATTAAAGTATTGGACTAGGATTTAAATCTTTATAAAAGTTAGGATAATAACTTTTTTAGCGGAGGTTATTTTGTATAAAAGTATTTAATAAATTTTAATATTAGTATAATTAAACTCCCCTTAAAATTAGGCTTACCTTTCGGTCTTAATTTTATAAAAGGTTTAACCTTTTATTTTTATATTATATATAAAGCGGAAATAGATTTCTTTCAATATAAAGTTAAGGGTTATACTATAATTAATAAGGAAGCGGGTATTTAAGAGGAGTTTAAGCGCTAATTTTAAAACGACGTTAGCGTAGACTAGGAAATATCTATTAATTTATATCCTATAAATCTTACTTCGGATATAGAAATTGAATTCTATTTACTCTATAATCTCTTCGCTTCCGGAAATTCCGTTGACCTGAAAATTTGGAATAGGGAAGAAATAAGGGTTTTTGGCGAATTCGTAAATAAAAGCCTTATTTATTAGGATATTGGAGGTATTTGAATCTAAATATATATTTATTTCGGGGCCGTCGGGATCCCGATTAATAGGTATTGTAAAGTATATCGTTTTCCGAGGAATATATATAAGTTTAGTAATTAAAGCGGTATTTACTTCTATAACTTAATTATTTTAAAAGGCGAAATTGGCTTCCTCGTTTTTATTAGAGGATTTACTATTAGAAGTAGTCGGAATATATTATTCTAAGGATTTATCCTATTCGAAATCGTTAAATTAAGCGTCTTCATCCTTTAATTTATTAACGGTTAACGCTTAATAGTAATTAGCCTAATTATTAAATTCCTTTTATAAAATAATAAATTTAGTAAATAGCAGAAAATTATCCTTAGGGACGTCTTCAATATAAGCCGTAAAGTTTATAATCTCTTCGGGTTTATTATTTTTATTTTTGCTAATAACGATGTATTTAAATTCCCTAAATTCTTTTGCCTTCTTTTTAAAATTAGGCGAATCGTTATAGAAATAAAAATAATCTTTATAATATAAATTTCCGTTATTATTAATCTTCTATTAGCAAAAGTATTTATAACAACGATTTCGGCGGTTAGAACTATTTCGGTAATTATTATTATTAGACCTCTTATTCTAACGGCGGCGATTATTTAATCTTCGATTACAGTAATTTTTACTACGATTTCGAGAGGAAAAATAGTTACGTTGGCTATTATTACAGAATAATAATAATTTTCCCTAATTAGCTTTTTCCTTATTAGGATTATAATTAGCCTTTTTATTTTTTTCTTCGTAATAGGCGGAAGGCTTTAGCCGATAATCCTTTAGTTTTTTCTATTAGGTTTTAACCTTAATATTTAACCAGCGGAAGTACATCTCTTTAATATCTTCTATAATAGGTTTATTTATTAACCTTTAGAATTCGGGATAAAAGCTTACGTATAATTAATAAAACTATTAATATATAGTAGTATTACCCTATTAGCGGAAATAATAGAATAATTAGTTAACGAAAATACAAATAAATATTTCGCAAATATTACAAACCTCTATAAATCGGTTCTTCTATAATTATTCGGCTACTTCGATTAATTCAATATTAAAATATATATTTATAAATTATAATAGGATATCTAGTAATTTAATATACACCTCGTAATTAGTAGTAGAGAGTTCCAAAGTCTATTATATTATAGTAGTACTTTTTAATAAATTTAGAAAATAGGATAAGAATTTTTGAAATTAGTTAGGATTACCCTTAATACTTTACTTTATATTAACCTCCTAATTAAAGAAATCTTAGTAGTAAAGGATCTTACCGATATAGAAGATTATATATCCTTAGTATTTATTATAGGGGGTATTAAGTTAGAATATATTTACTTCCTATACTTTTTAATTATTATTATTAGAATAGAGGTTATTTAGAGGATTTGTATTATAATAACCCGGATTAGGAAACGGTAAACTTAGAGGACTATTTAGCGGGCCTCTTCTAGGGAAATTAGGGCTACAAAAGGGTAGAAATAAAAGACGTCTACTACTATTAGGATTTCCGGAATTATTAGGGCCACTAGGATTATTAAGAGCGTTGGTTACCCTTCGGTAAGTAGGAATATTACCACTACTACTATTACTTATTCTAGTAATTAGAACCGCTAAACCCAACGGGAAATTAATTAAATAGGTAAAAGCGTTATAATATTTATAAGGAGGTATACCCTATTTAGGACTAAAATACCTAGGATATTTAAACGGTAGAGGAATAACTCTATAAAGGTAAGGATAATTAGTATAAGCGTTAATATCGGTTTGAAGCGGAAAATTAAGCGGAAAATTAAAATAAAATTTAGTAGGCGGGAAACCCGGAGGAATTTAGAGTAATATTATTCTATAAACCAGTCTAAGCGAAGTAAAAGCATTGGGTATAATAAGCAAAAGAATTATACTAGTAGGAGCCGTTCCAGGAAGAATAATAGTACTACTATAAGTAGGGAAAACGGGAGCGCTAGATTCTATATAGCGAGTATTAGAATTAGTAATATTATTAACTTCGGCTTTAATAATAGCCAGATTAGTCGAAGGGCCGCTTAAGATTTCTATTTTAAGATTTATCTTATTAAAAATATTAAATAGTTAGCCGGGAACAGTAGAATCGTTAGAGGTATAATTTTTTATAATAGTATTAGAATTACTTTTCTTTATATTAGGTATAGAAATATTAGAATTAATTTTGGGTTATATTTTAATTTCCTACGGAAGGGCTTTAATAATTAAACGATAATATATAGTAATAGATTTCGGTATATAAATTTCAAATATATTTAATATTATTAAGGATAATAATATTCTATAATTACGGCGTTTAAGGGGAAATAGGGAAATTAAAGTAGTAAATTAAATTCTAATCCTTTTTATTATTTAGTAGTCTTTATTTGCATTCCGGGTGTAAGAGCGGACTTTAAGAGTTAATTAAGCTATTAATTTACGTAGAAGGTTTACTACCCTAGATATAACGCTAATAATAAAATAGGAAATTAATATTAACGTTAATAAAGGAAATAGTAAAGCGATTAGTAAAATTAGGGACAATATAAACGAGAAGAGCTTTAGCGCAACCGGTATATCCTCTTCGAGGGAAATATCGTCGAAAAAACCTCTCCGAATAGTTTTTATAGTACTAAGGCGACTATAAGTATATATTATATCCGATATATATAAACCTAATAATTTTCTAATATATATAAAGTCGAAATAAAACTATTCTTCGGTAATAAGGTAGACCGGGCCTATTTTTAGAAAGAAATTAATTCTAATCCAAATTCGGTCGACCTCTTTACTTTTATTAACCACTTTTCTTTTACTTTTAGGATTGGTTTCGCCTTTATAATATCGAATTATAATTAAAGAAAACGGATTATCGGCATAATAAGTAATTAAAGCGGTTGAAGAGGATGGTTTAGTATAATATAAAGTTAAAGCCGTTTCTCCGACCTTTATTCTACTTATCTTTTCTCTTATATTTTAAATTGTAAAGGTTTAGTTAATTTAGTTATTCTTAATAAATTCGTTAAATTTAGCGAAAATAAAGATAAAATACTTCCGAAGGATATTATAATCGAAGGTCTAATATAGAAAACAGAAAAATGGATTATTATCGTCAAATATTTTATTATTAATAATATAGAAATTGCTATCGCCGGGCTTGGATTGGATTTTTTTGTAGTAGTCGAAAGCCGTTAAGTTATAAATATCGACGTTCGCCTATAGGGGATGTTTAGGATATCTTTTATAGAATCTATATAGATTGTCGGCTCTTTTATTATTAGCTTCGGTCTAAATAGACGATATTTTGGCGATTTAGTAATACGGGACGCGACTCCAGGGGGACGAAGAGATAACGTATAAACGTTTTATAGGTAAATAAGTAATAATAATTAAAGTAAAGAGTAATTCGATTCTAATACTATAGAAATTACTTATTACGAATTAAGGAGAGTTGGGTTCGTAATTACTATTCTACTTATTAATAAAGTCGTTAGGAGATAGATTCGTTTTAAGAGAAGAATCCATTAGTAACGGATTTGTTAAAGGGATTAATACATAGCGGATTCGTTACAGAGGTAACGAATTCGTCTTAAGGAACTACGGTCAATTATAATTTAGAATTTGTATTAATGAATAGTTTTACTAAGTAAGTATTTTTAATTATAAATAATAATTAATTGAATAAGAGAGGAATTCGTTTTAAGGGAGACGAATCCGTCTTAGACTATTATTATTGCCCGGAGCTATATCGGTAACTAATTATGCCGGATTCGGCATAGCTAGGCACTAGTATACTCCGGCCCAATGCCTCCCGTACCGTAATATAGGGCCTCTTCCTCGTTATACTTTGGGTCTATTGGTCCGGAATCTCCGAACGAAAATAATAGGACTATACTCCTAGGTCTAATTTTAGATTTCCTCATATTCTCAATTGGAAATTCCCTTCCCAAATCCGCTATAGGTTTATCGTATAGTCTTAGTACTAGGCGTAATAGGCCGTCCGCAATCTAGACAATCTTATCTATATTCGGCCGGTAATAGAAATTTACATTAAACTCCGTAATTATATTAATTTACTTCTATACTTTTATATATAGCGTAGTTCTAGTATTTATAGTATTAATAATTGAAGCGTAATTTATATAAATATAAATCGGGAATTAAAATATCTACATTATTTATTATATTTCCTTTAAGGCTTTTACTATAATTAGTATTTCCCTCTCCGGGTTATTATAATAGGTTTCTATATCCAATAGACTCTACGATATAAAGGCGTTGATTTCGATGTTTTTCTAATATTTCTTCTAGTCGTATTCCTCTTTTAGCCTTTTTTCTTTAATTTGAAATATTACCGCGCTAATTCCCATTCTAGAAGTATCTATTACTATATATATAGCGCGGCTATAATCGATACCGATTAATACATTATCCTCAATAGTTTCGCAAATTCTCTTTACCGCTACTATTTACTTTTCTCCTTAAATTAACTTCTCCCTCTTTACTACTTCGGTCTATATAGATTTCCCGCCTTTGCTCGTTATTTTAGAAACCCTAATATAAAAAATATTATACAAAATACATACGAAATCGGCCCTCCTAAAAATATATTTGCGGATAAAGGGTATTAAATAAACTAGCTATTGAACTTCCTCCTAATCCTTCGGCAGTTCCTTTTCCTACCTTTCCGCCTATTTTCTAAATTTTTACTTATACTTCTCAACTAATAGAATTTTCCCTTTACAAATATAAAATCCTAAGGTTTCGGCGTTATTTATAAATAGTTTTATCTTTTCGCCCGCTAATAGGATTAGTCTAAAGGCTACCCACGGAAAATATTTTTCCGATAAAAACTATAAATAAGTCTAAAAGTCTATATTAGCTATATAATAATTATTAATATAAATAGAAAACGTACTAATTAAGTCCGAATTATATCCTAATATAAATAGTTCTACTAAGAAGAATAAAACCTCTTTCCCTTCCTTTCTTACTTAGTCTAACTCTTCCTTACTTAGCTTATTATCCTTTGACTCTACTTAATTATAAGTAGTATTAAAATCCGTTTTCCTACTCTCCCGATATCCTTTAATAACGTTCTTATAATATTAGTAAATTTTGCAATCCGGTATAACTATTCTTAGGGAATAAATACTAAACGTTAAATTATTTAATTTAATATAGATTATTATAGAATTCTTTATTCTTTAGGGTATACAATTATAAATATATATTCCGTATAGAATTCTTACCCTTATTATCTATTAATATCCTTTTCTCACTCCTACCGCCTAATATCTATTCTTTATATCCGTCATTAATATTATTAATATCTTATTAATAAAGAGGTCGTCGGTACTAATTTCTATATTATAGTATAAATATACGGATTTTATAGTATTGGCGTTAATTAGTCGAAAATTATAAATTATTCTTCTATTGCCTTTTATTTTTGTATTAGGCTTTAGAGGGTATAAAGTATTAATTATATAGGGAGAATCTCCGTAGAAAATTATTTCGGCTTCCTCTATTAACGGAAATATTTTCTATACGAATAATTTTACGTCCTTTAAATAGCAAATAGGGCGAAATATCTAAAGCTTCGAACCCTCTATTAAATTAATTATATATTCGACTATTTCGGTTTTCGTTAAATCTTTTAACAAGAATACAAAACAATTTTTCTAAATATAATAAAGTCTTTTAATTAGTTCGACCTTTTCTAGTATATTAGCCTAATTACTAATAGTTATACTATACCGTTCCTACTATTTATTAATATTATCCGTAATTTCTAATACAAATACGCAATTTTACAGGGATTTCTAAATTTCAAAACTATTCCCCTTATTTTTCTAATTCCTTATATATAACCTTTAGGTTATATTAAGTATTTCCAAAGTAGAAGATAAGACGGAATTCCGGGCTTCCCTCCCGGGGTCTTTTTTATCCTAACCTTTTTTTTCGGGAGGTGGGCCGTATTATATACCCACATCTTTTATTCCAATTCTAATTTTTACACTCCTTAAATAATTTCTTTTAAAAATTTGAACTCTCGAAACGTATACCGATAAAGCCCTATAATCAGTAATATAAATACGGATTTATTTAACGATTTCTCTCGGCTAGTCCTATTTATAGGCGTCGGCTACTTATAAAGTATTAATAATTATTATATTCTTTACTAGGGAATTCCGATATCTTTTCGTTATAATTTCATTGCCCGGGCTTTTTATTTTCGCTATACGGATAACGAATTCTATTGGAGTATTAGTTCTTAATAAAGAGCTTTTAGCCGAATAGTCTTCGAAATTAGGCTTTAATATTTTAAATAGATCTCTATTCTACTTAATCTCTCTTAATACCTTTGTAAAATAAGATTCAATAGTCTTTAATATTTAACCGATCGACGCTAATACTATTTTTTCTAATAAAAAGTTTTTTACTATTAAGGATAATAAAATTCGTTCTAATTTTAAATTATAATTAATAGTTATTATATAAAGAGTCTTTAAAGTAATAGAAAACGTCACTTTCTCTTTCTTAATAGAATAACGGGGAATAGATTTAGTATATTCTATCGATAAAGGGGTAATTCGCGCTATTCTTAAAGATATTCCGCCTATCTCTATTAAAAGGATATTCTCCGGCTCTTTAGCCGGCTTAAAAAAGTTGGCTTAATCGGGGAGAGCCTTATCCGTTAAGCCTAGGCTTTTCCTATATTTAGTAGTTAAATATCCGAGGGTATTCCCGTTGCTCTTTCTACTAGCCTAGTATTATCTAGATAATTGTAGAGAATAATAATATTCTCTAATACGTCTAAAACCTTTACTACCTCAATATTCGCTTCCTCTACCTCAACCTCTAAAATTTCCAGTATTCCCTCTTCACCTACGGAAATTTTAATCCTAAAACTCTCTTATTATCCTAGCGCTAATATCGCTAACTCTCTAAACTTTTCCTTTAATAAAAATAGAATAGTCTTCTTTATACTTTCTCTTCCTTGTATTGTAATAGTTCTCTCTCCCTAATCCTAGATAGCGCGAATACGTAATAACTACGTTTGCGAAAGGATAAAATCGTAGCAAGCTCTACTCCTATATACTATTACTATTATAATATATATAATTCCTCTTATAATAATTTTAACTATTGCCTAATTATTTATAGTATTTATTATATTATTAGCTAATACTACTATTTACAGCTTAGGGAACTTCTTTATTTCTAGGCCTAATTTCCTCGCGAACGGAACGCTAATATATTCTATAGTCGCGCCGCTATTCAATAATATAAATAAAGACTTCCAATTGCAAATCCGGCTTTTAATAAACTTAATATAGACTTTGCCGAAATTATCCGCGTTTAGACCAACGTTAATAATTTATTTTCTCTACGCTATATTAAGAATACAACCTTTAATAGCTTTAATTATATATTATCTTACTTATTACTTCGATAACTTCCTCCCGCCGTTCGCTTTCGACTTCACTACAATCGATTTAATAAAATCAGCCCTAATTTTTGGCGTTATATCGAAGAGTTGAAGGACGGTAATCGGAATCTTTATTTCGGTAAAGATCTATCCTAAATTAAATAACTCTAAGCTATATTCCTCTAAACTTTAAATATACAAATACGGGCGCCTCTACTTCAAAATAGTTTTAACCTTTTCTAAAATCTCCTTAACTTTTTTACTAATCTTACAAATTATATCCTTAGTAATAGGGGTATTTAATATAATTACTAGAATAATCATAGGCTTAACTTAAGCAGGAGGAGGGCGGAGTAATAAGATCTTAGGTTTGTCTTCTTAAGTAACAATTGGCTCGGCCGGTCTACCCTTAACGGGTAGGAGACTCGGACCCTTCTTCTCTACGGGGCGACGAATAATTTTCGCACTCGGGTCGATAACCTTCTTTCAGTATTTCTTCTCGAAATTTCGGGCTATAAGGGGAATAGCGTCGGGGGCCTCCTACAATTCTTTAAGTAAATATTCTTTATTAAATATATTACCTATCTCGATATTTAAGTCTTAGTTGTTATTCTTTTATTCTTTAATATAAGTAGCCTATTTCTCCCTTTCTCTCAACTTATTTATAGCGTTCTCAATAATAACTACTAAATCTTTAATTAAACGTTTATTCGGCTTCCGCAGTTCTTTATCTCTCAAATTGTTTAAAATACGAATATCCGCAATAAAATCCTTCGCAACGATAACCGTAAATTCCCGCTCAACTTTTAGCGCTTCTACGCCTTTAACTTTTACTATAGCCTTAAGTCTCCGAATTTACTCTAGAAAACCTTTAATATAATTAAAGTTCATTCTCTAACTAATTACAATATATATCGCCCGCTAATAGTTTACCGGTATCTCCTAATTATTCTAACCTCCGGGGTTCTATTATTAATTATTCTAACCTTACTAATTCTATTAGGCGTTCCGTATTACTTCTTCTTCTCTTATTAACGCTAGCCTCTTTCGACAATTTAATAATTTAACCTATTCCTCAACTAGTAACTATAAGTAATACCTATCTATATAGTCCCTATAAGATTAACCGCAATTATTATACTAATATATTCGGCCCGGCTATAAACTATACTTCTAGGGGTCCTAAGATTTAGAAATCTTAAAGAGGGGGCGGGATTGACTATTATTATAATTAGAGGAATTATTATTATAGCCGCCGCCACTAGTATTATAGCTACTACTACTAGAGTTATTATAGGTATTATTTCCGGAATTATTATAGCTATTACTAGGGTTATTATTATAACCTTAATTATTCCCTAGACCTCCGCTATAATTATTATTGCTTAGGTTATTATAAAATCCTTACTACCCGGGATTTTGAAAGCTGGTATTATAAACTATAATTATAGGAATTTATAAGGGAGTCCCGGCCGCTATATTAGGAAATTGCTTTAGTAGTTTTACTAGGTCTTTTAATTTTACTAAACTCTTTCTATCTTCTACATTTGAATTTTCGTACGCTCCTACTTCTACTCCTAATAACCTTATTACTTTCTTAATTTTTATAAACGACGTATTGAATTCTTTTACGCCTAAATTCGTTAAAGTAATTTTGCCTAATATTAATAATCTATCTTCTAGCCTTTACCGGAGTATTTTATTTATCGCTACTACTCTTTAATCTTTTTTTACTATACCGTTTATTATTACGCTAATTACTACCAATTTGAATTTATACAATTATACTTTTATAAATAACTTTTTTACTCTCTTCAAATATTCATCGACCGACTCTTCGAACCTCCTTCGGATTTACAAAAAATTTAAAATTAAATTGCTATCCGTCGTAGTAGTCTTCTATTTCTCTCTAATTATTTGAGTAATAATTACTTTTAAAGTCTTTTCTTTCTCCGAAAGCTTAGAATTCTACTAGCTCTTTACGTTTCCCCTCAAGTTAATATAGAAGTATATCTTAAATACAGAATTCTAAATTTTCTTATCTACGTTAATTATTACTAATTATAATTCGATCTCCTTAATATAATTATCGATTTTATCGGTAAATTATCCTACGAACGTTAGGAAAACGAAGTAAATTATATTTATTCCTCGCCTTCGTTTCGGGGGCAATACTATTAGAGAATTGTAATATAATAGGGAATTAGGTTCGGAGTTATATATTATACTCGAACCGCCTAATAGTAGGGGAATATTAATAGGGGGGTTATTAGGGAGAATAGTAATTAGAGAGCTAGTAGAGGAGATTTTTATTAATATATTGGCGGGGGATATTTCCACTAATATTAGAACTACTATAAGGCTTAATAGTAGTAACGCTAATAAAGCTACAATTAATATTATAATAAGAGTGATTAAGAAATTCTCAATAATTTCGAATCTAATTAAAATACTATTAAATAACGAAAATAGCTTAGTAAAATCGATATCTTCTTCGCTTAAAATAATTAAAATAATATTATCTTTATTCTTTTTATTCTCTAAATTAGCGGCTCTAAATATTATAATAAGTATAAGTAGGCCATATAAATATAAAGAAGTAATAAAGGAAAGAAATAAAAACGTATTGGGTAAGTACTATAACTATTAAAGAGGCCTTATAATTATAGTAGTTTAATATACTAAGGGAATAAATAATTCGTATTGGATGTTCGCTAGAATTCCTTCCTAAGGGTTAATTTATTTAAACTAAAACGCTATTCAATAATAACTAGAATTTTAAGTGAATAAAAAAAGTATTTTGCCTCCGTAACCCTAGATAGTATTACATTAGGAGATAGGATGCCAAAATACAGCCCGGTCGGTAATCTCGTCTTTCGTCTAATATTTAAAGTTTCGGTACCGGTATATCGGGTTTTCATCCGATATACCGAATCCAGGTGTAGACTAGAGGGAGTTCGAACTTATTACCCCGAACTATCGAAAGACCGAATAGTCTTAAATAATCTAGGGAGGGCGTATTCAACTAGAAAGAGTAGGAGGATATCCGTTCTTATTTAGAAATATCAGAATTAAACGGGGTTTAATAGAAACGGGCTAGGTTTAATAAAAGGGATAATATTAATAGGTTAACGTATTGTACGTTAAAGGTGCATTCAGTCTTACGTTATATAGTCGTATAGCCAAATAAAATAAAAAAAGGTAGAAATTAATCGAAAAGCAGTTCGTTCATTCGTTTAGACAAAATAGGAGTAACTAATAATAAAAGTTAATACTTTATACAATGATCCGGTATTGTCCACCATAAAAAGTGATGTGGTTACATTCGACGTAAAGTGGGTTGAAGAAGAGAAGAAGACTAGAATACATAGGTGCCCTATACGGTAGCCAGTTTTGTCCCCGAAGGCCCAAAGTGCACGTGACTCATAAAGTGGGTCACAAACCTCAACGTCGACGGTGGACATGTGAAACTGCCGTATTTGGCTGGATCGCAGACAATGCACCCTGTATAATTTGATAATGAGGTACACTCTACGCGGGGCCTTAAACTAGACAATAGGTGCAGAGTAAGTATTCATATATAGCCTGCTAACAGACCTACCAGGGCTGACTACGATAAGCTGCTGCACTCAGCTACAAGTATGTAGAGCTACCCCGCAAAGGCGCCCGCCGTTCATGTCAGGGGCCATGTGGCATGTCTTTCATCTGATCCGATCTTACGAATGAAAAGACTGTAGCTTCTGAGCTCGAAGTGTACAACAGTAGGTAGACCACCATGATGATCTTTTGTGGATGTACTCGGTAGTTGAAGGCCCAACTCGTCATTATCATCATCAATCATCTCTCTCATATCCGCCGGCGCTCTCAAGCTATGTAGTCTAATTATATACAAGTTAATAACCTCAAGGCAAGTCCATAGTATGTACATTTGCACTCTTATAATGTCATGTGCTGTGTCTCCAATATTACGTGTAAGCAAGCAAAGGACAGTGGGTGGTGACAGAGTTTCCGCTTTGACTCGAACCCATTATCATCGTTGGTGTCCAGTTCCAAAACAAAACACAAAGCCTCCCGATCGCTCAACCAACGCCTTCCTTTCAAAGAGACGCTCAAGTACCCTGCCTGCGATAATACACCATATAAGCCGACGTGTTCCCATTCGCATACATCACCTCCGTCAAGTCCGGGATTCCACCATTATTTCCATTCCCATTCCCATTCATACCCGGACCACCACTCCCAATCTTCACCCTCTCCACCACATCATCATTACACTTGAACCAATCCGTCGGGTCCTTGGACTGCTCGTCCTGCACGTACGTGTAGTAATGCCCGCCATTGATCCCCTGCCCCACGTGCACCGTGACGGCGTAGCAATCGTACTTCATGCGGCCGGCGTAGTGCGGATCGTCCGTGGTCGCCATGTCCGGATCCGGCTCGGCACAGTACCTAGTCAGATCGAGGTCGCGGATGGGGAAGCGTACTTTGGTGTGGATCTTGTTAGAGCCGCCGCCAGAGAGGATCGAGGCGAATGATCGGGACTGGCCGAAAGACGAATTGAACCGGTTGAGGCAGAAGGCGAGACGGTCTGGTAGTCGAGCGAACTTGGCCCGTCTTGTTCTGCCGGGTTTGTTGCATGTTTCGCACTTGAGGTCCGGGAAGTGTTCGGTTGCTTGGTGGCTGGCAAGAAGACGGTCTAGGTCCGTGGCGCCGTAGCCATTGCCTTCGCCTCCTGTCTCGGCCGCGATGTTGAGGATCCAGACGTCGCAGGGCTGGAACATGCGGATTTCTTGCCGGCACTCGGCGTTTTGGCAGCGGGAGATGAACACTTCTAGGCCACGGAAGTACTTGTCGATGATGGACGCGCTGGCTGTTGAGTAGTCGCGCCAGTAATCAATGGCGTTCTGAATCACTGTCCCGTTCTTTGGCGTATACGGCTTTTCTTCTTTGGGCGGCTTGCGGTCTCGGTTAATGTTGGTCTCGTCATGGATGTTGTCAATGATGAAGGAGTAGAACTCCTGGGCATCTTGCTGCGCCGGCCCGCCAAAGATTTCGGTTTCTGGCTTCTTCCTGCCATCCGCGTTCTTGGAGTGAATGAAGTGGATATATGCCTATGGGGTGTTAGTTTTTGAATCATAATTGACGGCCACCCAGTCCCCAAATCATCACTTACCATGAGATGCTTCGCTTCCAACGATCTCAGCGTCCCCTCATCAAGCCAGTGGAATAGACCAGCAAGGTACTTGGTGAGTAACTGTGGATTTTCGTTCTTCTCATCGGCTTTCAGGGGAACTTTGTACACATCCTTCCAAATACCGGTGTACAACTCGCGAGCAAATCCAGGCGTGGCGAACATGGCTTGCAGGGAGCTATTGGCGAAGCAGAACACACCAGGGTTGACAAGACCAGTCCTAAACTTCCGAACCTTCTCGATTCCTGATTTGAGTGACGACCGCTTAGACATTGCCGTGGTGCTGGTATCGGTTTCTGCTAGACCGCTATAACTCCTACGTGGGACGGTCGGAGCCGGGCGAGTTGGAGGAGATGGTAGCGAAGAGTAAAGGTTCTGTTCGTGGACGATATGTCGAGGCAACGGGCTTGCTGGCCAAGCGGGAGCAGGGTTGATGGGTGAAGTCATGGACTCCTGTATCGTTGAAACTGAAGGGTACCTCCGCAAAAAGTCTTCCGTTGTTCTCACCGGAGTAACGATATCGACGTTTTCTTCCCATTTTTGAACCTCGGCGAGATCTTGAATCGGCCGCGTTACGTTTCTGCGTAGACGATTTGTGAGGTTGTGGGTCAAAGGTGGCCTTGGCTGTGATCTCGCAGCGGCACTCGTGGAAGATGTCTGCAAAGCTCCGGTCCCAACTAGGTCAGTCCATGCCTCTAGTCCACCTTTGAGCAACTTCAGTCGCTGTTGTGAACTTGATCCGCCGGCGTAGTCATACGCTGTAAGGGCATTGTAAAAAGTTAGGACCGCTCGTTCCTCTGGTGTCTGGGGACTTGATACGAGGCGTTTGGACTGCTGGTCGTAGAAGACAATCAGGTCAAAATCATGCCGCCTATCAAAGTGCAGCTGTTCTGCTTGCGGTGCTAGTACCATGCTCTCTGCTATTTGGCTGGCAGAAATATCTGGCCTCATCAGCACTTCATTTTCGACACAAATAGTTGCCTGAGACATGATGTGCCCATCATCATACTCATCGCGACTTCTAATGTCA
The DNA here is from genome assembly GCA_009806235.1 of Neurospora sp. CHS-2018c. Lineage (NCBI taxonomy): Eukaryota > Fungi > Ascomycota > Sordariomycetes > Sordariales > Sordariaceae > Neurospora > Neurospora sp. CHS-2018c. Next base: position 1,231,857 of record RAPC01000007.1, on the reverse strand, counting down.
ATCACGAGAATGGACACGTCCCTAGCGCCAACTCTCATGTAACGCTCAAGCTCCTCGGCCGAGATAGTATCACCATCGGGCATAGCGGGCTTTGGTCTCATCTTTGGACTTGTAACAGGTGGTCCAGAAACAAGGCTTTCATCGGACGTAGGGGGTCTGCCGTTCCTATTCATGCCAGTGACCGATGCCGTTGAGCCCTTTCTGGTAAACATGGCGCGAGGAGCACTAGATGGAAGCTCGGCTGCCTCGTTGGACACTGTACCTCGTGGCGGGTTGTAGATAGCAGCTGGTACGCGAGGTAAATCTGCTAGAGGAGCAGCAGGAGGAACACTCGGTACTTGTGGCCTCGGGGGGTCACGCGGTGCCGGTGGGTTTATTGGCATTATGGGTTGTGGAATCGGCTGTGTCCGAATTCGCGGATCCTGTACTGTCGTTGTATTGGCCGGACTCGGGGTGCTGGCGGTGTTTGCTCGAAGTTTTGCGAAGCGTAGAGCGAGGTCCTGGGCTGCATTATTGGTAGGGGTTGGCGCCGGACCGCCAGACTGTTGAAGCGCATGCCCGTGGAGAGCCTGAGGTTTGGGATGTACGGCTGGCTTGGACCTCCCGGGCGACGGCCATGACTGAACTGGCAAAGCATACGTACTTTGTTGAGGCGAGCTATAGACTGAACTGTTGGAACTCGTGGTATTTGACGAGAAATTCGAATGTGATCTCGTATGTCCGTTTCCGACCCCGACACTGGGTATTTTCTGCTGATTTGGGCTGCCTAATAGTGGCTGGACACCCGTTCTGGCATTATCTTGTTTGATCTGTTCTTTGATCTTATCGAAGTCGTTTAACAGGCTTTTGATCTGTCGGAGGAGATGTTGATGTCGCATATATATGTTCGGTCGGCTTCGTTCCAGCACCGCCCAGTCCTTATTCTTCGGGATGATATCAAGAGCTATGATGTTGGCTTTGATGTAGGACTTGAAAGCCATGTCAATCCTACCAAAGGACTGGAATGCTTTGGCCTGCTGGAGTGCTTCTTCGGCGAGCTTGAGAGCACTGTCGATCGGGGTCGCGGGGTCTATGCTGACTGTAACAGCCCTGATGTCGTCAATATGCGGCATTGGTGGTCGTTTTCCTCCTCCGGCCCCTGCCCCGTTTCCTCCCCCTGCTCCTCCTGCTCCGTTTATTGTCCGGCCTTGTCCACCATCATGTGTGCCGTCCAAGCCTCCTATTATGTGGCCATTCTGCCCGTTGACGGAATGCGCAGGTGTTGCATGGTCGACCATGGTCGCAGATCCAGCCATATGCAGTCCCAAGTATGGATGGTGTCCGTTGGCGCACCTGGGGCGCAAATCGCAAAGTCTTGATGTCGAGTTGCTACGGCGCGCCGTGGATGCTCAAGTATGCGCGCGCAAAGGGTGGCGGTTCGGTTCTATATAACGACGGTCGAGCGCGTTGGCAGGTCTTATGGAGAATGTGCTCCTATATCATCAAGCTCTCCTGATTTCGCGTTGTCGTTGATTCTTCGTCGTCTTGAAACGGGGAAACAATGGGTGGTTCGTTGGAGAGGATGGACAGGATGACGACGGTTCGAAGACGGTACCATGAGTGGCAGACTGTGATTCCTAGTCCTTGGCCCACGAGTCGTAACTGGACGGGGAGGGAGGTTCAGTGCAGCGAATGGGCGACCGGTTTCCTCGTATCTTTTTCGGCTGCTCGGACGAACTGAAGCTTCCTTGGGTAAATCAGGATTCCATAGTTGATATCGAGAAGGCGGAAGGTGTTCGGCCAAGGAAAGGGTTACGGTGTCTCGGTGTCTCTGGTGGGTTTCTTAGTGGGGGTTGTTGACTTGTTGTCACTGGGAACTTCATCGGTCTGGCTCCCCGATGTTGATGGGGACACTCACACAACAGGGGCGAGGGCAGTGCGTCATGGGACGGGACGGATTGCCCTGGATGGCTTCCAACAGTCCCTTCAGCAGCCGTCTTAGTCCTTTAGCGCTATATGTTAGGCATAAGCGGCTATACGCTGGCTTGAACCCTTCTACCACTATCTGTTGTTTGCCGCTAACTAACACACAGCTGCCCCTAGCGATTACATCACCGGCCATGACCTGGACCCTCTGGAGCTTACCTGAACACAGCCGAGCGGCCAGGCCAGGGCAACCCAAGTCGCTTCGCGGAAACCTAACAAGTGAAGACCCCGCAGCTCCGCTCCTGCAAGAACCGACATGGGGGAGGTACGTACGGTGGCCCAAGTGTGCGTTAGGTCAGATATAAAACTGGTCCGAGCTCTCAGCTGCAGCCAAGTGTCGGCTATTTTATATTAACGCCTCCAAAGCACTTACAACGTTCAATACTTACACCTATTAAGCGCTAAGCTTTGAAACCTCGGCTTCAACCTTCCTAAACTTCATTTTTTTTTCTTTTCCCACCCTTTATTTTTTTCTTTCTTTTCCCACCTTTGATTTTTTTCTCCCTTCTTTTTTTTTTCCCTCATTCTTTCCTCTTTTCTTTCTCTCTTCCTCTCTCTCTTTTTTTTTTTGAGGAGGTGGAAGGATCTATTTGCACTATTACCTTACCCCAATTCATCAAGGTTCAAAATTTGGAGAAGGACCAGGGTCCATTTGCATTGTCACCCTACCCTAACTTATTAAAGTTCAAAATCAGGGTCTATTTGCATTGTCACCCTAAATCTTAGCACTTCGTAGCTCTCATTGACTCTCATTCTCATTAACTCTCATTAATTCTCATTAATTCCGGTTAATTCCGGTTGACTCTTATTAAATTTAGTTACTTCATTACTTTATTACTTCATTACTTCATTGCTTCATTACTTCATTGCTTCATTGCTTCATTGCTTCATTGCTTCATTGCTTCATTGCTTCATTGCTTTCCGGGAATTGGAATTGAAGCCACCGGCGCCGGCGACGACGTTGTCATTCTAAGTGTTGGTGGATGGCGGCCTTGGCTGGTACCCTCCGGTGCGAGCCTAATACCTGCAGCTGGCTGGGAATCTTTTTCAACGAAATTTTTTATATCTGACCTAACGCACACTTGGGCCACCGTAGGTACGTACCCCGGCCCTTGGATGCGCTACAGGCACGGGGTCACCTTGGGGGCTTGAGCGGGAATCCTGAAGCACGAGCCGAGCATGGATGGTCGGGGCTCATGCCGGCCTGTACTTGCGAGGCTCATACGTAACCAACGGGCAGGCAGAGACGACCTAACAACAGGCACTCGTTGTCAGTGGCTGGCATTCTTCATTCCATCTTCCTCTCCGTCATTATCGTACCTTCCATTTGGTCGACATCGGCCCGTTCATATTGATATCGGCCGGAGAAGCAGCTCGGCAACCCGGTACTGGATGCCTTCTTTGAAAGAGAACGGACTTTGAATCAACAACTACCTTAGCCAACCACCGGGAATACCCTCCCGCCTCCACCACCGACACGGCGATATCGTCCCCATCTCCAGCCTGTCCAGCTTGACGCCAAATACCAAAAGCGCATACTCGAGAGAAACTGTCAAGATGATGAGTTGGTGGTCTTCGGGGGCCAACACTGCCCTTGACGAGCAGATAGAAAAGGCCACCAGTAGCAGCTTGTATGTTGTGTCGTCTCGTGGTTCCTTGCTCGCTTCTGATACGAACCTCTATCTAGGGAAGATATCGCACTCAACCTCGAGATTTCCGATGTCATTCGCTCCAAAACCGTCCAACCCAAGGAGGCCATGCGCTCGCTCAAAAAGCGCATCAACCACAAGAACCCAAACACGCAACTGAGCGCCCTCAATGTATGCCCACCGCTACAACCGCATCCCACCCCTCAGGCCGCGTCATGCTAACAGGCACCAGCTTACCGATACATGCGTCAAAAATGGTGGCGCACATTTCCTTGCCGAGATCGCCTCGCGCGAGTTCATGGAGAATCTCGTAGGCCTTCTCAAGGCTGTTGGTCCCGCCGCTCCGAACCCCGATGTCCGCAATAAGATCCTCGATTTGATCCAGTCATGGGCCATGGCTGCAGAAGGCCGCTACGAACTGTCATATATCGGGGAGGTCTACAAGACGCTTCAGAGGGAGGGCTATTCTTTCCCCCCTAAGCCTACGGTAGCAAGCAGCATGATCGATAGCAGTGCGGTAGGTCTTACTCGCAGACGGCTTTGTGACCATGTGCCAGAGCTAACTAGGGACAACAACAGCCTCCCGAATGGGTTGACTCGGACGTGTGTATGAGATGCCGGACCGCCTTCACGTTTACCAACAGAAAGCACCACTGTCGCAACTGCGGCAACTGCTTCGATCAGCAATGTTCGAGCAAATCCCTTCCTCTCCCTCATCTCGGAATCATGCAGGCAGTCCGTGTAGACGATGGCTGCTACGCAAAACTTACCGACAAGGGTGGGAGATCCGGAGGGTCCGACCGAAAGCACCATTCATCAAGCCGCCATCACCACCATCACCACAAACACAAGAGCTCTTCGTCGATGCAACCACGCGACGCTCGAGTGGACGATAGCTTTGACGAAGACCTAAAGAAGGCTTTGGCTATGAGTCTGGAGGAAGTAAGGGGTTACTCTCGTGGTTATTCGGAGCCGGTGAACAACACACAATCGAGAGTGGTGGATAAGCAATCCACTTCGGTTTCCAAGATTGCGGAGGAGGAAGATGCGGATCTCAAGGCTGCGATTGCCGCCTCGCTCGCAGATATGGAGGAGCAAAAGAAGAGACATGCGGCCGCCCTCAAGGAACAGACTTCCAACGTCGGAAGCTCTTCCTCAGCCGCCCCCTTTACGCTTCCAAAGAACGACTATGAGCTCACTCCTGTTGAAGCCGAAAACATTAACCTTTTTGCTACTCTGGTGGATCGTCTCCAGACGCAACCGCCCGGGACTATCTTGCGCGAACCCCAGATCCAGGAGCTTTACGATTCGATCGGCGCCCTACGACCGAAGCTTGCCCGCACATATGGAGAGACGATGAGCAAACATGGTAAGCTGTGCCTATTTGCTGGATAGGCGGTCTAAGCTAACCTGAAACAGACACCCTTCTTGACCTACATGCGAAACTGTCGACTGTCGTCCGCTATTATGACCGAATGCTTGAAGAACGTTTATCCAAGGCGTATGGCCAGCACACCATTGGCGGGTACAATCTTCCGGCTCCTCGACAACCTGCTGGACCCTATCCCACGTTAGACTCGAGTGCTCCCAGCGCTCCTGGGGCAGCAGAAAACTTTTATACTGGCGAGCAACAACCAGACTACGGCCACGCACCTTACGGACAATACCCACCGCAACCACCACAGTCACAGTACATGCCATACGATAGACGAAGCTCCGTAGTTGGGCCGCCGAATCCTCAGTATCCTCAGCAGCAGATGCCACAAAGGACAGGTAGCTGGGGTAATGCTCCTCCCGCTCAGGCACCGCAGTACAACTATCCAGCTAATGAGGCGGCTCCCAACCAAGCGGGCCATGTTCAACAGGCGCAGTCAGGTGCACCGGAGTCAGTCCCTGCTGTGTCTAACAATGACCCGAGCGCCTCATATTACTACAATCCCGGGCAACCTCAGCAGCAGCAGCCAGCGCAGCAAGCCCCGGCGGCTCCTGACCACAGTTATCCCAATCTTCCTCAGCAAGGGCATTCTTACCAGCCGTCAGTGCCACAAACGCCTGCTTCCGCACCTGTCCAGCCATCGCAAACCCCACAGCAAGCCCACCAACAGGCACCACCGCCTCAGCAGGCCCCGCAACAGCCATACTGGCAGCACTCAGCGGCGCAACAGACTCCCCTTCCGCCTGTGTGGCAGGCTCCTCAGCAGACTACAGCATACCCGGGCTATAATCAGGAAGCGTTCCCTTCGGCGCCCCAGCATGCGCCAGCCCCAAAGCAGCCTGTTGTTGAGGAAGCTCTTATTGAACTTTGAGTGATTGTCACTTTTGGAGATTGTGTTATAGTAGTGCATTATTTGCATGGCGTTTACTGCGGTAGATAGGATACTGCATAGGTTGTTGGGAGGTAAGGTGGTGGAGACAAAGAAGATGCTATGCGTATCATAAGATATGTAAATTGAAGTTGTGGCCTCAATGGGTTTTACAAAGCACAGATCGATCGATGATTGTACTTTTGTGTTTCTCGCAGGTGAATGTTACTGCTGTCTCAGCAATGAGGTTTCGGTGTTGATTCGGAGCTGCGGCTTACATCAACTGGACCCGCCTCGGTGGCTTTTACCCCGGAGCCCGGGCACCGGGAAAGTGTGGAATCCACCGGGACCCATAACCGTTCATGCGGCATGCGGAGAACGGACCAAGATCGGTTGAGAACCCTGAGGGTTGCCGGCCGACAGCGCTGCCTCATTCGAGCTCATTGTATTTCGGTCCGATGATCACCTCTGATCGACCGTATCAGAAGTTGCCAACACAATGACAATCCGGGAAGCCGTGTGACGTATTCGTTGTTCCAAATGCTGTGGTGCCATTTGATTTCGACTCGCGATTTTTCTTCCCGTTGAAAACAAACTCGTGTCTCGATTTCGACTCATCCTTCATTAGTCATCTTCCTTGACTATCTACCTACCTACTGACTCATACACAACATTGCTTCCCAACAAGACCGTATCTTCTCTTAAATCCCCAATCTACAACCTGTCCTCAAGAACATCACCACCCAACTCACGTTTCTCCCATCTCCCCAAGAAAACCTCACCACATACCATCTCAACTTCCAATAATTACAACCACAAACCAGCACCCACCCAACCACCTCACCATCAACCACACTCATACCCAAAATGCCTCCCACACAGCCAAAAACCACCATCCACCTCGTCCGCCACGCCCAAGGCCACCACAACCTCAACGCAGCCAACCACGCCCTCTCCGACCCACTCCTCACTCCCCTCGGCGAATCCCAATGCTTCGCTCTCCGCGACTCCTTCCCCTACCACGACAAGATCACCCACCTCGTCGCCTCGCCCATGCGACGCACGCTTTATACCTGTTTGTTGAGTTTCCAGCCGGCTGTTGAGCGTTTGCGTTTGCAACAACAATCTTCTGGAAAGGTGGAAGGTGTGGTTGTCGCGCTGCCAGAGGTCCAGGAGGTGTCAAACCTGCCGTGTGATGTCGGTTCAGCACCGGAGAAACTACATGAGGAGTTTGACGCAGAGGGATTGGTGGATTTGGGACTGGTTAAAGAGGGGTGGGAGGATAAGAAGAGTCCGGAGAGTCCGTGGAAGCCGGAGATGGACAAGTTGAAGACACGGGCGGAAAAGGCGAGGAGGTGGTTGTTTGAGTTGGCTCAGGGTTCCCCCGCTACTGGGGCCGGGGCTGAATCGCAAGCCGACGGGAATGTGGAAGAACAAGAGAAGCACATAGTGGTGGTAACCCACGGTGGCTTCCTCCATTTCCTCACAGAAGACTTTGACGGGATGGATTTAAACAAGGGGACGGGGTGGGAGAATACTGAGTGGAGGAGTTATGAGTTTGTTACGGAGGCGGAGGATATCAGGCTGAAGGAGACGGAGGAGAGCTGGAGGAAGAGAAAGGGAAGTGGCATGAAGCCGTTGACGGAGACGGAACAGTTGGAGTTGATGGCGGCTGTTGATGAGAGGTTGAGGCAGGCGTTTGGGGATGGGGTTAGGAGGGTGGGGGGAAAGAGGGTGGGCGGGGAGAGGGTTGATGTTTAGGGAGTGGGTTGTGGTGGGGGGGATAGAGATAGATAGTATGAGCGGTGATTATAGAGATGGTGTTGGGTTATAGAAGAGTTATTGTTTTTGGTCCTAGTTTGAGACACGTCTAGCAACCTATGTAGACATAAGTAACTGATAGACCGTTGTTTTCAGTCTCGCACAAGAAAAGACCACTACTTGCATCACCTTCTCCTCGCTTTCCCAGGGATCATCACTCTCAATCGTGCCTTTATCCGCATTCCATAAGTAACCTATACTATTTAACCATATGCCATAGCAGCGTAATTGTATGTAACAATGCATCTTATAATCATATCATATATCATCTCATGACCTCCGTATCTTATCATCCCTCACCGACATCCACCAATCCAAGATGGCCAGCGAGTATTCCCGGAACGAAATCGTAAACCATACATACATCCAAGCATAAAAGAAGAAAAAGAAAACCCCCGAAAACGCCATAGTGGTGGTGTCAGTTAGTTGATCTAACCCGATCCAATTCAATCCGATCCACCTTCCCAGTCCCCAAGTCTCCCTGTGTGTAGATGGTGTAATCGATATGCCCTGCCCGGTATGTATATCCAATGATGACGACCAGGTATCATATAACTCGTGGTGTCGTTCGTGTAAAGACGTAAACGTAATATGGGGCATGGCCGTATCAAAGTTTCGGCTCATGCTTCCCTGTCCGTGTCCGTCTTTCCCATCAATCGTTAAAAGGAATCGATCAAATGACGATTCCTGTCGTCTGATCTTCGGTGTTCATCCCATGAATAGGAAGCGAACCAATCCGTGTTCCTAAGTCGAGCGAGCAGCTTGCTAGGAACTACCCGGGTAGGCCGATAACCCAAATCCAAGCTTGCTTGCTGGAAAAAGCAAAGGTTGGCCCTTTCTCCTCTAGGAATCCGATCATAAACCCCATCCAGGTTCTTAACTTTAGCGCGTGCGTGCATGCACTTCGCTAACGCCCCCTAGAATGCGAATGCTCATCATCATCCGTCAAGCTGGAGCTGCTCCCGCTCGACGAGGTCGTCACGGTGCCGTGGGCCTGGCGCGCGACGCTGACGAGGCGGTAGATGCCGAAGGCGATGGCGGCCAGGACGATAAAGAGGACGATGATGATGACGGCGATGACGTCGTTTCCCTTCATTTTGGGCGATTTGTGTTTTGGGGGTTTTTCGTAGTTCGGAGGGTATGCTTTATTTGAGGATCGGTGTTGTGTTGACTTTCGGTCTTATGGTGTTGGGGCTTGTTGGTTGATTGTAGGCTTGGAAGTTAGGATTGCCGGCGCCTGAAGTGGTGGTGGTGTTGTCGTTTGTGTAAGTGGTGTTTATGATTCAGATGAGATGAGACGGTTCTTCTGTTAAAACCATGTTAGCTTCGTGGACTTGTAGTCTCCTCTTGATGATCGCGAGTTTTCGTATGGAAAGCCATAAAGTGAGGGAGGATATCTGGACATAGTCGCCCTTGTGATCGGATTCGCGCAAACTCACCCAAGAAGCACGTCGTGATGTGTTCGTCTGAAGATACCGAAATGGGGATTGTAGTTACAGGGAAGCGCCTGACAGAACAATCCAGATCGCCGAGCTTTATACTTTGAACTTATTTTAAGCTTCCGTCGTTTCAGACCGCTTTGGCGCTCAAGAAGCTTCTTCTCCGCAACCGATGCTGGCTAATGCAGGTTGCTGATGACTTAAAACTTCGTGTTTTGCGATGGGATGGCGGTATAGGTCTTCGTCGTCTATGTGGATTCCGAATCGGCCTCTCTCTGCCTTTGCCGTTTCCTTTCTCTCTCAACTCAGTTGTCTTTGGAGACCCGTTTGTCGGATGGAGAAAGAGGAATAGAAGCAGTTTCGGAATCGCAGACAACAAGATCAGGAAAAGCGGTATAGCATCACAGTCGCATTCCAGTTCCAACGGCGGCAGCAAGAGCAGCGCGTGGTAAGTGGGCGGTGGGCGGGCAAGCAAGAAATAGTCAGATCTGCCCAATTCACCCCGCCACCTTCTTTACCATTTGCTTACAAGCATTTCGTAGGTAAAAGGCCTGCCTGTAAGGCGCATCGTAAGTGGTCTCAGGGCGGAAAAAGAAGAAGGCTGGTAAACAACCGGAGCGTCGTACCTTGCGGGCCCCGCCAAGTTTGACGTTAGGGCGCGTCCTCCGGTTGGCGTTCGGTCGACGTTGGTTGAGATGGACAGGGGTGCATTCAGTTGGGCTGGGTGGACACGGACCACTCATTCATCCGCATTTAGAAACAGCTGGACTTGGAAAGCTAGGAATTGGTCAGTATGGTCAGGTACTTGGACTTGTTAAGGTACCCCTGGGCTGGAGCTAACGGGACTCCGGGAGCATCTTCATGTGCAAATCTGTGTAGGTTTCCAAGGCAGAACTGTGTCATGAATTTTCAGATCCTAACCATGTTATTGAATTACGTATCAGCAGATAACTGGAAGATGCTAAAGCCAGTACATCCGTGACTTCAAGATCATGAGTTCTGTAGGAGTAAAAGATGTTCTCTGCTCCTCTTGAGGATGTCTTAAGAGGAACCACTTATTCCAACAGAAGCTCAGAAATGGGACAGGTATTTTCCTTGAACGCCGCACCCAGATATTGCTATGCCTCGAATGAATACTCGACTGCACTCCATTGTTACACGCGATAATACAGGCCGTTTTGATCCGCCACTTCTTCAAATCAGAATACCGAAGAATAAACTCGCCGGGAAGTGATGTGCCGAATCCGCTCTAATGATAGAGAGCCGCGTGGGTCAGGGACTCTCCTCGAGCCAACTCTCATTTCCAGCGTGATATCTCAAACTCCTCCGCCAGACACGCGTTGCGCCCGATAAAGAAGGAAAAGACGACAGACTCAATTCGATTGAGATCTTGATGAGAAACAAACTTGAACTGAACAACCCACACGCTTCTGAATAAAACGTGCCGAGACCCAAGTTACATATGGAAAGCGCTTCAACCCGCAGCCGAAAGGTACACGCAAATCAAAGCCTTCGCGGCCAGCTGAGCAGTAGACAGCTCAAATCGGTCATGGCCAGTCAAGGGCCCGACCATCACGGGTCCCATCCTACGACCTTTCCGCCGGTGTGAAGGGTTGATATGCGGCTCGATTTAGGTGACCTGGACCGAAGAAGGAAGAACGTAGCGGTATCATTTCCGTGCATGGCGGTCGCTTCTGCGCCGAGCAGGAGGGAGTTTTGACTCGAGTTTGTCGGGAAGTGCTACCTCGGTCTTCTATTGCGAGACGCTGGCCTCGCGATCCTCGGCGTCGGGATCCCTCTTGATGATCCTCACATGTCGCTCATAAAATTGGAGCATCTAGTAAACGATATCAGCCAAGACTCTTGAGACATACACAGAAGGAGGCAGAACATACCTTTTGGGGGCACCTCTTGTAAATGACGTCGGTTGTATGCTGGGTCTTATGACCATTCTTCCACGTCAGATACACCATGAGCTTGTGTGTGTCCTCATCTTCGCAGGCATCGAGTTGGGCGATATGCTCTTCCCAGCTTCCCGCTGGGGGCTTCCAGGCGGCGTTCTTAGCGGTCTGGGGCTCCTCGGAGTTGAGAGGATGGTCGCCGTTCTTCCTCGACCGTTTGTTGCTGCTTGCTTGGGGGGTGCCGGAGTTGGAAGAAGGCCGGCCACGCTTCTTAGTCTTCTGCGCCGCAGCGGAGGCTTCAAAAATCTTCTCTCGGCCGCCAATCTTCACAAAGTACTCCTTGAGCCTCTCAGACGCGCCCTCTCTGTGATAAGCAAGTTATATTAGCAAAACAGAACGAGTCATGATTCAAAGGTTTCGCGATCCCTACATCAAAGTGTCCTCAGGCTCCCAGGTCTGGTCGGACTTCTTCTCATAACCCTCCCACTTCACGAGGAAGAGTGGTTCGTTCTGCAGTTGCGTGTTAGTACCGCGCGCTATATGAGTCTCGGTGCAGCAGTGTAGCGTACATCGTCGTTGAGCATATGGTCGAGGATTTTCTCGACGACGTAGACATCCTCCTCCTCCCCATCAGCTTCCTCCTCGTCCTCACCGCCCTCCTCGGCGGCATCGCCATTTGGCTCCTCGTCCTCGAAATCTTCAGGCTCTGGAATCGTGTACTTCACGGACTTTTTGTCGCGAGACTGCTTCTTGCTGCTCGAGGTAGCCGAGCGAGTGTCCAGCTCGACATCGGAGGCAGCCTCCTCGTCGCTAAGAGCCGATGGATCGTAAGGCATTTTTGTGATCTGGTGTGAGAGTTGGCGTTGGAGTGGTGCAACGAAGTGTTGCGCTGTGGTCGAAACGGGGGGCGTTGCAGTGAACCGCGATGCGTGACAGGGCGCGACGCGAATTCGTTCTCGGCGGTTGATGGTATATCGATGCGCCGGTAGTCAAGTTACCGACTCACAAGGGGTAAGACGGTAAACACGATACCTAATAAGTAGTAAGGTGAGGCTGAGCTGAGAATATGTAGAGATAGAATCCGTATAGACGATAGTGGTCCCGGTCGGTGCTGTAGTAGGTGGTTCGCGAACGGGGAGATCCGGACAGTCCAGATTCAGTGGGCTACGTACTGGAATCCCAGGCCTGCACTCATAAAGTGATAGAGCTGGCTGCAGCAAGTGCTCGTTCGTTCCATTGCCGGCCGCGCCGACGCGGGAAAATGGGGAACTGGCAGTGAGGCTAGGATCCAGCGAGCTGTGGCGGGTGTGTTTCACGTGACCTCGCGTGAGAGAAGTTGGACTTAACTTGTGGCTGAGAGCGATGCTGTTGGTCAATCGCAAAGTCGAGACTCGCCAGATCATTTGCCGACTTGGTGACCTTGCGCAGTGATGTGTGACCCGATACACCTCACTTTGACAAATACATGATAAAGTACTGAAAGACAAGATGATGAAGGAGGATGAAAGGCCAGCAGCCCAAAGAATTTCCAACGGTTGATTATATCTTCCGAATTCCGTTTGCTCAGCCAGGGCAAGTGCGAATTTTGGTGACGTCAGACGAACAAGCAGAAAATATCGAGTAGACTTTGTGCAGCGGCTCCTTCCAAACAGAAGGTTCACGCTTTGGATGAGATAGGCGGGAGCTCTGCTTGTAATTTGAGCAAGAGTATTCTCGGATGAAAGCATTGTTCTCAGGCAGGCTTGAGAGGACTCAAGTATACTGTGTACCATCCTCGCATCAGAACCAAAGTTCCCGTCTCAAGCGCACCAAGCGATCACTACATGAGATGACAAGCATCTCAAACCCTCAGAAGCCGCCAATGCAGAGCTGCCATCTTTTTGTTCTCCTTCTCTCCGCCGAGCAAGTGGTAGAATGCACTACATGATAAAAGGCGCAAGCAGCTGCATGTGATGGAACACAAACACGCATAGGACCCTTTCAGTTTGCCTGATGGCACCAGTCTTTGTCGCGCTATGTGTGATGCTACCTAATAGGGTCGGTTTCAGACTTCAAAAGGCAATCGTATCGGAGATGGACGAGACAGTTGACAGCATCTCAACACAGAGTCTCGCGTAGACAGAGTGATAGGAACCGGGCTCATCAGATTCGTTATCTAGGTCTGGGTTTGGATAGGTGATGTTGGCGCGGTTGGATTTCAGTTGTGAATGATCAACCGGCTGGCGCTAAAACGCGGCTCGAATGGCTCGTGCCCGACTGGGCGAGGAGACGGGAGCAGGACGGGACTGGGCCGCGATCGATCGCGTTGATAGATCGGAGTATTACATATTAGTATTCCGATATATGCACAATATTTTCTGCTTTCTCATAATACGAGACGGCGTCGAGTATTGCAGTAAGTAAGTGATGGAGCTAAGCTCAGCTCTGTACATATTCACGGACCTTGGGTTTGGTCGAAACAAGTGCAATTTGGCGATGCATCTTTGCGCATATGCAATTTCTCCACTGCAGGTACCGTCCCCGCCCCGGTCTTGGACCAGAAAGGTACCATGCCTTGAGGTTTTCAAAGAAGTTGATACTGCAAGTATATCCCATCCAGTAGGAGAGTATATGTCAATACGAGTGAGCGATTAACAGCATGGCCTTCGTACCTAACAAGATAGTTACTTGGGCATCAGGAAGCCAAGCTTGAAATGGGAAAAGTAAAATAGTGCCAAGCCTAGACATGAGCTGCGTACAGAAAATATCACCGCTGCCTCCCTGTTACTGCGTGGTCCAAGGGCCTTTGTCGACTTTTAGTGTACAGTATCCCCTATACTGTGCGGAAGGATCAGAAAAGAAACGGAGAGGTTCATGGTCCCGTCCCCATTTAAAGTTTACATCTGGGGTCCCGGCCCGCTCATGAATTGGACGCGATATCTCGAACTTGTCAAGTTTTCCATTTCCATTTTCAAAGTCAGTTGGGACCCATTTGCTGGGACAACTCTCATCACCTTCAGCCAGACGTCCTCCTCACCCAGATAGGTTCGAGTCTCTTTGCGCAACAATATAGGTGGATGATCTCTGAGCGAGGCAGTCCCCGTCCTCAACCATCGACAAGACAATCACCAAAGGTCCTCATCCTTACTACACCCACAGCTTGTTACGGTGCGCGCATGTCGGATTTTCGTCACATTTGGACCCGATCATCCGGCAGCTACAGCGCATTCATCCGATAATTCGCGTTGAGGAGCTGTATCCCTCGCTCCGAGACAGCGCAACAAAATTCTCACCGGAGCGCCGTGAACTGCTTCCGAACCTCGAGATTAGAGGTCGGATCCACCTCCGACTTGCCGGATTTCTCAAGCAACAAAGTGCTTCTCTTCACCAGCGCTGCGCAATCTCAACTGTCCGTCGCGCCATTGTTACAATAGCTGAAGCTCTTTCATCCGAGCTCCGACCCGAATTTCCGGGACGCCATATTTCACTTACGGCTCCGGAGAAACTCCGCATCTCCGGCTCCGGCACCGGCACCGGCACCAGCCCGGGATTACCTCAAACAAAATGGCCGAGACAGAAACACGAGCTCTCTCGGTTGAGTCAAACCCAAACACCCCAAAGCACGTCAAGGACAAAAAGTGCCCTTGGTGCGGCCAACCATTTACTTCATCCTCCCTTGGCCGCCATCTCGACCTCTACGTCAGACCTAATAATCCCAAAAAGCCTGACGGCATTCACGATGTCACGGCTATCAGACGCCTTCGCGGCACGATAACTAGGAGGAGAACCAAGGGTACCTCCAGGCGACGAGACACCTCAGCATCTGCTGCCGGCAGTGCAACACCGGGAGCACCCTCCAAGGATGGCATCAGTCCTGCCCCCTCCGATGTCGTCCAATCTGCGGCTCCAACTCCCGCCGCCACCCAGAGCAACCGGGGAAGTGTGAGCACGTCGTTTGGGAGGAATTACCCCTTCAACACCCCTTGGGAGGCCACCGGAGTTATTGACCTTACCCAAAGAAGCAACGGCGTTGCTTCACATCCAGAAGAGAGGCAGGCTCTCCCAGATGGCCCGAGGCCGCTGGCCCCTGTACCACCACCGCCACCACCGCATACGTCTTCTTTTGGCCAACAGCCTTTGCATAACCAACCCGATCCGAGGCAACTGATTCAAGATGCCCAGGATACGGCGAGAGCTGCCGAGCTTGCGTTGCGTGAGATGGTCTGCTCCTGGAGGGCTGCCAAGTACGTTGTCTCTTTGCATTTTATAGTGCGGCATGGTGCTAACATACATCTGAAAGGTTACATATCGATGTGCACTCGATGCCCTTTGACTTTGACCCTCTAACCCTTGATTTCCCTGCACTGGTCCTCCAATGCCTCGAACCACCACCCACCATCTTCTCCTCCACCTTCTACCCAACCTCCACCTCCTGGTCCCTCCAGCCGCCCGGATGGGACCAGTTCAAAGCCCTGGAGAACCACTTCCAAGAAGAGTTCAAGAAATGGCGCATCAACTGCAAGGCCGCCACCACCGCCGTCAACGAGGACCTCAGCTACCCACCGCCCGTCAACTTCGTCAAGGTGGACATCAAAGAAGCCATCCGGCGCTCCGAAACCATCAACAAATCCCTTGAAAAAGCCGTCGCGGAGCACCTGAAAAAGACCTTTGGCGTCTGGGAAGCCTCGAGCCAGTTCGACCGCGAAAAGATGTGGCAGCTCGAGCTGGCGCGCAGCGTGGCCCGCAAGCAAAAGGAGATCAACGCCCTGAAGGAGGAACAGCATCGTGTCCGGCAGGAGAACAACAACCTCAAGCAGCAGATCGAACACCTCAACATGCTGCAGCAGCCGCGCGAGTACAAGCTGCAGACCCCCGCCACGCTCCCCATCGAGAAGAAGCTGATCGACTACATGTCCGAGTTGATGGTCGTTCATGGAGTGTCTGGTGTGGGGATGGAGCCTAATCACCGCCATCATGACCTTAACACGATTTGTAAGGAGGCTATTGATCGCTGGAAGAAGGTGGTGCAATCTGGACGGCAAGGCCCACCGGCGCCGGCCCAGGGACAGCAGCAGCAGCAGCAGCAACGACCACAGATGAATGGACCACCGCCGCCGCCGCCACCGCCGCAGCCGAGTGTGCAACAAAATGGGAGCATGCATCACCAGCCCCAACACCAGCCCCAACACCAGCCTGTATACCAGCCTGTATCTGAACCTCAATTTCCGCAGCCCACAGCCGCCACTGGTGGTGGCGCCCCTGCGCACAACCCTATTGCAAACTACTACTCAGCGGTAGCAGCTGATTACGCCGCGAGGAACTCTTCAACCTCGTCGAACGTGGCTCCATCCGGGCAGCATAACACGACGAGCCAAGCCATGAGGGACAGGGATGAAGATAGAGACCCTACGAGTGACGACGAGGATGAAGGTGATGATGGGGAGGAGGGCGAGGAAGGGGATGATGATGACGAAGCCGGGAATGAGGATGCTGAAATGGCCGGTACAGACGAGGCACAACGACCGAACAAACAACCACAGCTGCAAACACAAGGCTCATCAGGAGGTGCTGGTGGTGGTGGCAGTGGCAGTGGAGCAGGCGAGCCGATGAGCACAGACTAGAAGTCTTCCTCCGAACGTACGCCTCCTCGTCCCGGACCCGGAATGATCTGGTCGAGTCGCACTGGCAGGTGGGTTACATCTCTGACGACTAGCCCGGTGCCGCTGCCTTCCGCTCGTTCAATGGCAATCCGAAATTATTGTGCGGAGAAGGGAATAAGTATTTTGGAGTATTGCTTCAGAAGTCCACGAAGGACGCGGGCCTTGCGGTCGGGAGGCTTTGACCCGGTCTGAATAGTGTAGATAATCTTTGACCTGAGGTTGTATCACTTGAGCTCTGGTTGAGATGTAAACTGCTGCCGAGGCGGAGAATGGAACGGAATGTATTGATATCCGAAGTTGACATGCAAGTCGAGAGAGGAGAGCAGATGGGGGAAAAACATCGAGGAGAATTTGCATCACCTCCTGCATCCGTTGATACAAGTCGGAAATAATATGTACTGTACCCCTTGGCAGCATCAACACGATAAGCAGCACTCGGATGATATCTACCCGGAAGACAATAAAATGACATCCGACTCACCTACACTAAACAACTTATTTCACTCCTCTCCTCACTCTTCTCTTCACTCCTATCTTCACTCCTATCTTCACTCCTCTCCGAGTTAGTAGTTAGGAGTAAAGTATACTGGCAGTCAAAAAAACACTGTCCTTCTCCCAGAGCGAGACACACCACGAGACGGGACAGTATTTTTTTGACTGTCAGTGTACCAGTGGTTGTCCGAACCGTCGTCTTTTTGAACAGTGTCGGGTGCAACTATTCAACCAACGCCCGTGAGCTATAGTTGTATTTGTTACAGACTTGGAATATCTAGTATTCACTACGCACCGTCATCTTCACAGAGACTATAAGAAGGGAAGAAAAAAAGAAGGGTACCGGAGCTAAATGGCTTGCTGGCTATATCATTCGCTTGGTAGCATCAAAACAAGACAAGACAGTCTAGAGACTGGTCCGCGACATGCGAAAAGGGTATTCGTTCTCAACGCATGCTGGGCCGGAAAACAACTGGGTGGGTGTGAAGTAATGTCACCAAAGCCATATTCTGACAGCAGCTTCAGAGAGGAAATTACTCCCCATCACCTAAAAAACAGCAAGAGCAAACAAATCGAGCAGCGGAGCGCCAAAGGGGCCAAGCAACAATGAGTAGTGATGTGATGATTAAGGTGAACGAAACCTCCCCTCCCTATCCATATCGCCCAGGCGAGCGCGCACGCATAACCAAACGGCCTGAGCCAACAAACAGAAACCCCTTCCACCTATAGTAAAGAAATACCAAGTCATCCCTGATCTGAACCTTCGTGTTCATGTTCATTCATTGCCCGAGTAAAAAAAAAAAAGCCAAAAACCCGTAAACGCCATCTACCCGCTTTCTCCGCGCCTCAAATCTTTCCTCCTCTAAGATCAATGATCTCGCTCTTCTACTTTTCTCTCTAAAAATGTGATCCTCGTCATTTCCAAAAGAGCGAATCATCTTCCGGGAGGTCAGGTGCCTGAAGCTGCCACGCTAGCTGGAGGCACAACTTTAAGCGCAAAAAAGCCGTTCATATCGTGCGTAGAAGACCAGCATTTGAGCATCTAGCTCTGTTGTGTCGTTTGCTCAGTCGAGCTTGAGGGGGTATTTGTCCCGTCGACGGTTGTTGGCTTCTCCTTCTCCTTGTCCTTGCCTCCTGTCGATGAGGAGTCATTGTTCTTCTTCTTGCTGGATTGTTCGTCTTGGAACAAGCCGTGCTCTTCGATGTACTAGATGCAAACGGCTCATTAGGTCGTGTTTCGATGGGAGGGAAACACAGAAAAATGACATACCTCCACAACAGGATCAGGAACGAGATATCGCACGCTCAGATCCTTCTTCAAGAAAAGACGGACTTTGGTGGAGCTAAATGTTGCGGTAAGACAAGTTTTGCGTGTCAGTCAAATTGCCACTAGCTCACCCGATGGGTGTGGTGGTACAAGGGTCCCCTAAGGGTCCCTTCCCAACGGGATCGACGAACCTGATGTCATTTTGTATCACCTGGCTGATGACCCAAATGTTATCTTCGTACTGCCTCAGCGTAGCAAGCGCCTCGTCGATATCGGTTCCCGAGCGCTCGACAATGAAGGCGCCGTACTGGCCGAGGATGACTCCCAAGTCGACTGGCGACCAAAGACCGGGCTCTCCTGTACAAAGGGTCAGCTTGTGCAACGATATACGGCGATATCCTCCACCACGGAGTTGGTGGTGGTGGCGTGTGGGAGAGAAGGCTGTCATACCCATGGACATGACCAAATCCGCGCCAGCGAGAAGCGCAATCTTGGCCTTCCTCCGCACACCATCGGTGCCCTCAATGCCGCCCAGCACGGTGTTGATTTCGTGGTCAAAGTGTCGAAGCACCCGCGCTGTGGGCACGTAAGCGGGCTCGCCGTTCTCGTCGCAGTTGACCGTCTCGAAGGGGTCGACCATTAGCCAGGACGATTGCTCGACGGCGCGGGAGCACATCTCCACGCGGTGATGGCCGGGCGCTAGGCCAGCCTTCTTGTAGGCATCGCTGACGGGGGAGAGGTAGCCGCCGCAGACTTCAAAGCTGGTGTTGAATCGGACAAAGTCGGAGGCCATTTCGAACATGCGAAGGTGGAGGAACGTGATGGCTGCAGAGAGAGAAAGTGTTAATAAAGCCCTTTCGTAAACATAATGTATGAACTTACGGGAGAAAGAGCCGCAAGCCACGAGGACCAATGGTGTCCTCCCAGGCTGTGTTTGCCGGAGCTTTAGCTTGGCCTGGGGGAAGGTATAAGGCACCATGGTGTTGCCGGTCGAGGCTTGCTCGGGAGGAGGATAGCTAACGGGGGTCGCCATGTCCGTTGAAGGTTGGGAAGACATGGTGGCTTGTTGTAATGTGTGATAATCGTAGGTGTCGTCGTTCGACTAGGTAGTTGTTGCGATACTAGGTATCGGCAGGGTCGGGTGTCGCAAAGCAATGCGTCCCGGGAGACGGGTGACGCAGCTGGGGTGGAATGGGACGCTCAAGGCGGCGTGCCGTGAATGCGATGCGAGATGATCCAGCGGCCAGGGCGAGAGTGTGCTGGGAGGGACCACAATGCGGGGTGACCCAGATGTTGTATAAGCGGCGGCGGCGGATCTTGTTTGACGAAGATGACCGGGGGGGTTGAACCGTCAAGGCGGATGTGCTGATGCAAGAAGACAGTTGCCGAAAGCCGGATAGGTCGGTAAGGTGTTCGGGAATAAGATGGCGTCTTGGGTGTGTTCCAATGGCGAATTGCACGGTTCGAGAGGTCACAGTTCTTCCAGCGAAGTCGGATTCGAGGGTATATTTAAGGTAGGTAGTTGTAGGTAGCTGCCGGCTCGGATGCGTCAGGTATTGTGGCCGAATTGATTTGACTAGGTTGGAGGACGGGCGCGAGAGTTGGGCGGTGGGCGGATAGTCTGAACTTTTAAAATCGATTTGAAAGCAGACGGGGAAGTGGGTGAAAGGAGCAGAGATTCTGGAATCTCGTGGACAACCACCGCGTCGAGTGCGTGCGTCTTGGCGGCTTGTTGGAGAGAAGCTGAGGAGATTTGTATGCACAGATGCAGGGCGACAGCGATGGCTTTGAATGATGAACGGACCCTTTTTTATCAGTTGGTTGTCGAAGTTGTTTTAAAGGATTCTGGATGGAAGAAGACGACGACGACAACGGGAGGCGGCACAGGCAGTCATCAGCGCGCGGGGTCCAGGCCGGGCGAGTGGGAAGGATCGCCAATTGGTTCAAATTATATACCAGATCAAAGAGGGTTGTTGGATGATAAATGGATGGTTCCGATCTGTCTCAATTCCTCACTTTCAGAGTGTTGGTGATTGCCGCGCCCGCTGTCGGCGGCGGGGGCAAAGGCTTTGCGGTTGCATTACCACAATGACTCCATTGGAGGTTGATCCACTCTCTGCTTGACAAAACCCACTAAAAAAACGCAACCCACTCGGCGACTCCTCTCACGATCCTCAATTGCAACCGACCCTTGCGCTTGTCGATGGTCTCTTTTTCGACCTGCAGGTCTGGATTTACAATTGGCTGTTTGGTACCTTTTGCCTGGGGAAATGGATGCACACGAGATACCCACCGGTCGACCACCGTGACTCCAGCTCCCGCCGTCAGTCCTCCCGTGTTCCCGTCCTTTGTTCAGTCTGACAATTGGGGTACAGCAGAAGCCTAGAGAGGGCCGAAGGGCTCAGAGATAAACTGGGCAGGCACCGGTGGTTGACTTAAGACATAAGAAGCTGTGAACGGCTCAAACCGTCTGTTGCCTGTTCTGAGACTCGTCAGCGTAGGTATAAGTCACCAAGACAAGCCCGGTGACCGATGACGGAAGCCCAAGAAACACCGGGATGTGAGGGAATGGAACTTCGGTAATGTTCTAACTTCCATCTTTCCTGGCCGGACACATGCGCTTTTAGCCGAGTAACATCCACGGGAGTCTCCGATCAGAGGAAGAAACCGCATATTGTTTTCCACCTGCAGGTGTTCACGGTCATTCACGGGACTGTGAAGATTGAAGAGATGCAAAGTTATCAGGTTGAGCATATGAGCTCTAGAGACAGCTACCTTTGCTGATTCTCGCCGTTTCTATATTCGATCCTCCCAAGCTTCATTACGTATACCCGCACTACAAACAAGCAAAACGTTGTATCAACCAATTCACCTTTTGTGTACGTTTCGGATATACACAGTAATCGTTGCTTGTCGGGGTTCTATACAGTCGGAAAGTCCAACGGGATCAGCGATTATCCTTCAAATGCCGAGGAGTGTTCGGCTTTCTCTCGCAGTGGGGCAGCCAGGCACTGGTGCGATTTATAAGCCCAGCTCCCGTCTCCTTCTGTTCGGTTTATTTGCGGAGCAACTGATTTCTTTCACGTCTGAGTTGTCCTTACGAACATTAGCCAGCTCTTTTATTTCGGCGATATCTTGACCACTTCATTTTCTCTGGACAGTTGGACGTTTTTTCAACTTCATGATTTGAGGGGCTCTTCACCAACATTGCTGCCTATGACATCTCACTTCAATCCCCTTTCCAGCAATGTGTTTCTAGAAACATGTATGCGGAAAACACACGTCCCATTTAATCCCCAACACAAGGTCCAGAACTACCTTTGCTCTTGTGACCATTATCTCGGGGTTTTTCCATGAGCCAGCTTACCGTAACCAGTCATTTGGCTTCGATTGCTTCTTGCCGAATAGATCGTCACCGCTCTTCAATCCATAGTCCGCACAATATGATCACACCTCACAAGAATATTGGGATGTTGCTGGAGCTGCCGGATGAGAAGACTCAAATAGCATACAGCGAGACAGCCTGACGTCAATCGGCAAAACGATTGGCAGCTGGCGGCGATAAAAACATCGGTCATTGATGTGCTGGGAAGAGGTTCCGTTTGGTGGTGGCATGCCCTACATGATGCAGATATGTGGTCTGTGCGTTTTCATCGGTGAGCCGGTGTGTCGGTGAGGTGTACACACACCGAGATATTGAGATATCGGACTTGGCGCACTCTAGAGCTTCTCTCTTTCACCTTGCAACGTCTGTTGTCCGCCAGAAACGACTGACCATCTCATATGGCCGCCGACGCGCGCTTGTTTCGAACATATGAATAAAATGGCTTTCCCAAAATGAGAAGTTTCTGCCCGGTTTCCATTGCATCTGCACTTTGTACTGACAGAGATCCTATAGTGTTTCATCACCAGATGCAAGCGCATTCCGCATTCCTACACTCACTAACATCATTAACCCCGAATTCAACAATCTCACTGCGGCTTTCGGATTTCATTCCTTGATGAAAGTTCACCATCAGGAGGCAAATTACCAATCCTCTCATGGCATAACAGGTCTCATTCGTATTAGAACCGCTCTAGCCATGCTGCAAAGGCAGATACCACCAGCAACGATTCCGGCATATATGTGTGGTTTATAGGCACGCTGCATATACATTGCAGCCATGAGTCACGAATAAGCTTTTACTCAAAAGATGCATCCGTTGCTTTCACGGGCATGGTTCCCCTTGGGGTTTCTACGTTTCCTAGAGATATGGTTTCTGCTCTGTTTCAGTGGTTGCGTAGCCAGCTATTGGGCGAACTCGCCATAATCTCCGTGTCATCGTTGATGGTCCTCATTGACGATAGCAAGGTTTCGAGTTGATGGTCTGCGTGAACCTTTCTTGCATGTTCTTGTCGAGTCTTGGTGAGGGACAGTGGGGAGGGTTCGCCGGCATGATTGATGCGTGAGGGACTGCAATCGTCGGAGTTTTTATTTTATTATACCTTCGACCTGCCTGGCTTCTTGCAGCGGGCATATCGGACGGACATTATCATTCCTGATTCCGTGTTGGAGAAACCGACGTGGCCGTTTTCTTTTGAATCATGATGTCCAAGTAGCTCTATATAAGCTGGACTCCCAAGTCCCTTATTCCTACCCAGACCTAATCCCCTTTCTTCACTTCTCATCTACCAAGACCATCTGCTTGCCTCTATCAGACTCGACAAATCTCGATATTACTACTTATATCACCTTTACGTTTGATTCATCGACCTTCTCACCCGTTGACCATACCTTCGGCTTTCGGAATCCATTCTTCCACACATTCCATCGTCCACAACAGGGAACAAACTCAACCAACCCCTTACTACAACAACCAACCAGCAGGGTGTTCTTCTTACACTCTGTCTACTTCATCCAAAGGCTTACCAACGGTAAGACACATTCTTGATAATCTTATCAACCGAATATCGCCGACTTATAGTAACAAGTCCAGCAACACGCGGGGACCAACCCAAACTCACTCATAAGTGTGCTCCGAAGCATCACACGAACAACTACAGTGTCGCTCCTCCTAGACCACGCTATCAACACATCAGACCCCTAAAGTCTCTTCTTATTCTCGCCATCATGGTTGACAAGCGACACACGGTCGACAAGAGGAACATGCAGGGCCGCCGCCGCGCCACGCGGTCAGAGACGCCGTGCAAAACCCCCAAGAACCATCCCACCAGAGTCCACCAAGTTCACGCTCGACCTGCCGCCGCCGCCACCACCAAGTCTCCTGAAGAGCAGATCGTGGACAAGCACCTTAAGACCGTTGATGCGGCGCTTGACGCCGAGATTGAGCGCCTCAAGGCCGCGGCAGAGCGCCTCAAGGCCGCCATGCAGGCAGACCGTGAAGAATTATTGTTCTGCTCCTCCTGCTGTTCCTTTCATCCTCTCATCCCATCCTGCGACGACGACTCGTGCTCGTGTCATTGAGGTCTCCGCAAAGGGAACCTCCCTCGTCGTCTCGTCGAACAACCACGATCGCCAGCCACGGCCAGGACAACAACGCCTTGTTCGAGATGAAGGTGGATGCATCTATTCTTGATTTGATCTGAAGAAGGAGTTGGATGGCGTCAGCACTCAAGATCTAGTTGACCTCCGACGCCAAATGGGTTTCGAACACGTTGGTTTGGCAACCTTTACAGCACGCTATGTGGTGGGGTGGAGGCTGGGTAAGATGATCAAGTCGGGAGCCATCTCTTCTCCTTGTGGAGGAATCTCTACGCAGCTGTGGCAGGCAGTCAAGCCTTTAAAGGCACCGCTCATTACGCTAGGGATGAATATGCCCGGCCAGGAAGTCAGATGGTTATTTACGTGGAGAGCTTCAGAGGCTTGTGGACCTTTTCTTATGTCTGAACCCTCCATGGAAAAACAATTGCGGTGGACTTAGCTTATGGTATTTGAACGACGTCTATATGACTGCCAGGTGTTCTTGAACCTTTCCGTTTGATACAAGCTTCTTGCAAATGGAGCTGCGTTCAAATCCTACAATGCTGTGCGTTGTTGTGTCTTGATCTTGGTCAACGGCCATTTCTCTTTAATAAATGCGACTTTTAACCTTTGGAAGGTGCATCTCACCCCGATCACCCATTCTGATAGTATTTAAACCTGGCCTGGCGAGCCATTCCTCTTCGCTCATCTAAGCCACCAATTGAATCATTTTTGCCATCAAGTTCACTCCGTCTCAGGCTCTTCAGCCATGTTTTCTGTGGTATCCCACATCACCACCCTGTGATACATACTACATGACATTGCATATGGTACATACCTGCAGGGAAGATGCTCGCTTTAAGCATACAGCATGATGAACTGCGAAGCTCACTTGGGCAGAAGAAAACGGTAAGTGATTAAGGTAGTTTAATGTTGCACGCCGTCTACTTAAAAATGAATCAACGTTCAATCATAAAAACCCAAATATCTGTAGCATATCGTTCTCGGGAGCGAGTCAGGAGTCCTCACTCAACTCGCACCCCCTTTCCAAGTAAACATGTGGCAGTGCTAATAGCCACAGAGCGTGTGAGCCACACTTGAACAGAGTCAGTACTACCCGCCCAGGGGCACTGTGAGTCTGTGACGCTTGACTCACCCCGCCAGCCCGCTGTAGGGCAGTCCTTCCCGCCCCTCGTTAAGGGCGCTGAGTCGGAAAAATCACCCCGCTGTGGGTTTCGAGTTTGTCAACCGAATTGAATCGCGACCAGCGCCAGTGCCGCCTCTCCGCCGTCTAGAAAAAAAAAAAAAAACTAGGCGCTCTCCCTTGCAACCCGCCCTTTGAAAAGTCGCAACTTGTATTTGCGCATTGTTTCAAGCTTGTCCCTTTGTCCTGGACAGCGATACACAACCATCACCATGGCGGATTCGAGTGCTACCACCCCCGCGGCCCCGGCCGAGCAGCTCGCCAACCTCCATCTCGACGAGGTCACCGGAGAGCGCGTCTCCAAGAGCGAGCTCAAGAAGCGTCAAAAGCAGCGCCAGAAGGAGGCCGAGAAGGCTGCCAAGGCTGCCGCCGCTCCCCCCAACGCTGCCTCCAGCAAGCCCAAGAACGCGGCCGGCGGCGAGGAGGACCTCAACCCCAACCAGTACTACGAGATCCGTACCCGTCAGGTCAACGAGCTGCTCAAGAACCCCGAGACCAACCCCTACCCTCACAAGTTCCACGCCACCTACGATGACTCCAACTTTGTCGAGGAGTTCGGCTCCCTCAAGACCGGCGAGACCCTCCCCGAGAAGGAGCTCAGGATCGCCGGCCGTATCTACAACATCCGTACTGCCGGTTCCAAGCTGATCTTCTACGGTACGATTTCCTGTTCGTTCGAAAACAGACAAGAACAATGCGCTAACCTGAGTGTGATGCGCAACAGATCTCCGCACCTCTGCCGATACCAAGAGCATTGGTACCCGTATGCAGGTCGTCTGCCAGGCTCAGTTGGCCAAGGAGGGTGGTGTTCCCTTCGAGAAGCAGCACGCCCACCTCCGCCGCGGTGATATCATCGGCATCGTTGGTTTCCCCGGCCGCACGAACCCCAAGAACCTCAAGGAGGGTGAGCAGGGTGAACTTTCCGTCTTCGCGACCGAGGTTCAGCTTCTCAGCCCTTGCTTGCACATGCTTCCCAGTGTCCGCTACCCCTTCGCCGATGCTGAGCAGAGAGCGCGCATGAGGTACCTCGACATGCTCTGGAACGACAGGAGCCGTGAGACGCTCTGGCAGCGCAGCAGAATGGTCCGCTACATCCGCGACTTCTTCCACGAGCGCCGCTTCATCGAGGTCGAGACCCCTATGATGCACGCCATTGCCGGTGGTGCCACCGCCCTTCCCTTTGTCACCCACCACAACGATCTCGACATGGACATGTTCATGAGAGTCGCCCCCGAGCTCTTCCTCAAGAAGATGATTGTTGGTCAGTTCGGCAAGGTTTTCGAGATGGGCAAGAACTTCAGAAACGAGGGCATCGATCTCACCCACAACCCCGAGTTCACCTCTATCGAGTTCTACTGGGCGTACGCTGATGTGTACGACCTGATGTCCATCACGGAGGAGCTCGTCTCTTCTCTCGTCAAGGAGCTTACCGGCTCTTACAAGACCAAGTTCACCAACCAGCACGGCGAGACGTACGACGTCAACTGGGAGGCCCCTTGGCGCCGCGTTGAGATGATTCCCGCCCTCGAGGAGGCCACGGGCGAGAAGTTCCCTCCCTACGACCAGCTCCACACCGACGAGACCAACGCCTTCCTCCAGAAGATTTGCAAGAAGATGAACGTCGAGTGCCCGCCACCCCTTACCAACGCTCGCATGATTGACAAGCTCACTGGCGAGTTCATCGAGGAGACCTGCATTAACCCTACCTTCATTCTCGAGCACCCCCAGATGATGTCTCCTCTGGCCAAGTACCACCGCTCCAAGAACGGTCTCTGCGAGCGTTTCGAGGCCTTTGTTTGCAAGAAGGAGATTGCCAACGCATACACCGAGTTGAACAACCCCTTCGACCAAAGACTCCGCTTCGAGGAGCAGGCCCGCCAGAAGGACCAGGGTGATGACGAGGCTCAGCTCGTTGATGAGAGCTTCCTCAACGCCCTCGAGTACGGCCGTACGTATATCCCTAACATGGACTCTTGTTGTACGGAAGAACTGCTGCTAATACGCGATGTTTACAGTGCCGCCTACCGGTGGTTGGGGTCTCGGTATCGATCGTCTTGCCATGTTCCTGACTGACAACTACTCCATTCGTGAGGTTCTTGCCTTCCCCTTCCTTCGTGAGGAGAAGACTGCCCACAAGGAGAAGTTTGCTGCCGAGCTTGTTGATGTCCAGCCTCTCCCTGAGGAGGGTATTCGTAAGTGATTTCCGTTGTTTGTGGTAAAATGGTTAATGTAGAGACGCTAACTGGTACTGGTTGATACAGCCCACAAATAGATGTCTGAATATCATAGCATAGTTTAGATGAATGTCAATGGATACCTTGGATGAATGAACAGTTATGGGATTTCCTTTCTTTTTTTTCAAAAGTAGGCAGTGTCAAATACACTCGAAAAGTGAATGTAAATGAAATCTTTGAACTCCACAGGCTCGCAGCAGTGATCGATCCCAACAGAGATGAATGATATCTAGCAGATATTCCACTTGATACCATGATGGTGAGGCGCAGTCACTTGGAAAAGCTTGGGATGGCGTCTTCACTTGAATCTGATATTAGGACGACCCTTTGGACATGTAAAAAGTCTCCGCCAGCGACAACCACTGACAAGCTGTAGAGTGAACATGCTCGATCTATCTACAGTATAGTACATCTCACACCATGATAAGAGCCGCCCAGTCGCCCAGATTCTTGGCCCAAGCTCGCAAGCGCCTGAAAAGCGTTGTTGACTTCTTGAGAGCTCCATAACGGTAATGATTTTATGAGGCCAACCTGGAAGAAATGGTTCTTTTATACCGCCGCTGACAAAGCAATTTGTTGTCCCAACTCCCAGCAAAAAGAAGTCCCAAACAGTCTTCGTCTGAAAATTAACCGTGAAGCACTGACCAGCAAAGAATCGGGATCTTGGTAGGGCTTGGCGGATTCTGAGATCTCGCTGGATCATACCCGATTGGGGAAAGCGGGATTTCGTACCAGAGGTTAGCTGGGTCGTGAGTGGTCGTGAGTGGATGGGGAGTTGCAGAATTGCGTGGCAGTGGAGTTTTTGGATGTTGGTGGAGAGCATAAAAGTGGGGGAAAGGGGAACCAACAAAATGGAAAAGAGGTTGAATTGCTGTATCAAGTTGATGACATGAGATGGGACATGGAGACCGTTGTCAATGTTCGCTTTGGTCGGTTTCGGAAGGGATGAGAAAGTGACGGAGTCTGGAACATCTTTCTGGAAATCTAGAATATGAAGAGTCACAATAGGGGACTGGCTAGACTGGGTGGGATGGGTAACAAGGAGAGAACCCCGAGGAAAGCGATGTGAAGAATTGTCAGACGGGAGTTGGAGGTGTCAGAGTTTCAGCTTGTCTTCCTTGTGCTGACTGCTGTGCGCATTTCCGTCATCCCGTCCAGTCTAACCAATGCACAGCATGCATTGAATTCTCTACAGCAGACGTCTGACGCAGTCATGGCAGTGCTACGGACAACGACAGCAAAGGAATCTTCCATGGATTTGATATTCGAAGATTGGAAACATACACTGCCACATCCACGTGGGCTTGAGGAACCCGACACAAGCGACGGTGCTGTGCTCGGTTCCATCGTAATGGTTTTGAGTGAAAAAAGACCCCAAAAAGGATGATGGGATCATGGGCATCACAAAGTGAACCCTTCCAGATCGGGCATTTGTTTCGTTGGACCGACGGGTACACAAGCCAAGACACAAGCCGGGAACTGGATGCCCCGAGATTCGAGAAAAAGTGTCCGGATGTAACAACCCACAACCCGTCTTGCGTGCTTTGCGCTTGTCAGTCTCGTCGCTTCAAGTTGACGACTTTCTTATCCCCGGTTCCTAGACATTCAGCGGAGAACTGAAGGAAAAGAAGAACAAGGGATAGTCTAGAAAAAAAAAAAGGAAATGGAGATATGGAGATATGGAGAAGAGAGTGGGCAAAAGGGCAGCAAAAAAAGGCCAAGACATTTTGGGTACTAAGTCTAAGCCTCCCTTTTCGTTCTCCATTCCCGTTTTGGCTGAATGTTAATGACACCCATCTTTGTTGTTTGCATTGGTCTCATTTGTCGCATTTGTCGCATTTGTCGCATTCGTACACCAACAACCTTGAAGATCGAGCCGAGCAGAGATTGATTGAGGAATCTGTGATACTGTGTGATGGATGGCGATCGATAGGGAACCAACCAGTGGACTGGAGAGGAACGGATTCCGGTCGCATTCTTCAATCTTCTTTCTTTCCGTCCCCCCCTCCCTCCCTCCATCAATCTTTTCCATGTTATATCAATGATTGATACCTAGCCAGGTTTGAGCTTGATTGATACATTTCTACTTTGTATCGTCCATTCACTTTATTTCACGTTATCGCATCCACGTTTTCGCATCTTCTTACACACCAAACTAATCCCTTCGGAGATCATTGCACCGACACACACATCAGACGAACGACGACATACCGGACGAACGATTTCATTTCATCATCCTGTCGTGATACCTACACAGTACTTTCGGCAGCGACCCCCTGCGTACGCCATAGCTCAACGACAGAATATAGGGCTGTAATATCATTTCTCATGGCTTCGCGACGCAAGTCACACTGACGGAGAGCACTCCGACAACCAGCAGGGACAAAGACGTCGTGTCGCTTAGAATAGAGAGAGAGAGAGAGAGCACGGATATCATTGCAATCGCGCTTCCTGTTCAGTTGGAATCGGCGGTAAAGAACACTCTATCTCAAGAGGGGAAATCGGGTAGCTGGTGCAAAGGGGGAGGAAGAACATCCAACAGCCTCGGGGTTGAACAAAGGGGGGGGACAAGAAGGAAAAGGGTCAACAACTCCTACTAACCGCCAACATGGCGATAATAAGCCAAACATGGACGCTCACGCGCAAGAACCTGCTCATCGTCCTTAACCGACACACCACCGCCACCATCATCCGCGCTTTCATCCTTCCCGTCATCATCGTCGCCTTCCTCAGTTTCGCCAAGAACCTCTTCGTCCCCTACGCCGTTTTCGGCATCAGCCATGTCCATCCTGTGCGCTCCCTCGCCAACGGCCTGCAAGCCTCCAGCGGAACCGGCCGCAATACGGTCGCCTTTGTCAACAAGGGCCTGCGCGGCGGAGAGATTGATCGGGTTATCCAAGAGCTGGCCACCGTTGTGCGCGATGCCGGCAAGAACGCCTCCATCGCGGTATCCGAGGAGGAATTGGTTCTGACCTGTCGCGCCTCGCTGCGCGGTGTCACTCCCTGCTATGGCGCCGTCGTCTTCCACTCTTCTCCTGATGAGGGTCCCGATGGCATCTGGAATTATACGCTCCGTGCCGATAGCGCGCTGGGTATCGGAAAGATCAACGTCGACAAGGATAATAATGACGCTCAGGTTTATATGCTTCCTCTACAGCGCGCCGTCGCTGCTGCCATCACGCGTAATGGTCAGCAGGAGCTACCTGGGAGACAGGACGAATATCCCTTCACCTCTTTGACCAAGGAGGAACGCGCCGATCGTGTCAGACAACTGTACCAAAAGACCATCTATAATGTTCTGGGTGTTACCTTCCTCATCAGCGTCATCGGTGTCTGTTACCATTTGGTTGGCTTCATGGCTTCGGAGCGCGAGACGGGCATGTCGACTTTGGTGGAGGCCATGATGTTCACCAAGAGAACCTGGGAGGGCCAGGCCGCGCGACTGCTGTCGTATCATCTGGCATTTACCATCCTGTACCTGCCTGGCTATGTGGTCAGCTCCATCATCATGTGGGCGGCCGTCTTCAAGACTAGCAGCATTGGTATCCTCATTATCTACCACATCCTTGCTGGTCTGTCGCTGGCATCCTTCTCTATCTTGGGCGCGGCCTTCTTCAAAAAGTCACAGCTCAGCGGTATCTCCATCGTCATTCTCTACATCCTGCTCGGTGTCATTGCCCAGATCGTCACGGCGCCCAAGACGGCTACGGTTGTCGTCCTCAGCTTGTTGTTCATGCCTTGCAACTACACCTACTTCATCTCGTACCTTGCTCGCTTTGAGGCAAAAGAGATGGCGACCAACCTCGGCAAGATTGCTCCTGATAGCCCCTGGCAAGTGGCCGGTATTGTGCTTTGGATCTTCTTGATCGTTCAGATCTTCGTTTACCCCATTCTCGGTGCCATGATTGAGAGGTACCTCCACGGAACGACCTCTTCCACCCGCAACATCGTCTACGGCGAGAACTCGGAACTGGGACCCGATAATGCTGTCCAGCTGGATGGCTTCACCAAGATTTACAAGCCCGGCCCTCTTCGCAACATGTTTTCGTTCCTGTCCAAGCCGAGAGAACCCGTCGTTGCTGTCAATGGCTTGACTCTCACTGCCCGTCGCGGTCAGATCCTCGCTCTCCTCGGTGCTAACGGTAGCGGTAAGAGTACCACGCTCGATACTATCGCTGGCATCAACAAGCTTTCCAGCGGCAACATCACCATCGATGGCACCGGCGGTCTCGGCATTGCTCCTCAGAAGAACGTTCTTTGGGACGAGCTCACGGTCGAGGAACATCTGCGTATCTTCAACCGGCTCAAGTCCCCCAACCAGCTCGCCACCAAGGAGGAGATCTTGGAACTTATTCGAGGTATTGATCTCGCCCAAAAGATTAATGCTAGATCCGGTACTCTCTCTGGTGGTCAGAAGCGCAAGCTCCAGCTCGGTATGATGTTGACAGGTGGCTCCGCCATCTGCTGCGTTGACGAAGTCTCCAGCGGTATCGATCCTCTCTCTCGTCGAAAGATCTGGGACATTCTCCTTGCCGAGCGTGGTCGTCGCACCATGATTCTCACCACTCATTTTCTGGACGAGGCCGATCTCCTCGCTGACCACATCGCCATCATGTCCAAGGGCACGCTCCGCGCCGAGGGCTCTTCTGTCGAACTCAAGAACCGCATGGGCGGATACAGAATCCATCTGAACAATGCCAAATACATCACCAACTCGCCCGATGTCTCTGGTGTCCAGAAGAAGGTTTCTCCCGAGGAGATTACCTATATCGCTTCCACTTCGGCGGCCGCCGCCCAGGTTATCAAGGAACTTGAGGCTGCTGGCATCTCTGATTATCGCTTCTCTGGACCCACCATCGAGGATGTATTCTTGCAGCTTGCTGAGGAGATCCGGGCGGAGGATGGCGCGAGACTCGATCAGTTCCAAAGCACCGACGCTGTCCTTGGCGCTCAACGGAGTACCGAGAAGCAGTCTTCGACCGAGATGGTTAACGATGCCCCTGTCGATGACACCAGCAAGCCCGGCCTCAACCTCCTGTCTGGTCAGCGTATCGGATATCTCAAGCAGGGCGTTGTTCTCTTCCGCAAGAGGATGACCATCCTCAAGCGCAACTGGTTCCCGACCCTCGCTGCCTTTGCCATTCCTATTATCGCCGCCGGCTTGGTCACTCTGTTCGTCAAGGGCAAGGACCCTGTTGGCTGCAACCCGGCTGATAAGTCTTCTCGCCGTGTTGCAACCAACCTCTTCGCCTCCGACTTTGACCTCTACATGGTAGCTGGTCCGTCGGACAAGTTCTCGGCTAACAACCTCGCCCGTCTTTTTGCTCCCATCTACATGGCTGCCCAGGACAACGCTACCAGCAGCGGCAACTCTTCGGCCATTGGCATGAACCCCTTGAGCCTGTTCAACAACATCACACTGGTTGACAGTCTGGATGAGTTCAACTCTGCCGTGGTGCAGTATCGCAAGAACATCACTCCCGCCGCTATCTGGCTTGGAGACGACAACTCTCTCCCGACCATGACCTACAAGTCCAACAGCGTGGAAATGTTCAGCGCTTGGTTCGGCCAGTGGATCACCGACATGGTGCTGTCCAACACCACTATTGCTTCCCAGTTTGTCAACTTTGACATTCCCTTCTCTCCCGACACCGGCAAGTCTCTCCAGATGCTTGTCTACATGGGTCTCGCGCTCTGCGCCTACCCTGGTTTCTTCGCTCTATACCCCAACTTGGAGCGTCGTCGCAATGTCCGTGGCCTGCAATACTCGAACGGTGTGCGCCCCCTGCCTCTGTGGCTCGCCTACACCACCTTCGACTTCCTCATTGTTCTTGTCGCGAGCGCCATCATGACCGCCCTGCTCGCTGGCCTGGCCAGTGTTTGGTACCACGTCGGATACCTGTTCATCGTCTTCATGCTCTACGGTCTCGCCTCGATTCTGCTGGCCTACGTCATCTCGCTCTGGAGCAACAACCAGCTCTCGGCCTACGCCTTCACCGCCGGTGGCCAGGTAGTCATGTTCCTCATCTACCTGATCGCCTACATGTGCACCATCACCTACGGCCGCGTCGACAAAGTGGACGATATGCTTGTCGTGGTGCACTTCGTCGTAGCCATCTTTGCCCCTATCGGCTCGCTCACTCGCGCCCTCTTCATCGTGCTGAACCTCTTCTCCACGGCCTGCGACGGCGACGAGCTCGCCTCGTATCCGGGTGGTATCCTCCAGTACGGCGGCCCGATCCTGTACTTGATTCTCCAGTCCATCATCCTCTTCATCGTCCTCGTCTGGATCGACGCCGGCAACCCCGGCTCGACCCTCAAGCAGCTCTTCAAGCGCAAGCCTCGCACCGCCCCGCCCACCGCCGCCCAAGAAGCAGCCGGCATCTCCGACGAAGAAGTCGCCCACGAGCTCGTCCGCGTCAAGTCCACCGCCACCGGCGGCGCCGCCGGCACCAACAACACCGACGGCCTGCAAGTCGTCAACCTCACAAAAACCTTCGGCCGCAACACCGCCGTAGACAACGTAACCTTCGGCATCCCTCACGGGCAAGTCTTTGCCCTCCTGGGCCCCAACGGCGCCGGCAAGTCCACCACCATCTCCGTCATCCGCGGCGACGTCAAGCCCGATTCTGCTTCAGGCGGCGACGTCTTCGTCGAGCAATCTTCCGTCACCCGCTCCCTCGCCGCCGCGCGCTCCCACCTGGGCGTCTGCCCGCAATTCGACGCAGTCGACACCATGACCGTCCTCGAGCACCTGCGCTTCTACGCGCGCGTGCGCGGCATCCCTGCTTCGGGGATCGAGTACAACGTCGAACAAGTCATCCGCGCCGTCGGCCTCACTTCCTTCCGCGACCGCATGGCGCTTGCGCTGTCGGGAGGCAACAAACGCAAGTTATCCCTCGGCATCGCACTAATGGGCAACCCCACCGTTGTGTTGCTTGACGAACCCTCCTCCGGTCTCGACGCCGCCGCCAAACGCATAATGTGGCGCACTTTAGCTGAAACCGTGCCCGGCCGGTCTATCCTGCTCACCACCCACTCAATGGAGGAAGCCGACGCTTTGGCTGGCAGAGCCGGTATCCTCGCCAAGAGGATGCTAGCCATGGGCTCCGTCGACTCTTTGCGTCGCCGCTTCGGCGACACCTTGCACGTGCACCTCGTCTGCCGCGGCGCTCCTAGAACCTCCGACGCGCAAATTAACCAGATCCACGATTGGATCGAATCCACTTTCGGCCAGCAAGCTGAATTGGAAGGCAGAACTTATCATGGACAAATGCGCTTCTCCGTCCCTGCCGCTGTTGTCTTGTCTCTCACCTCCAGCATCACCAACCAAAGGGCAGATAAGGGAATGGCAGCGGAAGAAATCAGGCAGACGGAAGACGCGCAAAGTACCACCAGCGCTATTGGGAAGTTGGTGGTGTTACTTGAAGAACGGAGGGAACAACTGGGGGTGGAGCATTTTAGTGTTTCTCCTACGACGTTGGATCAGGTTTTCTTGACGGTTGTGGGACGGCATGATGTGAAGGAGGAGGGGTATCAGGTTGAGGGAGAGGGGAAGGAACAAAAGAAGGGGGGGTTGAGGGGGTTGTTTAGGGGGAAGTAGAATAGGGGGGGAGGGGGGAAGGGGTGAGGAGATGCAGTTGTGTATGCGTCTTCGATTATTTGATGGTAATGTTTGGTTATGAGACCCCACCCAACTTTTTTTTGTTTCTGTTGCTGCTGCAAGCGTTGGTTGTCTCTGGAATATGAGCAAGCGAGCGAGCGAGAGCGTTTTGGAGTTGAAAGAGATGGTCGAGGTGGTGGTGTAGAGAAATGATTGCATGCATGAGACACGCGGGACCATTTAGGATAAACGAGTGACGGCATATTTTTTTTGAGAAATTATCTTTGGATCGTTCGGCTCTTTTTACTTTTACATAAGGCAGTAGGCTTTTCTCGGGCTTCACGATTTTGGTGTACATATCCAATCTTTCACTTTCAGGTTTCAGGCATTAGATATTGTGCAAAAGGGTATCTGATTAGAGATGTGATTACATTGATCACGCCGTGTAATTCGCTGTGCCAGGACACGTTGTTTATCGAGGGCTTTGTAGTAAATAATTCCATAAACCCATATCTAGCGCTCCTGCATCTACATATCTATCATCCATCACGAAACCGTGTGTAGGTCCCCAGAAATCACCATCATCCTGACCCGATGCTCAGTAGTAGGAGAAGCGACGGCGATGTATAAAATGGTATCGGTAACATAAAGAAAATTCGTGCAGAAAATCCTAACAGAAACATACAAGAAGAAAGAAGAAACCCAAACCAAGCCCCAACCCAGGAAACGGTAACGTAATAACACCCGCTCACCTGAGGTAAGAAACAGGATTCCTGTGCACCTCCTTGAAGTGCTTCTTCATGCCCACCACCTCAGTGCGCTTATACGAGTCCACCTCCCTCCGGCGACCCTTCTCCACCGCCTTCCTGACCTCCTTGCTCTCCACATCTCTGATACCATTGGAACCGATAAGACCTCTCGTCTCACGAGTGATGACGTGTCTTCCGTGCGCCTTGCGGTCTCTGAGCTGGATTTCCCTGTTGTCGTTCCTCCTGAATCTCGGCTCGCCGTCGCTATCGTACTGCATCTCCGCATCTTCGCCATCTTCACCACCGGCAGCC
This sequence comes from Neurospora sp. CHS-2018c, assembly GCA_009806235.1. Classification (NCBI taxonomy): domain Eukaryota; kingdom Fungi; phylum Ascomycota; class Sordariomycetes; order Sordariales; family Sordariaceae; genus Neurospora; species Neurospora sp. CHS-2018c. The sequence continues at coordinate 1,195,818 of RAPC01000007.1, read as the reverse complement.
TCGAGAAGGAGCTGCTGCTGGCGCTCCTCGGGCGTGGGGTAGTTGTGCAGGTTCTGGCGGAAGTAGCGGTTGAGCGAGCGGTGACCGACGGAGCGGCCGGACGGCAGGTGGAGCTCGTACTCGTCGTAGTAGACGGCGTTGACGCCCTTCCTGCTGTGGGCATGGAAGCCGTCCGCCTGGCGGTGGGGACGCGGGTCGTCGCGCGAGTGGTGGCGGTGGCCGGCCAGACGCTCGTACTGGTGGTAGTGGCCCTCGCCGGGGACGGCGTGGAGGTCGTCCGAGTCGAGAGACGAGGCCGAGCTGTCTGTCTCCCAGCCTTCTTCGTCGCCGCCTTCGCCTTTGAGAACCTCGACCTTGGCTTCGCGCTTGCTGCCCAGCTTGGCGCCGCCGGCTCCTTCCTCTTCCTCCTCCTCCTCGTCCTCGGTGTCCCAGTCGTCGCCGTCGGAGTAGGTGCTGCGGAAGTCGTAGAATTCACCAATCTCGAGCTGCTCCTCCTCGTGGGTGTAGGGAATTTGGCAATGGCCCTTGTCGCGCATATGGGTTTGCACGGCGAAAGTGTTGGAGCGCATCTTGCCGCACATCAAGCACTCGTTCAGCTCGAACACACGTCTCCTGAGCGAGCCGAGCAGACCCTCCAAATCAACGAGGTACTGCTTCTCGGGAATGAACATGCCGTGTATCCTCTCCATGTGGGTAGCGTTGRGGGCGGGGGTGGGGGACTCGTAGTTGCAGAACAAGCACTGCTTGAGGAGGGCGGCGTCGGCTTCGGGCTGGGTAGGGGTGGCGGTTCCGGAGGTCTCGGGCTGTTCGCTAGCAGCAGCGTCTTCCACGGGGTGCTCCTCCTTGTGCTGGTCGGCGGCAGAGAGATGGGGGTTGGCAGGACGGTCGACGGGCGAGGCAGCATCCTCGATCTTGGCCTGCTTGATACCCTCGACAACCTCGTTGAACTCCTCCTCGGCATCAGAACCGACCTCGGACTTGGCCTCCGAGGCGGGCTCGCCCAGGGAGAAGGTCGAGCTCATAACCGAGCTAACCTCGTCGTCGGCCTTTGTGCGTCCAGTGGCGGCAGGGGCCCTCGAGGCCAAAGCAGCGGCCCTCATCTTGTGGTTCTTGCTGCTGATGTGGTTCTTGTACGAGTTCTCGCTGTAGTAGGTCTTTGTGCAAGCGTCGCAGGTCATCTCAAAGCTGGCCTTGTCTGTTTGCGCGGTAACCTCGGCACGGGACAGGAGAACCTTTTCGGTGAAGACCTCGGAGGAAATGGGAGGAAGGGAAGCGACACGGCGCTTGAGGTTATAACGACTAGAGGGCAAGGTCAGTCATCTGCGAAATCGAGATCATGAGGGTGGTAAGAAATAACATACTGCCAGTCACTGCGCATGTGACCCTTTTGCAAGTCGATGTTGCGGAATGCGACTTGACAAGTGTTGCACGTGAAAGGATGAGTGGTTCCCTGGTCCATCCTCGAGACATCGGCGGCCATGGGGGCCGTCCTGCTGGCGGAAATAGTAGCCATTTTGGTGGTGTTGCTTTCTTGGGGATGGTGTTTGCGACAGAGAAGATGTCGCCGAGTATCGAGAGAAAAAGAGAGTCGCTTTTGTATCAGCTACTCTTTATTAATAATCAGGCGATATGCGCGTGGTCGTAAAGCCGGGCCGTGATGGGTTGCCCTGAAGGATGAGAAAGTCGGAGGGTTCCTGCTGCTTCTCTTTTGCCACTGGGTCACTCGTTTGCTGGCGAGTGGTGACTGGTGTCCGGTGATGATGTTGACAAAAGAGACAAGGTCGGTGGTCGAAGTGACTTTGTCGTTTATCTAAATTTTCCAAAGGCGGGTGGACACTTGGGGTTCTGTTACTGCAGTGATAACCCAGCGCAATGGGTAAGGTGCGTCAGTGGGTGGAGGACTAACATGCATCTGCTGAGCAAAACCAAAGCGACGGAAATGTCGAATTTTGGTGGCGGTTTTGCCTTGCCTGCCCGCGGCCCGCTAACACTGCCCCTCCAAATGCCCGCTAAAATCGCAATCTTTTGGTGGGGCAAACAAAGTCCCTGGAAACTGGAACCGCAGGGACCCCATTGTGAGCCATTCTGACGAAAGTCCCATCACAGTGGCCAGGGGAGTTCTGTTGCTGAGTCAGACCCCACGGCATGAAACGGCACATCTTCAGCATGCATCTGGGGGAGGCCCGTGCGCTTCACGCATGAGATCTTGACGCCGTGACGGTGAGCTTCCTTGGCTCCAACAGTAGCAGCAACGACCCCAGGCGACACAGGGGCATTGTACACTGACGGCACCCCCCAGCACCCGGCAGCGCGTCCATCGAATCTTCAGCCTTGCCCGGATTCAATCTCCATCCATTCTGGGTTTCCTTCCTGGTCTTCGGACTTGCTCCAACTTTGGCGACTGCTTCCACCTACACGACGTTGCTATACTAGCTCCTCCATCGCCTCTCACGAACTTGTCAAAAGCGCGGCGACTTGCGACGGAATAGACGCCGATCATCCCGACATCTCGACTTCCCCATGCTTCCATCCGACCCTTGAGCTTCAGCTCCCTTTGCGCCGACGTAACCACTCTGGAGCCACTCTACCCGGCGCAACCCTTCATCATATTGCATCGCATCACACTCTCTATATTGCTACCACGACAAATCGCTTTCCCTAGCCACCTCGCCTACGCCAAATAACGCCGCAACATTGATGTCATGACTCGAGATACTCTTCGCCCAGCCGATGGCAGCCATAACAACAGCCCCGAGTTAGACGTTCTGGCCGGCCTGTGGGAGGAAGCGCGCTTTGCCAGGCTACCATGGGATGCCCCGGAGGAGTTGAGAGAGTTGGTGGAGGAGATTGACAATCCTAGAAGAGTCTACGCTGTTCACAAGGCTAGTCGAAGGCACAACTTCCAGCTTCTAGTCCAAAAGTACATCTTCCAACTACGCGAAGGCTGCGGTAACGACAACTGTACAACGTCAACATGCTTCAGCTGCCGTAGGAGGCTTGCTGGCCGAGCACCCATCCGACGATACAATACCACGAGCGCGAGGACCTTGGCCATTTACCTGGCGAGCCAGGACAATCCTGAGAATGGACTGTGTCCTGGCTTGCGCTTACCCAAGGCACCACCGGCCGCTCTCAACTCGCTTCGTTTCTCACCAGCTCCGAAACCATATCCCACCAAGGGCCCCAGTTTTGCTGGCGACACAAGCTCACCCAAGAATACAGGAGGCGGGAAAGGAAACAGGACACCGAATAATGACAATGGGAAGGACAAGGAACGACCAAAAAGCCCAACCCAACATGCAGAGAAGGAAGGGCCAGGTTTCAGGGTCATAGAGAGGCCGACAAGCAAAGATTATCGATCCTTTGCCGCAAATGTGTTCGGAACCGTTGCTTTCAAGATGATGGAGTGGCTCACCCCGGCTGCCATGGAAGAGATGTCGCGACTTGCAAAAGCTTACGAAGCAACCGAGCCAACAATCCCAGTAGATCGCCAGGCCGGAGCGCCAAAAGCCTCAAAGAGCGGGTCGTCAAGCCAACAATCGGGCGTTGGACAAGTCGTACCGCCCGCTCCTCTTAAGGAGGATAGGCCCAAGGGTGTGGAAACGAAAGGCGATGGGAAGCAAAACGAGGACAATGAGAAAACGGCAGTGAAGGAGGTCAAACCAGCAAGCGAACAGTCAAGTCAACAGGCACATCGCCCTAATGGTCACCGCCGGAATTCGAGTGCAAGAGTTCGGGCACCATCCGGCCCGAAGCCTAAGCGCAAACTATCGATTGACCATTTCACCACTGATACTCGCCCCAATGGTACCGCAGACAAAGGATTGCGAGGTCTCAAGGCAGCTGGCTCGACACTAACACGCCCCATCTCCCAGCTTTCGTCGGCCGGCTATTTTGACCATGTCAGCTTGGAGAAGATGCCTCCCAAGTCTGCCGATCTGAGACCCAAGGCTGGCATTCGCGGGCAATTTGATGGTTCCAAAAGTAACGAATCAAGTCATCAGTTGAAAGTAGCCTCCGATTCTGGGGCTCATGGCGTTCAAGGGGAAAGACGAGCAGGTGATATCGAGTCCGATTCCGAGGATGATCACATACTGCCCCAGACTTTGTCAAGGCTCGATCCCCGTGTCGTCGACTTTATGTGCGATGTAATACAGGAGGATGGCACCGCCGAAAGTCACATCCTGGAACCACGAGCAGTAACCAAATTCCACAAGGGCTATGCGGACCAGAGCAAGGAGCTCGAAAGGAAGCTTGAGCCCAAACGCGCTCGTTCACCCAACATGAAACTGGAATGGAGGCTGTTTGTAGAACAATCTCTCTTCCATGTGTTGAGTGATCCACATCAAGCTATCCGATCCTTCACCACAAAAGGTCAACTCTACGATTCGGAAACGCTATGGTACTGCATGCTACGCATGACACGAATTGCCCCAACCCTGGTCTTCCATAGTCTATGGATGGCTGCTGCCAGTCTGTTCGCTCCGCCAAAGACGCTCCAGTCTCTTCGTTCGCGGACCACAAAGCTTTTCCCCAAGTCCGAGAAGGCTTTATCAAACGAGGAGGCTGGTCGGCTTTTGTCCATTTGTTTACACGCCTTGGTCGCTGCAGCCCCTTTGGTCAACGACGATAGACAGCTATATGACATGTCGAGAATAAGGGCTCACGGTCTGATATTTGCTGGCAGTGGCTCGCCAGCCGCTCAACCCACTGATCTGTGTCTCCAGTACGAGGATGCCTTCTCTGACGAACTGGCCCTTCGTCTTGCTAAACGGGTTCTTGCAGCCATCCCCACACGTCGTTACTTTGATGAGCTGAAGAGGTCCAACTCTGCAGACGATGATACCAAAGAACACGACGTGCTTACACCCCTATTCTCGCAATTGGACTATCTGAATGAGGATGCCCTGTACATCCTCAACTTTCCCTTCTTGGACCGCACTGTTCATGAGACGCGCGTTCCTATTCTTTTGCTTGACTGGGCAAGAGCTGTGATGATCAAAGAGTGGGACGGTAACCCCGAGGTGCCTGGAGATGGGCCCTTTGGTGGTGCCTTGGCCCTCATCGATGCTATGCGTATGTTATTTCCTGACCCATTCTTGATACGTTGTCCACAATACTGACGTTCCTATTCAACAGACAAGAAACGTGAGGACCTCCTACTCGGTGACGTCCAGTTTCACTCCAAGTACTTTGCAGACCGGTTAGACGTAGTGGAGGCGCCTGTCGGCTGGCTTGCACACGCTTCCACCCGCAAGAAACTACACTTGCTAGATTTTCCTTACTTGTTCGACAGCAACACGCTCGTGGGATTCTTCCGAGCCATCAACCTTTCACGCATGAACCGCTTTTACGAGCAATCAGCCTCAATTCAAGAGAGGTTCGAGGTCTACATGGGAAGATCCAGCCCGATGAATGAGCACCACAAAAGGGTCATCTTGGACAAACTAAAGGTTGCTAGTTCCAAGTACCTTGTCCTTGAAATCAGACGCAATAGGGTCATAAGGGATGCTTTCGACCAGCTGTGGCGGCGAGAGGAGCGGGAAATCATGCGGCCGCTCAAGATCCATCTCGGTGAGCGTGCTGGGGAGGAAGGCTTCGACTCTGGTGGTGTCCAGCAGGAGTTCTTCCGCCTGGCGATGGCAGAGGCCTTGAACCCTGACTATGGCGCGTTCACGGTAGATGAGAGAACCAAGATGACGTGGTTCCAGCCTGGGTCCGTGGTGGAGGAATGGAAGTTTGAGCTCATCGGACTGCTCATGTCTCTGGCCGTCTACAATGGTCTCACCCTCCCAGTCACCTTCCCCAAGGCGCTTTACGCCAAACTCCTTGGCGAGCCCGTCACCGACCTCGACCACATCGCGGACGGCTGGCCAGATCTAGTCAGCGGGCTTACCATGCTCCTTGACTGGGACGAAAAGGAAATGGGCGGTTCCATCGAAGACGTGTTTGCTCGCACGTACGAGTTCTCCGTTGAGAGCTTTGGCGAACAGGTGACGAAGCTCATGACGCCTCCGCCTCCGCCCATCTCCTCTCGGAGCGGTAAATCGGCCGCCGAAACAGATGCCTTCTCTCGAAAAGAACCCTGGCCCCAATTCTCCCCCGCCTTCCGAAGACTCAGTGACGCCTCGTCTTCCGCCTCGGCCGTCCCTCTCGAAGAAGAAGCACCCCTCGTCACAGCCGCCAACCGCGAACAGTTCGTCTCTGATTACATCCGTTACCTGACCGATGTCTCCATCCGGCCACAGTTCGAGGCCTTCGCGCGCGGTTTCCGCACCTGTCTCCACCCCAAATCTCTGTCACTGCTCACCCCCTCGCTTCTCCAGTCTCTAGTCGAAGGCGTGCAGGAGATCGATATCACCGAGCTCCAGAGGTACACGCGCTACGTAGACTGGGACGCATCCCACCGGAGCGTCCGCGATTTCTGGAGTATTGTTAAGAAGTACGACGATAAGATGAAGAGGCGGCTGTTGGAGTTTGTCACGGCCAGCGACAGATTGCCTGTCGGAGGCGTCAAGAACTTGGTTTTCACCCTTCAGAGGAACGGTAAGGAGGATTACACTGACGTGGATGATGAAGATGAAGAAGATGAAGAGCCATATACTACCGATGAGGGGTGGGAGGTGCAAGGTGAATACAGCTCCGACGAGTATACTTCCGAAGAGGAGGATTTCTGGGGCCAGCGTGAGCAAGACGAAGAGGAGGACGATGGAGTGAGGCGAGGCGAGGTTGTTATTGAAGATAGCGGCGAGGGCGAAGGTCAGGCTCATGCTCAGGCTCAGGCTCCCGAAAGTTCTACCACCGCCAACAACAACAACGCCGCGGAGGATGATGCAAGACAGCAACAACAGGAAAACACGCCGCCGCAGCAGCCGACGACGCCAGCGCAAAGAGCTTCTACTTCCTCGGCGAATGGACACAGAAGACGCAGGAGTGGAAGAAGTTCTCTTAGTCATCGGGCAAGACGTCCCAGTACCCGCAGCGGCAGTGGGGAGCAGCATGAGGAAGCACCAAAGGAGAAGAAGAAGAAAGCGCCGCGCTTGCCTACCGCTTATACGTGCTATGGCATCCTCCTGCTGCCGGAGTACAGGGATAAGGAGATGTTGAGGGAGAGGCTGGCTATGGCGTTGGAGAATGCCCAGGGTTTCGGGTTTGCCTGATCGCATGTGTCTATCTCTTTCTCTGTCTTTGTCACTGTCTTGTTCGTGGTGGTGGTGATGGTGGTGGAAATAGGGGGCACGGTGGGGGTTATACATAATGTTAAGGAGAAGCGATATATAAGGAGTAGCGAAAATAACCTGTTCAAGCGGGTTCAAACGGCTGCTGGGATAATTGGAGGTTGGGTTGGAAGGAGGAAACGAGCATGTATATACGTAGCGGAATGGGGGAGGGAAAAAGCGTTGTTGATTTTGGAATTTAAGAATCTTATCTTTATCCCCCTTCTCTTGCATGATTTCTCTTGCTTAAAGTCTTCTTCGTCTATTCCCGCATCCAAACCACAAACCTCGCCCAAGTATAGGTATGCTTCCACCCCCTCTTCATGTCCTCCCCAGCCTCTACCCTCGATTATACCCTTCCATGTTGCAAACGACACAGGCCGCCCATTCCCCATTCATCCCCTAACTCAACCATCTTTTCCTCCTCCCTACTCCTCATACCCAGACGAACCAGACGAACCATACGAACTATATGAGCTGTACGAACTAAGCCCAAACCCAAACCCAGACCCGAATCTTCTGCCCGGATCTGTCACTAACGTAGTAACTGCTGTAGTACCCACTACCTTGACTCCTCGGGGGCCTGTTCTTCGGAACCTTTGAGTCATTGATTATGACCTTGGGGTTCTTCTTCGGAACCTTTGGAAGTTTTGGGACCGAGTCCTTGTTCTTGTCCTTGTCGTTGTCGTTGATTACGACCTTGGGCTTGGGGTTCTTGTTCAAAACCGGGGGAGAGTCTTCGGGGACGACCTTGGGGTTCTTTTTCAAAACTGAGTCCATGTCCTTGATTGCGACCTCGAGCTTCTTTTCCCAAGCCGAGTCCTTGATTACCACCATGGACGCGAGGGCGTCGAGCTGGGCGGGGTTTTGAGGGCACTTTTCTTCCATTTTTGCCGGGTTTGTTTTTTTCTGTTTTTTTTTCTATGGGGAGGTGGTGTGGTGGTGTGGTGTTGCGGGTTTGTATGTGATGCTTCGTAGGTGATGTTATGCGTGTGCAGGTGCGGGTGTGGTTGAAGTTGAGGTTGATGTAGGTGGGTGAGGTAATGTCCTGCTTGGGCTGCTCTCGCTTGAGTCGGGATCTCTAGGTGGCTTGTAGGATCTGTGTGAGAGTAGTAAATGGGGCAAGAGTGGCGCTTGAAGTTATACTTTCCTGATGGATTGTTAGGTAGTCATGAGTGATGATGAGGACTGGGCGGTGATGGGAGGGGTGTGTAACGGGGAGGATGGTGAAGTTGAGCGTCATTTGGCTGGCATCGCGTTTTGGGCATAGGTTGACGGGTCTACAAGTGCATACTCGGGGTGAAGGGACGGCGAGGGCGGTGATGGACTCCCGGATGGTTGCCGGTGTGAACGGTGTTGGTGGTGATGCTCAAGAGGAAGATGAAAATTGAGGTGAGTCGACGACATGGTGCCAGTGGATGATCCTCGGGGTCAGTGTTGTGCGACTCGTCGCTCATGCTAGCTAGGCAGGCATTGGGATGAACTTCGTGGCAGTGAATGCGGACGTGCGTCAACATCAACTTTCCTATCCAGCAGCACGCACCGGTTTCTCAGTTCCATTGTTGGCAAACGGGCGAGGACAATCATCAAGGAAAACGACCGACCCGCTGATTGTTCGACAAAGAGCTTTTACGCGGGCGCGGGATGGCGGGCCCTGTTCGCGGCGCAGAGGTCGGACCACCGCCGGCGGAACAATGCTCTTTGACAGTATCGCGGCATTCACTCTGATGGCTCATTGTGTGTTGAACGTGCAAACGTAGCAGGCACTGGCTCATGAAGTCTTATATCTGTCCCGAAATCCTCGACTCATATATTTGAGCAGGTCGATACACGTTCGGAATATCGTCAAGCGGAACCCATCACAGCCCAGCTAGATCCCCAGGACGTATCTATCGACAATCTTCCCAGTCGGAGGAGCACTATCCAACGCTCCTGTACAACCAAGAACACGTTCCTCGCACGCCAGCTTACGGCGTACCATTACCATACAGTCTGCTACCAACCATGGAGAAGACGGATGACGGCCAAGATCGCTCGCAGTGGGAGCTTGATTCACCCAGCGAGGAAGAACTTTGGTCTCTCCTCCTGGATCCGGAGACCGAAGATTTTCACAGTTGGCTGTTCGATATTCTAATGAATTTTGAGTTTGAAGAGTACGAAATCCAAGGCAATTCTTGTGAAGATCTAACGGATTCTGAGCTCGACGACGATGAAACCCAAGGCGATCCTCGAGAAGAACTCTTGGAGAAGCTGGTCAACCGATGCCACGATGCCAAGGGTATGAGCACAGAAGCTCGTGACTTTCGCAAGAAGGTTTTGAAAGTCGTGTTGCAGGAAGCGGTCTACAAACCACAGGCTGCCCTTTCAGGTCAGGATGCAGATATCGAAACTCCGATGCCCATCTCGGAGGTGCTGCAGGAGTTTATGGACGAGTTGAGCAAGAGGCGGGGTAAAGAAAGAATGAAGAGGATCAAGGAAATTGCTGAAAAGCAAAAAATAAAGGAACAGGCTAGGCGCTGGAAGTACCGTTGGGACGACAATGCCGCCGCTGAAGTCATCAAGGAGCCGTCAGATGTCCTCAAAAATAAAGAACTTGAAAAGTGGCGACGGGAACGCGCCAAGCTGCGCAACTTACCCTTCCGTTCATCTTCGTGTATAAATTGGTCAAACGTACGAAATGTTGACTAGAATTATTGAAGCGTGCTTCAACTATGTAGAGGTGGATGACTTTCACAGTCTGGGGGGAGTTTAGGACCTATATCTACCGAAGCGGAGTTGAGGGACGGTTCGTCTAAAGCCAGGTTTCTTTGTTGAAGTTCTCTGTGCTCTTATTGGTCAGATGCGTGGCACGGCCCTACAACTGGTCAGGGCGTCTTGCCAAGCCAACTTCTGATTGGTCATTTCGCGGACAGTGTCTCTCAGAACCATCCCCAAAATGCATTGGGTCCTTCCATTTCTGAAATCCTTTACCACATCTCTCGATATCGCCTATCGATAAGGTTATCGTCGTCTTCCCCGGGCCGTCAATTATCGTCGTCTTCATCGCCTTCTTCATTGCCTTCTTTGCTATCGGGTAATTCCAACGATCCAATGCAACGCCATCAAGCAATGGGAGCAAAAGGGAGCAACTAGGTGAGGACGGCTACAGCCGTCCGAACAAAGAACGTTACAAAAGATACAGATACCCACGCTTCAACATACAGCGGTCGTTTGCTGACTCCTAGGGATCCAGCATCGCACCGGTGTCCGAGACTATTTTAGGCGGAGGTGGAACGGCTGGTACCCACCGTTTTCTCAAGGAATAGCATTGCGAAAGACGCAAGCGTTGCTCGAGGCAGCGAAGGAAAGGCGTCTACATCTTCCGCGGCATCCCGTGCTTTGGAGGATGCCTCCAAGAATGTCAGAACTCCCGAGGCGTAGGCCAGTATGACGGATCATTTACGAGAGAAGGGTATCTGTGATGGGTGATGGATCTCAAATGGGCTGGGAATGGCTGGAAAGAGCAGGGAAGGCATGATAAGAGTTTAAGGCGGTTAATAACATCGTTATATTTTCAAGTAAATGAGCTACCACAACCTGGTAATGTGTTGAGATTTTATTCCTCCAGCGATGGCTACCCGTCCATCATTTCTTCTCGGAAGGTCGAGCCCTCACTATGCCCACCTTTACCAAAGGCACCAACAGCTTCGGTGCTATCACTTTTACCATCACTACCGCTGACACCACCATCACTGCCTTGATCTTGGATACCACGCGTCTGCCTTTGTGGCATCTGGGTGGCCGGGGTCGGTTGTAGTCTGGTGACATGGCTGGTCTAGGTGTTGTTTTCGTCTGTGTCAACTTCTGAACAAGTTATGTTGGGAGATATTGAAGACTTTTGGTTATTAGGGGCTCAGACAGGAAGAGAATGTCTAGTGGCAGAAATAGAAACAACGATCCTGATTTAGCGAATGATTGCTCACCGCTCAGGTTTTAACATGGCGGTGATTCTGACCGAGGCAAAGCCCCAAGGAGCTGATCGAAGCATGGCTAAAACGTGAGCCACTGATCCGCCAACTAGTTGCGTCATTTGGAGGACATACTTCCGATCTGACCCAACAGACCACTGGTACAACTGCGGCTCGTTTGTTCTTTGACTCGGAGTGAAGTGTCGTAGCCGCTCTACAGGCGGCAGGCCGCCCCAATAAGTTCAAAGGATAATAAAGAAAAGGAGATATCCGAGTCCATCATCGGCAGAAATGGGGACAGTTATGTCATAATTAAGCTTGAACGGCGCTAAACAATGCCCTGGTATTCAGTTTCTGGGACACCTCACGTGCAACAGGGTTTTTGTTTTAGGTGTTTAGATCATTGGAAGTATGTAACACTCATGAGGATAGCAACAATGCTCTGGCTCTGAGAGGGCCTTTAGCGCCGAGGTACCAACACGCGCTTAGGACTCACCAAGAGATAGCAACAAACATAGCATCACTTAGATCATGATCATGAGTGACGGTTGAGCTTCGATGCTTCATTAGCAGTGGGTGTGATCACAAAGGAGGGCGGCTGAAGGCGTTACGAGGCCGATTTTCTCCCCTCACAATGTTGGAAGTATATACCTCTACATATCCACACTCTTTGTTTGTGGAATCATGATAAATAACCATTGACTGATTCCTCGCTCCGGATGGTCAGCGAATAACAAAGCCACGACACTCAGAGAATGAAGCACTTCCTAAGACACTACTTCGGAGTGAACTCATTTCGTGGCCGGAAAACAATCAACACCCCTCGGAACTGGATATCGGGAATATCAAAAACTATCTCACTCTGGTCAGCCACAAAACGAAGCAACAATGTCACCAACCTTTCGAAGTATACGCAGTATCATCAGCAGGAAGAGGGACAGGGCATCTCAGAAGGATGAAGCTGTCCAAAGAGAAGCCACAGCGGCTATCACCGAAGCCCAGAAGCCATCCGAATCTCAAATCGAGCCGGCCCAGACTGTTCGCAACCCGTCATTGGACTTTCCTGTTGAAGGGGATCCAGTGAGTCGGTTGGAAACCTACGAACGCCCACGAGCACAAACGACAGCGGATTGGGAGAAAGCTGTTAGTGAAGCGGCTCCGTCCTTCGACCATCTCTTTGGACCCCACATGCCGTATTTCGCACCAGAAGGAAAGACTCTTGCGGAGATCAAGGCGGGAGATAAGCCTGTTGGTCCGAAAGAGATGACCATGGAAGAATTGTTGCTGAAACAGATGGCAGACAACCACAAGCAAGCGTTGGCGCTTTCGGAGATCTTACAGAAGCAAAATGAGGAACTAGAGGCTATCTTACAAAAGCAAGACGAGGAACTGGACAAGCTAGAAAGAGCTGGTAAGAAGAAGGTATGGAGAAGATTGTTGATGCTTGTCGTGTCCCGACGACAGATCAAAAATGTCAATGCTACGTGTTCGCTAGAAAGGATATTTCACAGGGAGAGGAGAGCTCTGCTTCGCCTCGATCAGGCGGTTGAGGCGTAGTCAAGCAGCACTTAGGATAAGCGTGGGTGGATCGATGGACGGGTCTGGTACCTGGGCGTCATCGAAGACGGGAAATTAGTGTACGCGGTTTTGCATGTATTTCAGTTGTTTTTAGAGGGATTCTGTCCATCAAGGACAACAGGTTAGTGATATATCTGTGGTGTGGAAAATTGTGTGGTCCAAAAGCTTTGCGAAGTGTGGGCAGTGTGGAAGTCGAGCGACAGCTCCCTCGAAGGGGGCCTGGCATCTGCCACACCGGACCTGGGATGGGCAAATCTGAACAATGAGACACCATTTCCCACATCATTTGCCACATGACCTGCTGTTAAGATGTTAGTTACTGGCATCAGGAACATGATGGGCTGGGTTGGGGCTCAATCAAGGGCGGTACAAAACAAAAGCAAGCACCAACACCACTGTTGGGCCGACCCTTTGACTGTGTAAAGATGGTCAACACAGGGCATAGTAGAAACACGAAAATGGAGAAGAACATGTTTAGAAAGTCATAGAGAAGTAGCAATGTATTTCATGTGATGATATATTTCGGCATACTTTCGGTCAAGTTCAAGTGTGGCCTGACGGTTGTAGGTTTGGTGCGGGAATCACCCGACGCGAGGGATTCACAGGAGATGCCACGCGTGAATCAAAATCGCTTCCTGGGAATTCTTCTATGGCTTCCGTCCTCTCATGAGTGTCGATTTTGCCAAGTTGCGTCGATCGATGTTGCCGCCAGAGTACCAACGTGCCGGTCGTGGCTGCGTGTTGGGACCAAATGCGGCATGCGGGATCCAACAAGCAGCCGCATCCCTTTGGCATGCCCCGCCAGCACAAAGCCAGAACAATGGAAAGACCGAAGCGCCCACTTGTCAACTTTATCAGTTCGAAATTGAGGCGCCCATACAAGATCGTGGACGGGCCTCGACTTGGCGGTTAGCGAAAGAAACGGGAGGCGATTGATGGATATATGGCTTTCTCGTCCGCAATCTCTACCACCCTTCTTAACACGCATTGCACCGCGGAGGAGATCAGAATCGAGCATACAGACGCAGACGAAGCAGAAAAGGCGACAAACTAGTATCTTTTCATTCAAAAAAGATTCCTCGTTCGTGCTTCAATCCAAATCACGCTCCTTGACGATACTCCGTGACCCTCGCATAGTCCGCCGAGACCTATATTTCAAACATGTTCTCCCTCTTTTCCCACCTTCGGAAGCTTTTGGGGGCAAAGCCCCCAGCCGACGAAGCGACCGACGCAGCCGAGACGGAATCAATCGAGACGACCCAAACGGACACTTCCTATTCAAAGGAGTTGGAGCATCAGCAACCCATGCCTGCGCCAACATGGACCCTGCCTCTCTGTGGGCCACTCCTCAACAGACTCCTCCACAAGAATGGCGCCTCCAATACCACAAACAACCTCAAGTCCACATCAACTCTCTGCGCAGACTGCATCTCCGAGAAGGACGACTTCGTCATCATCGACCCCTCTACCACAGAAGACGCTCCAGAGACAGACTCAGTGCAGGCCAAGGAGCTCCTATGCGACTTCGATATCGAAAAGGGAACTGGAGGAAGAAGAAAGTTCGTGATGCACTTGACGGAAGACATCGACACGATTATCCATCCCCTGGAAATCGCATTTATCGTCAACCTCTTGGAGAAGCTCAGGGACGGCGTCGCGAATGATGCTCCCATGAAATATTCGACCCGGCGCTTGGCGGACTTGCTCAAGTCTATAGCCGCAGGGTGGGCGGATACAGTGGGTAAGCAGGCGGATGAGTATATTAAAGATGAGGCGGCCAAGGTTGAGAGGATTCGGAGGAAGGCAGAGGAGGATGAGGAGGTGGTGGATGGTCAGGAGGTTGATTAGGAGGAAGTTGGTGTTAGAGCGGCGGGGAGATGGTAGTGGAGGGTATTCTGAATTTTGGAGGTTGAGGATGGATATTTGGTATGGAAGGCCAGGTTGTTTTGGGTCTTTTGTCTTCGGGGAGAAAGTTCTATCTGTGCGCGGCACAACTTCATACAGGCGTTGGAATCTGGTATCATTCTCTTTCCCTTTGGTTTCTCATGCTTTTCTCTTCTGCGATCATGACAATTAGACCCTCTCGTGTGATGAGCCTCCAGTTTGCCCTTGCTCATCCTTCTGTCGAAAACTGCTAGCAAAGTGCTCCATCACTCGCTCACATGCTGATACAAGTTCCTGCAAGTTGTCATCGGCCCTCGTGATAGCACTTTCCAATGCCCTAACCATATCGTCTAGCTCCGCGAGCCTCTTGTTGTGGACGTTGGTTACTTCATCAAGTTCACCCTCTTGGTATGTTTGGAAAGCCTTCGCGGTTTCAGCATCTCGCATGCGTTCGAGATCTCTCAACTTAGCCCGGGCACGCAGTTTGGT
The DNA here is from genome assembly GCA_009806235.1 of Neurospora sp. CHS-2018c. NCBI lineage: Eukaryota > Fungi > Ascomycota > Sordariomycetes > Sordariales > Sordariaceae > Neurospora > Neurospora sp. CHS-2018c. The sequence continues at coordinate 1,180,703 of RAPC01000007.1, read as the reverse complement.
AGCTGGGTCGGCCAGCATTCTTAGGTGGCTGTGGGTTAGGGGCCTTCAAATCGTCTGTACTAGAGATTCGAGTGCAGGCACACGATATGTGTCCGTTGTCGGGTTTACCGGTGAGGTGTTAGTTTTGGGTCAGGTATAGAATGAGGAGAGAAGTTCTGGATTTATATTTACTTTTCTATCTACATCAACTAGCAGTTTCTATGCTTCACCAACCAACCCAAGCTATAAACTTTCTCGTCGCGTCATCGTGAGCTATCACGTCGCGGACAAAGGTGTTGTTACCAGCGGTATGAGCAAGACAACTTTCGGGCTACTCCCTCGAATCAAGCGGTTGAACATGAAACATGTAAACAATACCAATCCGTGCGGTATATCCAATTTACTGACTGCGAAGTTGGGTTCGATGGATCATCCCAAAACAAAGACTGACAATGACAAGACTTCAGCATTGCGTTCTCACATGTCAACAACCTATGCAAAAGGCGCACACTTTCTGTCACCCACTACCTTGGATTGGAATAATGAAACTAGCTATAAGGCCTTGAAGAGTCATTCTATAGTATGCGTCTTTCAAGATATTCATTTTTGACCGTGGCGTGCCATCTGTCCACGAGTGTCCTGGTAGTGTTCATGCTGGCAGTTTCAATGTGGAGCCCCCACACAACACAATCACAATTGGGAAGGCATCATCAAACCTTAATGTGTCACTCCTGGATCCGTCCTGCTAATTTTGTTGTCTGGTGTATACCCGCTCTAAATGCCAGGCCTCCACTCTTGCAACCTCCTGCACTTTTCGCTTCTTTCCTTCCGCCTATCCACCTTTCCCGGCGTTCTGAACCCTCCAACATACAACCGACAACCCTTTCCTGTCTGTCCCCTTCTACCTGCAGCCTTTAAACACACCCTCCTTGAGCCTTCCACAAACCATCATCTACCCTCAAGGCTACTTCCCCTCTAAGAAGCCCTCGAAATCTCCTCCTCAAGCTCCTCCTTCGCCTTTGGGATATCAACAGTCCCGCCATACTCAACAGCATCCGCCAAGCGCTTTACTGCAAAGTAGATCTTCGACATGAGGCTGTCTCGAGAACTCTTGTATGAGATCTTCCACAGTAGTGACTCACCCATCTTGCCGGCCTCCGCGATCTCGGGGTCGGAGTCGCGGGCGTACGCGCGGATGTCCTCCTCGTACGTCTTGGTGAGTTCGGACATGGTGGAGGTTGTGTGGGAATATCTGTGAGATTGTGTGACTTGGTGGTTTGGCTGCGTGAGGTCAATTGTTGCTATGATTGTTGAAGCTGGTCGAATGCTGATGCTGAGTGATAACATTGAGACTGTCGAGCTGGCTGTTGAATGTCTTTATGTACAGAGGTTCTGATCGGACTTTGCTCATTCGAATTCTTCGTAATCCATTCTGCTTCGCGGCCGATGCATCACTCGAGTACTTGGAAACGCTAGCTGGGTGTCGAACAATCTACAGCAAACCGTTATGCCATTGGGATGAGCGACCTCGGGACAAGTAACCAACAGTATCGTGTCATCAGATACTCTTGCTCGATGGAGCCAACCGTATTTCTTGGACAGCGATGAATAGCGGCATGATGAGATTCTCGAAACAGCTATGATTGTGAGATTCCATGGAACCTGGTCTGTGTAAGACATAGAAGATTTCGGTAAGTTTGCCTCCCACGTACTCGAGGCGCGTCAATAGTTCATGGCTGAACTGAATGAACATAGAGGCACTGGTCAGGACAGCTGTCTGGTCCTGGCAATTGTCACTCCATTGTTTGACACGAAGTTTTCTCATTCAATCGACCGGTTACGCCGCAAGCGACTCGCCCAACAACCCGTCAATTGCACTCAGCGCCAACTAGATGGCATTGCCGCCCATTGAACAATGAACGTTGTTGTTGGCCATCTTCACCGCGACATGCTTTGAGACCGACGAGAAAAGCGCTATGCTTCAAGTCCATAAACGAGTCTTCGACAAGGTTGATTGGCGCCGGAAGCGATTCCACGAGTTGTTGAAGATTGGAATGGAGGTCGTTGGTTTTTACACAACCAAGTCCTTCGAGTTCTTTCAAGTCATCAACCGTTGGCGCCAACTGAAATCAGCAAACCAGGACTGACACACACCATATCCACCCCCTTCGCTGGCGACACCTCAAGACAGTTTTAAACCCACAATATTCCTCCCTTGGGCGGAAGATCGACGAGCTCCTCATTCTTCTTTTCGCTTTCCTGTTCTTGTATACAGGTATATCTTATTGCGCAACATCAACTCTACTTCCCAAAAATTACCCATTTGCAGAAGAGATGATGCTGTACGCTCGTTGCGCCGAAACTCGGGCGAGGATAACACAGACCAAGAGGGCACTTGAGGGAGCGCGTTGGCGTTTTGATCTCCACCTATCCGCTTCCTTAGCTAGCGCTGAGGAGAATGGATGCCAGCAAGATCTGGATACCTACCGAAAGAAGAAGCCCGCATTCTACAAAATTTTCAATAACTGGTTCTATGAGATTTATACCCATGGGACTCTTGAAATGATAAACGCAAATGAAGATGCAAAAGAGGACCTCATCCAGAAGTTAGCGACAGTTAACGAAAAATGCGAGTCAGGTAAGAAGCCGAGATAGGTCTGACTGCAGAAGTGATGGACGCTGACTTTCATTCCTCGCAGTTCGCAAACAGCTCGGAGTTTTGAAAGAAAGGCTTGAGCAAACCTCAGAGATCATCCAAAGGAAGAAGCAGGTGGATGTCTCCAAGGAAGCCAGTCCCGAGGAAACCATTCCCGAGGAAGCCATCCCCGAGGATGACGAGGCAAGCTAATGACTTTAACCCAATGAGAAGAGACACAAAGAGTAAAGCTAACATTATTTTGCCCATTAGGAATATGAGGCTCCCGGAAGGCTCGTCAAGGAGGTGAACTTGACCAACAGGATGATTGCGGAGATCTCTGGGAGTGTTAAGCAATTGGACTTGCTTACGCGACGGGTCAAGGAGCGGGATGTGCCCGTGGAAACCACCCGCCCACGCCTCCCTGGCAGCTTCCCAGACGATGATTAGATTTTCATGAACTGGAAGGGCCTCATGATTTCTTACATGGCGTATTAGCGATGGCAGTAATGGGCCCTCCAAAACTCGAAACCACATGCCGACATCATGGGAACCCTCAGGATGTGGAGTTTGAAGGAATTGCCGACAATAGTTTTTCATTCCAACGTCCAAGACGCTGTGTCGAATGCTTGATATGTATATGTATGTTGTGACCTAGGAGTGTTGAGAAATAACTGAAGCTATATATTGAATGCGAATCGCTAAAGCTGTTGTTTCGTTGACGACCAGCGTGTCGGTAGCAAACATGCCAAGGGTGATATAAGATCTTGCCTCCTACAGGACTGATAACTATTCATTTTGACCTCATCAGTTTGTGTATGTCCTAAGGTCCTACTTCTGGCTGATCAGTGGTGTTTTGGAGGGCTGCCATGTTATTTCAGGATTTTTCGTATCGCAAAGCTTGGGCATTCCCAACCTTATCGCCAATGTATGTGGAAATCTCATATAAGGGATCGTGTCAGTTTGCATGACAGGAAAATGGGCTGGCGTACCTGGGTGTGTTTGTCCCTATCTGGAGTTTGCTGTTACACATGAGATTGACGGATGACGGATCTAGTGCCCATGTAGGTAGCCTTTGCCACTCCCCCTGTTCCTGGAAAATTGACAGCTACTTTCAGGCACCGACGAGTAGAAAATAGCTGTGGCGGATACATACCTATCACCAGGACCAGGATCATGTGACCCCCCGGATCCTGACCAGATTCCATGCCCCAAACTTTTTGACATGAAACTCGGACACAAACGGGAAGAAACGTGCCCGATAAGAAAGTCTCTTATCTCCGTTTCCTTTTGTGGAGAGTATATGCACTATCGGAACCAGGTCGGTACGATGCTGTTAAAATTGCAAGTGCCGGCGCCATTCCGTCGAGGCGCAAACACCCACGTGTATACGTGTCTCGGTCCCGTCACCGACCCAGCAGCAGGGAACATTCCAGCGTGGTGTCGAATAAAGTTGAAACAACGGCGTTTTCCCTGTGAGCCTGTGACTTGCTCCCGGACACCAGCTTTCTTGTTTCAGTTAATCACTGACAAAGTCCATGACCGGTGTCGGTGGTTCGAAAGGACCGAAGAATGTACCTTCACTCCTGACTGAGCATGTTATCTCAGGTATATGAATCACTTGATACCTATGTTAGGCTTCGACAATAGGGAAACGAGCAAAGGGAGAGCCCAGGTGTGATCACGAGCACACTCGAAATCCAGGCCGGTCCTCGAGGATACGAATATCGTGAAGGTACAAAGGCTTTCTTGTCTCCACGTCCCAACCAAGCAAAGAAATACAAGCGCCAACGTACCTGGATAAGCTCCTTTGTTCCTGCCACAGGGAACAATCCCCCTTCAGCACTTAAGTACGCGCAGTCCATCCAGCGGGTACTCGAATATCTACGATCGTCAACTTCTCGCGCAGTCACTTTTGCAAGCAGAGCAACCATGATCTCCCGAAAACTCAGCAGTCTTCTGCTCTCAGCCTCTCTCCTCTCTATTTTCACCGAGGTAGCAACCACCCAACAAATCGGCACCGGCATCCCCGAAGTCCACCCCCGTCTCCGAACCCAGAAATGCACCAAATCCGGCGGATGCAAAACCCAGCAGACGTTCCTCGTCAGCGACGCTCGGCACCGGCCCTTCCACAACACCGAAGGCGAGATCGTCGAATGCTCCGCCGCCAACAAGACGCTCTGCCCGGACGAGGCCACCTGCGCCAAGAACTGCATCCTCGAAGGGGTGGAATACGGCAGCTTGGGCGTGTTGGCGAGCGACACGGCCGTGACGCTGCGCAACTATCTCTTTGACGGGAAGGAGCACAGGGGCATCAGTCCGCGGGTGTATCTCCTCGCCGAGGATGGCGAGAACTACGAGCCGATCAAGCTGTTGAATCAGGAGATCAGCTTTCAGGTGGACGCGTCCAACATCGGGTGCGGTATGAACGGCGCGCTGTACCTGTCCGAGATGGACTTTTCGGGCGGGAAGGGTAAACTCAACCCGGCTGGGGCGAAGTATGGGACCGGGTATTGCGATGCGCAGTGTCCTAAGAGCGACTTTATTAACGGCGTGGTAAGGGAAACCCTTTCCCATTTCATCCCAACAATTCGTTTTCGTCTCTTCTAACTCTCTATTTCTGCACCCCAGGTAAACCTTAATTCATCGGGCGCTTGCTGCAACGAAATGGACATTTGGGAAGCCAACTCGCGCGCCACGACCATGACTTCGCATCCTTGCAATCAGACTGGTCCGTTCCTTTGCAACGGTGACGAGTGTGAGAAGTCAGATGAGGGAGGAAGAGGTGTGTGTGCCAGGAAAGGTTGCGGAATCAATCCGTTCAGGCTTGGTGCCCCAGAGTTTTACGGCAAGGGCCAGGAACACAAGGTTGACACCTCCCGGCCGTTTACAGTCGTCACCCGCTTCTTGACGGATGACAACTCGACGACTGGCGCCCTCAGCGAGATCAGGAGGCTCTACATTCAGGATGGAAAGACGATTCCAAGCACCTCCGACTCAAATATCAAGGCTCTCAACCATGCCAACATTTCGCCCAGCGGTGGCAAATTTGAAGGCGCGTTGACGGAGGGGTACTGCAATGCTCGGGACTTCGACGACCATGCGCGGTTAGATGGGTTGAAGACGATGGGTCAGGCACTGGGTCGTGGTATGGTCATGGTATTGAGTATCTGGAACTCCGAAAGAGACTCAATGGCGTGGTTGGACGCCGGGAAAAACGGGCCATGCCAGGAAGGTGAAGGGAAGCCGGACAAGATTGCCAAGAAGACACCGGACGTCACGGTAACTTTTTCCAACATCAGATGGGGCGATATTGGTTCGACTGCATAAGGATATGTATTGTCCGGCGATATTGATTCGACTGCATAAGGAGATGTATTGTGCGGCGATATTGATTCGACTGCATAAGATGTATTGTCCGGCGATATTGGTTCGACTGCATAAGGAGATGTATTGTCCGCCGGCGGGCAGGAAAAATGAGGGGATAACCAGCGGTACGGTCCATCTGATAGTCACCCTTCGATGGTGTTGTAAAATTGCGTGGCTCTTACTGTTCCGAGTATCGACCTAGAGTAACCAGCTGCGATTAGCAAAATAAACCTTGAATGCAGATAACTGAACTCGTGCTCGTGGGAAACGGTGTGTCTCCAACCTTCTCGTATATCTGGCCTTTTCATCCTTACTTTACCCATTCACTTGGCCACAGCCCCTTCATCCGATGCATTGAGTTTTGACTCCTGCGAGCCTCAGGCAAGTCTGCAGAAGTTGGTATCTTCACGTGCGGTATAAATCACTCCTCGCAAGTAGCTCCGTGCTTTTTGCTCCTAACCACCAACAAAACCGTCTGCCAACTCCCTGTCAGCACAAGAAATTCCTCTTAGTTGACAGCCTCAGGACCGTAAGTTCTAGTCAACACTCATCAATAATAGCGCACACAACCCCGACTCGATTGGCCCTGACTTGAACGGCAACGGCGCCGCTTCGTACTGAACGAGTCCCAAAGTGACGACCACCAGCAGTGCGCTGCCCGGTCGGAAAACCTCCACATTCACCACCAGCCAACCACCCTCGGGTCCCAGCTCGATTCACAACGTCGCCGAGTCGAAACCCTGACAAGAACCTCAACCACAATCCTGATCACAACCTCGCTCACCCACGATCAGGCCTCGGTCACGGCCCTGACCACAGACCTATCCTTCTTTTGGTCTAGCAAGCACTGTACAAGACAACAGGGCTAGCTTGGTACAAGGCTTTCGAGGTCAACATTGGCACCCAGATACCTTTTTCTGCACTGAAATCCCGTCGAATTCCCACCTATCAATATCCCATCAAATATTCACCATGTCAGCCCCCATGTCGGTTGTCTGCCGCAAGCGATCCTCCTCGGGCAATGAGGACGCTTCTTCCGACGATAGCTCGAACAAACGTGCGAGGTCGAGCTCCCGCACTCGGAACGCCAACAACAACCACTTCAACAATGTGGATCCCTTCAAGATGAACAACATCAAGCAGCTCATTGAAGACGTCGCCGAGAAAATCGAGAAAAGTCGTCGTGCCAGTAGTGGTCAAACCTCCGAGGCTGCCATGAGCTTCGGCTCCCCGTCCTCTCACACTTCCGCCAAATCCACCACCTCCGGCCAAGTCGACTTCGGCTTCGGCGTCGACACCAGCGGCGACGTCTTCACTTTCCATCAAAGGCCCGTCTACAAAGAGTTGGCTGAGTTGCTCACCACTCCGCCAAGAACCGGCAGCGCTTCTCCGTCTCCAGAATCCCCCAAGAAGAAACGCAGCAAGACCCAGAAGCGTGCCGATTGCATGCGCCGGCAGAAAGCCAGACAGCAGAGCGAGAGGCAAGCCAGCCAGGCCGAGGCAGCCAGCCAGGCCGAGACAGCCAAAGAAGCCGAGAAACGCAGCAGGACCCAGAAGCGTGCCGATGCCAAGCGCCGGCAGAAGATCAGAGAGCAGGTCGAGAGGCAGGCCCGCCAAGCCGAGGCAGCCAAAGAAGCCGAAAAGCTCAGGCAAGCCAAAAAGCTCCAGAAAAAGCTCAACGCTATCCAGAACAACAGCATTCCGTTGTCGCCATCTCCGATGTTGATGCAGTTGGACGCACCGGTGGACGAGGACGTCGAAGCCCGGAGCGTCCGCCTCCAGAATGAGCTCATCGAGGCCAAGTCGGAGATGGTGTCGATGAAGAGGACCATCGACTTCCTCATGGCCCAGGTCCAGTATTTGCAGACAAAGGCAGACGAGCTCACGGATACGAACCAGGCTGCGCTGAGAGAGATGCTGGCTGTTCGTACCGCTGCCGCACGACTCCTTTACAGCGGTACGGATATCACCGTTGAAGAGCGTCGGATTTTGAGGGGCATCGCGTCCGAGTTGCCATCGTCGTCGCTCTGAAAGGGATGGGATATCGCCGATGAACCTTTTCAGCCGACCCACAGAGCTATAACGTTTCTGCTCTAGATCTGGATGGCCTTCCGCTGAAAACAAACGCAGCAATGGTATCGGATTCTTCGTGGAGTCTGGCAGCAAAGGATGGATTTTGACTTTCAAGGGATTCTAAAGCAACGGTATGGTGGTGAGAGACAGGCGTTAGTGTGCACCGGGCATGATGTTTTCGGCGTCAATCTGGTCTTCACTCTTTCTGGTGGTGGGGGGGCATCATCTCTATTTGGTGTCTTCGGCCAATTATTATCTGGATGAGAGGAACGGATCGTCAGTTCTCTGTTATCACGGCGGAGGGGACTGAACTACACTGCAACCCATTTCTCATACTCCCTATTTGGGGCCCGTCCTCATGGTGGTAGAGGTTGTTATGGTCAACAGAACAGGATCCGGCCCTTTGTTGCATGTTCGTCCAGGGCGGACAGGAGGGAATCCGAATCCGGGGAAAGGAAATGGGAGATAAATATACAAAACAGAGATTACTTGCTTCATTCCCATCGCCTTTGATGTTCCAGCGGTCGTTGAATACCGGGGCGTGATTCCGTATTCCATGGGCTTGCAAGTTGTTCTTTCAGAGGCCGGGCTAGATGCTGATATCTTCAAACTGAACCAGGAGAGCTTAAACAAGTTTGCTGCGTTGAACTGTGATTGATTATTGCCATAGTGACCCTGGCAGCAACCAAACTCCTGTGACTGGGTGGTGGTGATATCTGATGTTGAGGGGCTGCCAGTGTCTGAGACGCGTGATGTTGCTTGCAAATCAAGGAACACGTGAACATCACCTTGATCTTTCGCGACGGCTAATACAAGAACACAGCCCAACCATACAGAGCCAGTGCCCTGCAAATGAAAGCTTTCCGGGTTCGGAACAACAAACATCCTACGCAGATACCTCAATTTTACAGGGCGTTACAGTTACCTGTATTCCCCGACTCTGCACCCGACCTTCCGCCCCTCGCTGTTGTGAAAAGTCGGGGTTTCCTCCTGGGCAAGTAATGGAAGGAGGGGCCGACGCAGCTCCGTGCCTATACTTGGAAAAAGGAAGGAGTAAGCGGAGCAAGTCGGAGACGAAGAGGAAATATTGAACCGTCCGGGCATCGGCCGTGCATGCGATTAGTGCTGGAAAAGTGGAAACCGGGATGCAGTCTACAAGAAATGAAGACGGCGAGAAAGTTTGGTTAGACACTCGTTTACAGAACCGATAGTCTTCTCATGAGCACCTTCAAAATGACTTAATTTGTTTCAAGACCTATACCGACTTTTCAACCAGTTCTCTCATGTGCTCAGCACTTGATGTTCCCTCTCAAAACGTGACAACCTTGACTATCATGACAACGGTCCGAATTTCTTGTGCCCCGCTTTTCACAGGATTGGAGACTGCCAGGCGTGGCCGCGGGGAAGGTGCAGTGCGCAGCGGGACGGAAGTTGCAGATGAGGTGCTCGGGGAGCTTCGATTCCACGAAAAGTCTGGCTCCTTGTAATGTCCCATAGGTAGCACTCCTGAAATCTCAAGATTAATCGTCGTAAATAGTGAATATCGTCAACATCATCGAGGAAGAACATCGGCCTGCAAGATCCCATTGGGGGTCATGCGCGACAAATGCGGAAGTTTGTTTTTCTTGGCACACAGCGCCCCTGAATTGTGGATCACCGCTGCTCTGATCAGGACCCCGCATCTCCCAAACTCCCCGCCGGTCAACGCTTTCCGGGCCCTGATTTGCCTGAGAAAATGGCACGATGAAGAGACCACCCAACTCCGATGTGCGCTTCAAAGTCCCGCTCAACCCTTCAAAATTCAAATTACACATGCGGTTTCAGGCTGTGAATGCCCTTATGCCATCTGAAGCCATGATCATTCACTTCTCTCTCACCATTGGCGCCCTCCACGAATTTTTGAGGAGTCGTATGCTGCCTGGGAACTCCAGTCTGTTGAAAGGCACGACCTGGGGAAGCTCGACGCGTAGCCAGCTTTCACAGACGGCTCTACGCATGTTCCTTGAAGATATGTCTTCCCTATTCTCGACACACTCCCCTTGAAGGCGACGCTTTGGCCCAAGAGCCCTTCAATTTGACTGTTTTCTTTCATTTGATTGCTCAAATGCATGAGGTTGGCTATCCGGTTCATTCACCCTCCGAAGTTCTCGGTGCTATTTGCGACGGTATCATCACCATAACAATACGTGCGCTAAGGTCGGGAAGTGATGCCACCGCAAGAGGTGATGAGGGTCTGTCCCGCAAGCAAGGTGGACGTCATGCCGTGGAGAGCGGAGTTTACCACTACGGTGGCCCTGTGGCGCCCTCTATTATCGTATGGAGTTTCCGTTTCGAGCGAAGCGGTAGTCGCTGTGGACGGCATCCGCAATGATCGCCTCGAGATGTCGAGGTGTCGGGGCGATATGTTGCGCGAACCTCGGTTTATGCTCGTCTTTTGGGATGTTAGGCAGGGCAAGTCGCCGCGGCAGCTGCGGTCGCTCTTGTTGAACGAGGAAGTAGGCGACGCGTCGGCGGCAACACAGGCTATCCGTTACCATGATATCCACGTCGTTTCGACATTCCGTTACACGGCTGACACACAGGCTGTAAGTTTTGGCTTCGAAAGGATGTTGTGGACGCAATGCTCGACGGACTGGGCGAGTGGACGGCTTACATATGGAGGACCGACAGCTGGGAGAAGATTGGTGATGGGCTTCCGATCGCGACCCGGTTGGAGATAGGTGGGAGAGAGCTGGGCTAGCACCGCCCGTGTCGGCCGGCAGTGAGTGCGCTCAACATGACACTGCGCCAGATCAATCAGGACGGAGCTGGGCCATTTGGATTGCCAGGGCAGGACTGATTTCCCTCTGATGGCCTCTTTCTTGTTCATTTAAAGATTAAGTTGTGCAAGTCGCACAGCCGAGCGCACAGCGGTAGCTTGGTAGCCTGAGCTGTTGCCTGTTCCAGAAAGTCTCGATTGCCTCGTCGGCTGCCGACGCTTTGCTGCGGGCGTGGCAACAGAAAGGGAAGGAAGTCGCCTGTGCCGCAACTTCACCCATTTAGCCTCTTGATTGGGTGATTCCCGCTCGGTTTGCCCAAGGCAGAGATACCGTTTACAATACCTTACTGTGTAAGGCAACGTACGAACTAGAAGTCGCGACGTACTCACTGCAATGTTCGTGTTACACCCGACTCAAACTCGCACAAACGGATGCTTCCCCGTCCTTCTGGTGTATGCTGTGCTCTGAGCTCTGATTCAGAGTTGGGCTGCACTTCATGCTCATGACGACAGGCCTATCTGCATCATCATGAAGGGTACCGCTTATGCCCTGGGTGCTCTTATCTGCCTTGACGTTGCTCTCACCATACACTTGGCGGGTAACTTCCGTGAAGCTACTGCAATGCCCCACGTATTTCTTTCTCACAGTTCCACAAGCAACTCCCGTCTACACATGGGCGCCTTCCGTTGAGGACCTGTATGGTGGGACTCTCAATATCGGGCCACGGCAATTTGAAGCTTGCACACGGCCAGCACGACCCGACCCAACACGATCCCACGCGCTGGCAACCCACGCTTGTGGTTGCAGCTTGTTCGTGACACCCATCTTCAAGGAAGTTGTTCCTGCAAGTGCTTGGACTTTGCGCTGCAAGCAACAAACCGCTTTCGAGCGGCAGAAACTGAAAGTACCGTGAACCTGCTACGTCTGAGTACATGTAGCCTCACTGTCTCTCAACTTCCATGGAGCTTTCTCACTTTCGCACGACTGTATCTGACGTACTTATCGGCCAAGATGGCCTACCCTACCACCTCCCGTCTAGACTAGTTCTCAAGCTGCCTCGTCAGATACTTCATCCCTCTTGCTGTCGATTGTGCCCGTTGTAGGGTTGAACGGACTGTTTGTATTCCCCTGCACAGGCTTTTTCGTCTTTCTGGCCGAAATCCACCTTGGGTCTGTATGCATTCAAGATACAAAGTGCGCATTTCGTCATCCCATCAAGAAAGCTGCCACTTGAGCCGAACTCCCACCGCTGTAATTTCGACTGAAACGCTTGAACGACTGGCGCGTGACTGAGTTCAGATGAGGCTCAACGTTATCTCATAAGATGATAGGGGGATTTTATCTTGACTGATCCCGTCCCTGGTATTGAAGTTGTGGGGCAACGGAAGGCACTTACGCAGTTTCGCACTTGGGACGACGGGTAAAGTTCTGATATCGTACCTTCCAGTTTCCCTCTTAAAGCCCACGCCTTGAACAAAACCCTTCTTCCCCTCTCCCCTCCTCCCCCTCCTCCTCTCTCACATCTTCATTCCTCTCCAGCACCATAGAGACCTCACAGCTTTCTTCACCATTTTGACTAGGTTGCGAGACTCGACTTCTCTTCTTTTTTTGAGCTGACTTGACTTTTCAAGTTGTTCGTTCCTTTTTCTCTTGTCCCTCACCAACTCGGCGGTCACAATGACCATCTCTACCGACGCTCCTTACGGACCCCGCGGGGGATCCAACGGCATTCTGACGACCAAGATGCGCGTCTTTTTGGTTCAGACTGCGCAAGGTCTCACTCCCTCCTCAGGAGGTTACAAGGCCAACGTCAATCTCCTTCGCCAGTTGCGCCTGTTCGGCCATGACGCCGCTCAGATCTGCTACGGCTTCGAAGACGAGGTCGAAAAGTACGCCGAGCTGGCCAGGGCCAAAGGCGTTGAGCCCAACGTGACCAACCATTCGGCTTTGCCAGTCATCGACTCCAAGGGCAACCAGCACGAACTTGATGTCAAGACATTCATGGATGAGCATGGCATTCACAATATTGTCATTTCTCGCGTCCCCTTCAATGAAGCTTACCCCACTAGGGAATTCTGGCAGGACACCAAAGATTACCTTGAGGTACCCTTCCCCCATCCTCCATACATCAAGATCGAGTGCTAACATCTGTTTCCCAGGACCACTCCATTACTCAGCGCATGCAGACCTTGATCGACGTCTTCTCCGAGCACATTACTGCGTACCGTCCTACTCACGTCGTCTTCAACGATCCCGTCACGATGAAAGTCACGGCTGACCACGCCCTGCGGTCCACGTTCAAAAGAATCAATGTCATTCACACTGCTGAGCAGCTGCCTTTCGGCCCGTACTGCAACGGCATTTTGGGTCATTGCTCGTCCCCTGAGGTCGAGGACCAACTGCTTAGAGAGCTTGAAGGAATTTGGGTGGTCTCGAAGGCCATCGGAGACTATGCTTGGCAGTACGGAAGACTCAAGACGACGTTCCTTGTTCACAGCCCCCTCACCTACCTCGATGCTCGCACCGGAGGCATGCCCGTTCAGCGGTACAACATTGACAAGTTCGAGGTCGGCATGGTTAACCCCTGCCCTCACAAAGGCCTCTCCATCCTCGTTGAGCTCGCCAAAAGACTGCCGCAGATTCAGTTTGTCACTTGGAGCAGCTGGGGCTCTCGAGGCAAGCACCTTGATCAACTCAAGGAACTTCCCAACATGAAGTAAGTCCATATTCCCCTGTCCCCGAGTGCAACCCAACGCTTACCGTCCACTTCGAATCAAGGGTCATGCCCACCACCAGCAACACGGATGATATTTGGGACCGCATCAAGGTCCTGCTTGCACCTTCTGTCTGGCTCGAGGCGTGGGGAGTTGTCGTGACTGAGGCCCAGCTTCGTGGCATCCCCGTCATCGCTTCCAATGCCGGCGGACTCAAGGAAGCCAAGATCGACTTGCCCTACTGTCTCCCTGTGAACGTTGTCACCGGCGCCAAGCACGAAAATGGTGACTATATCGTCCCGGAGCAGAACATCGACCTTTGGGTGGAGGCCGTTCTTCGGCTGATGACCTGCCAGCAAAACTACGACAGGGTTGCGCGAGCAACTGCTCTAGGCTCTGTCAAGTGGCTTAACAGTCTCGACCCCCGTGCCCACGAGAAGTGGTTCCTTGGGATGATGACTGCTTGAGCCAAGCATATTTCCTTCCAGCATCACTGCATATCACACCATGTTTGGCGTTATTCTCTGGATTTTTCTTTTTATTGGTGGGAGACGTCATCTTTGTTTACCATCACCGGATTGATAGCGTATGCCAGATCGGACATCTACGGAGCAATACCAATACAAGTCATTCTTACTACTTCTTCATGTTTCTGAAGTTGTAGACGTACGTTCTTGGCACTTGTTACCTCCTTCTCACAGGTTACGACTCCGACTGGCAGTTGGAATAGGTTTCCTCGACATAAGAGCCTTGGAAACATAAATTTAGGTGGTGTAGAGGTCCAAGCCCTTCATGGTGTGGTGCTGCTGGCTCCAATGTATACTAGAAACAGCAACTTCAAGCAAGTATATCAGCAAGGTCTGATATTCATTTCTTGCGCTTTGGCGTCCTCCGCTGGGTTTTCAAGTGAAAACCAGTGTTTGCTTATCTGTAACTGAAGCGTTCATTATGCCTGATTGACCGGATAGGCGCAGTATCCCGAATGTCGAGGCGTAGCCACGGGGAAGTCTCACAGTTGCCTGGAAGCCAAGGCTGTTTCCTTAGTACAATCTGTCTTCACTGCCGTGGGGATCCATGCATGGCTGTCAAGATCGCGGGATCTTGCCAGCCGTCGTGTTCCTTCCATAGCTTGCTAGAATTCACGACGTTGTGTCCCAGAAATGACAAGTACACGGCGGATGCAAGCGATCTGACGCGTGTGCTGCTGCACTTTTAACATGCCAGATCTGAAAAGTGTGCTCCTGCTCTAGAAGCATATGTCGCAAGGCCCAATCATGTCGAGTGGAAATGTCATCTCACGACATGAGGAAGGCGCAACCAAAAGTGGCCGGAAGAAAAGGGAACTGGAAGCAACAGTTTAGCGGTATGGGAAACGTCACTACACATTCCCAAGACTAGGTCTTTCCATCTGTGTTCGGATCCAGGGCTCTCATTTTCCACGGCCACTCTTCTGAAACAAATGATTCGTGATGATCTTCCTGTCGAGATTGCAATTCTGAGCGAACTCAACCGCAGTCTTTCCTCCAGTGTTCTTTCACATGCCTGCTATGGTATGGGACAGTCTCTTTCCTGATTCTCTTTCCAGAACGAGTCCAGGACAAACGGCTCCAGGGGCAACTGGAACAAGAACAACTTCCCTCTGACTCAGCATCTAGACCATCCAATGGCAAGAGGATGGAAGTTAAACAGATGGCAGTTGCTCATTAAAAGTAGGTTGCTTTATCCATTCATTCGTGCATTCCTATCATCTCATGTGCCGTCCATACCCGTTCCCCTCATCTCATCATGATATCGTACATTACTCAAACGGTAGAATCTGGTGTTCGCCGTCATTCCTTTCATTCTTCTTTTCATTCCTCATCCTCCAGCTTATGGTGTTTGTGCGTTTTGAAATGGGTCGCTCCAGCAATCCCATGCTTGAGCTTCTGGTCCTTCTTCTTCAACTCGGCCGCATCCTCCTCCGCCAACTCCTTGTCGATGCGAGCGCCCCAGTAGGGCTTGTTGCCGTGTAATTCCGCCTGTTGGAGCAAGACATGATGTCAGTAATTCATCTCGTTCTGAGACTTGAAGACTGAAGGGTTCCTGTGGACAAACGCGGGGAAGGAAAAGAAAAAAACAAGACACGAGACGGAGTCACAGAGTGGGTGTGTGGGTGGTCAAACTCACAGCACGTGTGGGATCGTTCTTGATTGTCTCTTCCCTCATTTTTTGCGTCTCCTCCAGGTGATGCTCGTTGACCGCGGCGACTTGGTCCCCTGTCATAGTGTCATGGGAGTCAGTATGGCATTACAGGTAAGTACAGTACATGTCTGCTTGCGTGGCTAGTGCTGAGAGAGACAGAGAGACATACGAGGGCGGTAGGCCTTCACGTTCTTTCCGCTGTGCCGAGCGAGTTCATCGACCTCGGAGTGGGGCATGTTGCGCTGGTCGCCATCCTCGTAGATGTTGGGGAAGCCAACTTTGGAGTTTCCGGCGTAAGACATGATGGTGATGATAATGATGGATGGAAGAGTTAAGAGGGGGTGTGATGTGTCTGTGCGTTTGTCTTTGATAAGTGGTCTGGACTTGTCGGTCGCGGCGGTTGTTTGTATGATACGGTGGTCGTGGTTCGAGATTGTTAGGGAGATGAGTTGAAACTCGCAATGTTTCGTCAGAAGTTTGGTTCTAGATTTGGTCTGGAGATTTTGTTTGAGTGAGTGTTTGTTTGATCTCCTTTCAGCTTCCTGCTGTCTTCATCGCGGGGATATCACTTATATCACTGTTGAGGAGTCGAGGGGGTGGGATCCACTCTAATCGTCATCCACTCGGACGCAAATCACCGGAGCATTGGGACCATCGTTGAACGACCCTTGAATGACAGCGCAAAGCGTCATAGACACCGAATGAATACCCAGTCGGATGTACCTGCCGGCCTCAATAACTTCTCAGTTGGTAAAATGGAAACGGATGGTCGTCAGTCGATGTTACTCCGATGATGAGCATCATGGTTGGTCATGGGGTGGTGGAAAAGGGGACCAATGCCCCGAGCTACCCCTGTCATGACAACGACTGTGAAAGTGTTATTGTTGTCGATGACACTGTTGTCGTCAAATGTGGAATTTGACGTTTTGAGTCGATACTCTTGACCAGATTTGGACCGTGGTCAAGAGGGAGCAAATATTACATTGTCCCGAGCACGAATGCCAGCAGAAGTCAAGAAAAGACACTTTAATTACCCTAGCGCTAACAGCACGATTCTATACGACCAACTCGCTGACCAAAACCCGCTTCCTACTCACCCACCCCCTATACAACTTCCCATCCACATCTTGCCATCAGAGCCGGTGAACTCTCGCTTCCTCTCTCTTCCCCATCCCCAGCCGTTCAGCTAACCTCTCCAATCCCATCTGGATATCCTCGTCTTCCCTTTCCTTCCCCGGTTTACGCTCATCACCCTCCCCATCACCCTCTCCATTTCCATTTCCATCTCCAATCAACCTCCCCACCACCAAATCTTCCACCTCCTCACCCATCTCCTTGCCCTTTCCGCCTAACAAATACCTCCCAGCCCTCCTCCAAAACACACCCCTCAACTCCTCCAGAACCCCCAACAACCTCCTCAACTCCTTTCTCGTCTCTTTCTCTTCCACAGTCAGCATTGTATCTAAGAGATCATTCTCATCACCCTCCTGGCTCGAGTACCCAGAGTCTCCGAAGTGCTCAGAGCGATGTAGACCGTGCAAATAAGCATCAAAAGACCGATTCACCTCCTCATCCAACAAAACATTGGCGTCGCGGATGAATTGTTTGGTTGCGTTGTTGAGGCGGGTGAGGGAGGTGCGAAGGAGTTTGTGGGTTTCAGATTCATCAAGTGCGATATGAAGTGATGAGCGGTGGGACTCTCGGGAGGTCAGTTTGAGGAAGCGAAAATCGCGCTTCAGCGAGAAGGCGGTTTGGAGGAGGGAGTGGGTGATTGAGGGGAGGGTTGGGGAACTTGAAGAAGGGCTGGGAGGGCTAAGAGGGCTGGTGGGTGGGCTGAGAGGGGTGGAGAAGTTGGATGGATCGGATGGGTCGGATGGGTTGGAGGGATCGCATAGGAAGGGCATGGCTGCGGTAGCGGTAGTGGTGATGGCTAGGCTGTATGGTGAGCTGCGTCAGTTGACCGAGGTGAGCGAGTGGAACTGGAAGTTATGTGTTTGACTTGATGGACTTTTACTTGAAGGCCTACCCGCTGGAGCCTCGCGGCTTTTATGTCATTTGACAGTTATGAAACCCCAGAAATTGTTTCGAGCTGTTCACAGATTTTCATGAGAGCCGGAAGAACAAGCCCATTGTCCGGGTGAGTTGCGTGCTTCCCCGGTTTCAAGTGCCTTTGTGAGCCTTGTCCGCCCTGCGGCTGGGTACTGCGGGTAACTTGTCCGTTGGTATCCATTGTGCTTTCCGTTGAGGCATTGAGTTTTGATAACAAAGAACGGGATTCCTCAGATATGACGATGTTCGGACTTCGGAATTTGTGCCGCGAGACGATAAGCATGAGAGCTTGTCCTTGTTTCCGGCCTATTGTTCTTGTCTGAGTGAATAGGGTGAGAGTACCGCGGATGCTTGAAGATGGTTAGCTGAACAGGAATGTTCAGCATTGAATACCCTTCTACACCATCAGTATGTATGTCGGTGATGTTGGTCACCACGTCGATAATCATAGCAACGAAACTTACTTTCAATGTGAATGAGAGCTCGGTCACAGGCCACAGTGATCTCAAAGGGTAATAAAAGGGTATCATTGACAAAATCCAACATGGAAGGCTTGGGATATTTCTGGCAGAATATACCCACCTACTTCTGCCGCACATTCTTCGGTTTCCGCTTCTTGAACACCACAGCCGGAACCGCGTCCGCGGCCGCAGCCGCAGCATCAGACTCGCCCATAGCAAGCGGAGGGACAACTTCATCAGCAATCCCCGACACACCCTCGCTAGGCTCGCTCTTGATAGCCGGAATCTTGGAAATGGCGCTGTTCTCCTCCGCATCCGCATCCTCTTCCTTCTTCACACCCCCTTCTACACCGTCCTCCTCCTTCTTAACGCTCACCTCCCCGTCCTTTTCGTCCCCGTCCTCCTTCTTAACCTCCTGCCCCTCCTCCGTCTTGACCGTCCCCTTCTCCTCCTTCTTCAGTGGAATCCCCCCACTCAACAACTCCTCCAACTCCTTATCCTCCTCCACCTTCGCCACCTTGCTTCCCACCCCCCACTTCCTCGGCCGTTTAAACAGTCCCTTGATAGCCTCCTCCTGCTCCTTTTCCTCCTCCGTCCGTTCCCTCTCCCTCTTCACACCTACCGCCCTCCCCTCTGCACCAACAGGAATCACACCCTGACCCGCGGCTGCGGCTGCGGTTGCAGAAGTGTGACTGTCGTCTTCATTAAACACCCTAACATTAGTAACCTCCCACTCCCCCGCCATCGCCATACTCCCCCTCAGCTCCGTCGGGATATTCACCCCCAACTCAGCCAACTGCTCCAGCTGCCTCTGTCTCTCTGCTTCACTCAACCCAGTACTGACAGCATTAGCACCCGTCGGCCCCGCTCCTCCTGCTCCACCACCACCAGGTTTATGTCCTCCTCTTTGTCCAGCGCCACCAGCACCACCACTCCCGCTCCCACTGGCCCCTGGTGTTGAACCAGAGCCAGAAACAACCCCATTCAACCGCTCAACCTCCCTTCTCGCTCGCTCTTTTTCTCGTTCTTGTTGGTCCGCGGACCGGTGTAGATCGCGAAGGGAGCGCTTGATGGCGCCCTGGTGCTTGGCGGTCGACTCGTGGTTTCTGCGCTCGAGAGGGGTGTCGCGGACGAAGACGGAGCAGTGTTTGCACCAGTATTTGGGCGTGGATTTCCAGTATTCGGCCATGATTGCAAGATGGCGCAAGTATACAGCGGCTTGCTTGATAGTCGGTTCCAGAAACTAGAAGGCAATGTTGGACGGGTGCTTGGAGTGATCGATCGTCGCGCGAGGAAGGGGGCAGCTGCCACGGATAGCTTCTAGTCGTGAGCTTGTCGTAGATTGGATGGTGTTTTTCGTTGATTATTATGCGCCTCGGTGAAAGCTGCAATAGCGCCGTCGGCTTTGGGAAATGCCGGCGATTTTGTGATTGCGAAGAAGTGGAATGGGAAGTTTACGCGACAGCGAGGGTTGCAGGGCCAAGCAGCCGTGACGTTTACGTCCACTGAAAGCCGGGGTGGGTCCTGCAACGCTACCTAGGCTGCCTGCCGGCTGCACTTGGACGCTGTGTCCCCCAATTGGTTCAGAGCTTCAAGGCCTCGAAGTGGTCGTAAAAATACCGTATAAACTCGGGGTATTGATTTTTAGCTTCCAGGGAAATCAGGCATAATCAGACATACATATGCCCGAATATGTACATTTTCTGCCCGCACAAAATAGCGGGGGGGACGTGTTGTCACCCCGGAGCACTGTAAATTCGATTCTCCTGGTGCCCTGTCTTTTTTCCTCTTGT
Source organism: Neurospora sp. CHS-2018c (assembly GCA_009806235.1). NCBI lineage: Eukaryota > Fungi > Ascomycota > Sordariomycetes > Sordariales > Sordariaceae > Neurospora > Neurospora sp. CHS-2018c. The sequence continues at coordinate 1,160,690 of RAPC01000007.1, read as the reverse complement.
CTTTTCAAGGGCGCTGGAGGGTGGGGACATTCAAAATCACCGTCTTGCATACAATTTCTGGCGGGCATAAATGTTGAAGTATGCTTACAGACTATGCCTAATTTCCCTGGAAGCTGAAAATCAATGCCCCGAGTTTATACGGTAAACCGAACATGGCTTTGGCTAGGTAGGAAAGGCCATTACAGAACTGTGATAGGGATCACAATAATTTGAAAGCACATCGGCCAGAGTCACCTAGGGATTCTTCCATTCAGGAACTGCCCAGTAGTTAATTTCAAACGTGTAATGTACTGACCGTGACGTGTTCGGTTACGACCATTCGGGCATGTCAACTCAACACCACGCATCGGGAAACTCTCACAAGGTATATTAAAGGCGCTTGGATGTGTGATAAGAGTATACTTGAGGTGTAATGTATTGACCGTGACGTGTTCGGTTACGACCATATGCGTGATAAGAGTATACTCAAGGTGTAATATACTGACCGTGACGTGTATTCTTACGACCATTCGGGCATGTCAACTCGACACTACGCAATCGGTAAACTCTCACATGCATCACCAACTTCACTCGGCATCAAGAGATGGAGAAAGAAAGGACCATGTCGGGCCCAAAACCTGTTGAATGTGCTCGCTGTGGCGCGCCTCCCTAATTATATACATCCCCAACTTCTAATTATGTATTACCCCCCCTATTACCCCCCCTAACCCAATGGGTGACTCTGCTTGGACGTAGTTCTCCTCAGATGAACCGGAGGCCACCCACAACGCCCATGACAATACCCATGTATCCGTTGATGCTAGACAGCCAGTGGCGGCCGGCATCGTTGGTGACCACGACGCTGGGCTTGGGCGGCTTGGAAAAGCTGGCAACGACAGCGGGAGGGACCACGGTCGTCTGAGCCGGCGGGGATCCGGAAGCAGGAGTAGTCGTCAGGAAGATGTTGGGAACCGAGTTAGAGGGCGTGGGTTGCGACTTGGGTGTACTAGGAGCAGGAGGTGTCACTTGGATCTGACCATCGGCATACTCAGATACGGGTACCAGGTCCGTCTGTGGCGTGGGGAACTCGAATTCGGAACAGAGAGTCGGATGTCCCTGAATTTGACCTACATTGGCAACGTCAGCTCAACACTTAACTGGAAGGGAGAGACAACGACATACCATCTCCGATCTGGCCAACAGAGCATAGCGGAACAGCTGCCGTGGTAACCACAGCCTTCCCCTCTCCATCACTCTGTGGGACAAGCACTGTCGTGGGTAGGACTGTGGTCCCGACAACGACCCCGTTGATTGCAGCGTCCTGGTGGCTGTCACCACAAGGGATCACCAAGATCTCTGCGGGACTGCACTGCTCAGCCCACCAGCGGTCGTAAAGGTTTTGGAAGTCACCAGAGCGGCATTGGTAGAAGACGGTGGACCCGCCGAACGCCAAAGAGCCGTTGTTGCACACCGAGAAGCCAGCCGTGTAGATTGCACCGGCCTGAGGGGGACCGTCAAACTGGAACTGGAAATTCGAGGCAATGTATCCGGTTCGACCGTGGGCGTCGGTCAACACACCATCCACAAGCTGGGAAACGAGAGTGCCTTCGCCATGGCACTGGCGGGCCTGCTGCTGTACCATGGTAATGTCAGCATCAATCTTGGTCACTCGGGGTCTAGACACTCCGGCCTTACCTCGCTTCTCTTGGTCGGGTTGCCGAGTTCCAAGATGGAGATCTCAAACTTGCCATCGAAACTCGGGGCACATCCCGCGGGGGCCTTGGCTTCGGGGGCGATCTTGGCCGTGACACCCTGGGCAGCGGCCGGGGCCACGCAGGCAAGAAGAGTGAGGGCCTGATATGGCTTCATCTTGTCGTGATGGAGCACTTGCTGAGAGTTGTCTTCACTGGATGATGGTGAGGGGTATCCAGAAAACAGAAGGCGAGAATGGAAGCGGCTAAGGAGATAGCGTGACGAAGGCAGCAGTCCTGGGTGGGGGAGAATGCGATGGAAAGTGTCTGGCAAAAGTGATGTTGGAGATGAGAATATCGTAAGCAAAAAGTAAAAAGTTCCTGAAGCTGATCTTGTACGAGATGGAGAAGAAGATCTGGGGGGAACCGAGGGGACGGAAGGCCGGGTTTAAGTGGAAAACTTGGAGCCGAGTCGACGTGACTTGGTTTGGCTTGTTCATTCCCGTGTATCCTTGGATTCGGATGTTGTTGCTTTTGTTCACCCGTCTTGTGGTTGGACTGGGCAACCATGGATGTCCGTCATTCTGCCAGGTATCACCCGTCAGACCTCCATTCTTTCCTGGGTCAATTCAATGGGTCCTTCCCGCCTGGGCCCGTTTCTCTGGTCACGGTGTTCGCGGACTAGGCACCTTGGTGGTTTTGCTGGGAGGCAGGAAGAAGAGGTGTCTGAAATAGCACATGCAAGAATGGCACCTCCAAAGTACCACGCTTGTGGTTTCCATCTGGGAGACGGAGATATGGAAAGGGCCATTCTGTTCTGACGAACTGTTGACACTCGACACTCAACATAGTTTGTTGACTCGTGGGCCTTGAAAGGATCTGGACCAGGTACTGTGATACCTTCCTCGAACAACTCCAAACCCGTTGGACTCGGTGTCGTGACCACCGTGCGTGTACCCACCGTTTCGGCCCAAGCCGCGTGCGTTGCAGATGTCGAAAAAAGTGTCACTTGTTGAACAGACATGTCTTCCTCAATCGTCACTGCTTGACATCATTTGAAAAAGACGAACTCCTGAAGAACGTCACCAGCAAGAGTGAACCACAGCGAAGCCAGCCCCAACCGGCTGCCATTGACTGGAGTGTGGCCTGCCCATCCATATGACAGTCGTAGCTACCCTTCGGGCAGCTCTCTCGTGAAGCACGACATCTGTGGCCCCACATTGAGAATCTCAAGTTGGTAGTAGTACCTTCCAAACCTTCAGAGCAGCAGGGGCAAATCACGACACACAATCTTGCTACTTCGTGCGGCCGTACCTGCCTTTTGCTCAACTAGAGTTATGGTAAGCAAGGGGCCGAGGAAGTTTTCAGCAATTGCCTTATCGGTGGTTGGGTCCGAATTCGGCGGCACATCAAGGTTCCGAGTCACCTTCTGTACCGAGCGCATCAGATGTTCACTCTGGCAACATCATGGAGAATAAACATCGATGCAAATAAAACAAGTCAGGCACAAAGGAGAGTTCAGTCGGCAACACCTTGGATGCCCCCGTGGTAGGCGCCTTTCTACACTTTCACTTTCCCCTGATCACCTCGGAAAAGCAACTTCAATCCAACCACTCGAGAGAAAGGGCATGAGCATCATCAAATACACGGAGCAGGCTAGTATCGATGGGTCCAGAGTTTCTGCCTGTGTACACACCTGAAGGACGACACTTGAGGTTGTGCACCGTTACACGCATCTCAGCTTCTGCTAGTCAACACACCCTGCAGCTGTCATCATCCAAGATTGAAAAGTGGTATCATTATCCCCTGGATCATGGTGGAAACAGACCCCCCCCCCCCCCCCCCCCCCCCCCCCCCCCCCCCCCCCCCCCCCCCCCCCCCCCCCCCCCCCCCCCCCCCCCCCCCCCCCCCCCCGCCCCCAC
>RAPC01000007.1:853997-1157036 GCA_009806235.1 Neurospora sp. CHS-2018c | reverse complement strand
AACCCCCCCCCCCCCCCCCCCCCCCATCTGGTGCTACACAGCATGCCCACCTTCTCCATCCCTGACCCCAAAATGGTTTCGGGGCTAAAGATGGATTCTTTCTCGGTGTCACCTATCGCCAGCTATGCACCGGCCAAAGATACAAGACATTCCGCAAGCATCAAAACCTGGACCCATTACACATCATTGCCGGATATCTAAAATAAACATGAACCAAGACAACACGCCTCATGACTCCATATTGGCCAACCTCGCTCGCCATTCCTCAGCACAAGCCGACCATCGCACAATCACCATGTCTCACTGCTGTGGGAATGATGTAGGTTGTGAATATCCTTGCGAGTGACTGGGCATCTCATGCGGGTTGGAGCTGTAAGACTGGGTGGTTTGAGGGTACTGGGCTGGGGTATGACCTTGGGCCGGGGTGTGACCTGGGGCCTCGGCATATTGCTGAGGAGGGTGGTGAGCCGGAGCATACTGAGCGGGAGCCTGCTGTCCCGGATATTGCTGTTCGGCATGTCCATATGGGTATGGCTGTGGGGATGGGGTCGGGATCGGGGCCGGTGCCGGAGAGGTCGTAGGTGTTGGTTGATACTGCTCTGCCGGCTGTTGTACGGGGACCTGCGGTTGGTATGCCTGCTGATCAGTGTACTGCGGGTATGATGGAGGTGCAGGTCCTCCTTGTTGGACGCTGAGCATCGGCGTGTGCTGTGCGTTCATCTCCAAGGCCCCATTGTGAGTAGTCTTGGGTCCCTTGTTGGCCTGGTAGTACAGACGGAACTTGTGCGCGTTATAGGCAAAGGTGGCGACGAAGAGGAGCCTGGTCCCAATTCGAGTCAGTGACAATCATCTGTTAGGAAATCCACTGCCTGAGACTCACATTTGAAGGGCACTCAGACCGGCGATACCAGACATCATGGCGAGGCCGCCCTTGCTAGCGACGGCACCTCGCTTCACAAGCTCACGCTTGCTCACGATGCAGTGATGAGCGCTGATGCTGCTTCCATCGTCATAACATCCCTCGACATTAACATCAACTGTGAAGGTCGCCCGGTTCGCCGCATTCGCACCCATGGAGGCCAGCCAAAGGATGATCATGAAGAAATCCAAAGACAAGGTCGCCCAGATATTATATGCTTTTCGAGCACTCAGGACCTTTTCGCTGACCAGGGACCAGATGCAGATGATCCAGGTAAATAGCGACTTCACAACATGTCAGTCAAGGACATCAAGGCCTTCCAGGGAGACTTGGCTTACACAAACGAGACCAAACGCGACAGCGTCCATCAGATAACCATGAATGAGATAACCAGCCAACCCGGCAATTACGAGGCCAAAGAAGATCTGGAAACCTCGCACAACGACGTGCCAAATCGGTGTTTCGGTGGTCCATGGCTCCTCACTCCCCGGGGCGGCCTTGGGTGCTGACCAAGACTGCTTCCATTCTGTGGATGTCGCAACAGCCGGTTGCTTCGGCTCGTATGATGCCATTCTGAATCGAGTCTGCAAAATCTTGCAGAACAAGTATGTTGTCGAGTTCCTTGGGGATGAGACTCGGAAAGAAAAACAGGAGCCGTGGTTCAAAAGAAACGACCTGAGCCTGAGCTTCTCACACGCGGATGGCCTGACTTAAAAGAAAGTCGGCGTGGCAAGGGTCTGCCAAACACACTGCATCGAATTCATCCCAAAGTGGCACCGAGTTCGAGGGGTATCAAGCCCGCAGTGAGTCGTTCTGCCGATCTCCTTCAGCCAACTTGGCTTCGGTCGGTTCTCTTGCATGGGACGAGGCAGAATCTGTGAACTCTGTAGCCAAGAAAAGACACACGGCAAGCCATGAGGGCCCCTGTTCGCATATTTCCTGGTCATTTGGACCCAATGAGAAGTCAGGGCTTGGTAAACTATTGCTTCAGCCGCAACCCAGGCAAGGAAGCATCCTGCCCATTCATGCCGGTGGTTGTTGGTGGTGATACCCTGATATCGGGACCAGCACTCACTTGCATATCTCGCCAGGACGTTGGGTTTCGGAGCTCGCAAGCCCCAAAAGGTACAGACCTCTTCAACGATGGTCTAGCCCTTATGAGGTGGCTGTTTTCTTCGTATTGCCATCGTTCAATCACGGACGAGTTCAGGTCAGAGCTCAAGTCACCACCATCTGGACCTCCATTCAACACAAGAGACTCTTGAATTCCCATTCGTGGCCCCTTGGATTTTCCAGTCACAAAGCTCATGGGAAACGATAAGGTTTCCTGTCCCTTGCTCTAGCTCGGCTAACTCATCCATTCAATGGCCAGCTTCCATGGTGTGGCTGTCGACAAGTATCGTGACTATTGGCTTGGCGTTTCGCAGCCCATCCAAGGAAGGAAACGGTACGTACCAGGCTGTGTCACACATTTTTTTGGACATCTTTTCCCTTTCTTATCACCGCCTTGAAAGACAAGCAATGGGATTTTCTGATAGGTACAGTATCCCTTTTTGGCGTTGCCCCGCAAGACTCATCATCCGACGCCTTGCTGAACACCTCAGCTATTTCAGACCAGACAGGTACGAAACTATATATATCCTAGTCTCTCATAACAGACGCTCAACCTAGATATCAGCCCACATCCACTTCCCCGCTATATATGGCGTAGTCGTTTTGTACCCTGTGGGTCTAAATGGTGTGACATTAGGATTACGTCTATATATAACTTGAACGAAACCGGCCATTGTCCACAAGAAAGGTCCCATCTCTCCGCAAACACTCGAGTATTAAATTACTATAAAAATTTCAAACTTAATCAAACAAAGTGTCCGAGGATAGTACGAATAGTAGGTCCATTTCTCTACACTTTTTTTCGTATTTCTATAAGGCTTTTATTATTTGCTAATACTATTTTGTAGCTTTTATTATCTGCAAAATTGCATTTAGAAAGATCGTATATTCTATTTCTACAACTTAACGTCGTATCGACCTAAAAATTTATATATATAATAAACGATTATAAATTTAATACCGATAAAATTATAGAATTAATCCGTCGTATTACCGACTTTCGGTAGCCCAATACGTCTATACCTCTTAATCCGGCTCTCTAGGATTGGATTGCCGAAGTATTACACTATACAATATCTACTAACGTTAAAGATATATAATACCACTTTATTAACGCGGTCGCTACTTATCTATTAAATTAGGGGTTACCCGTAGGCTTAGACTAACGCCGCCTAAAACTTAATTAAATTAAATCTATTTATTATATTATTTACCGACGAAGCGATACGATTTTAATTACCCGTACGGGCTATAGCAAGAATATTATCTTCTAAATAGTATTTATTATTTTAATTAATAAGGTTACTATTTAAATTATACCGTTCAATCGGCTTAACGAAGAATAGCGGGATATTATAAATAAATTTCCTAATATTCGACCTATCTTAATCGATTAATTAATTATAAAGGTATAAATTTATATTTAAATTATTTAAAACCGATAGGGGGTATTAACCCTCTACTCCCCCATCGGATTTAAACGAGCTTTAATTAATTATATAGTAGAATTTTTTCTTTTAGTCGGATTTAAAGGAGGGAAATTATATATATATCTTCCTCGGTCTAAAATAAATTACCTACATAAAATTTATAGAATTAATACGTACAGCTTTATTCAATTAACAAATCGTATTTATCGCTATAAATAAATTATATACTATATTCTAATAATATACATTTCGGATATAATTTACCGATATTTATACTATTAAAACGGCTATCCTATCTAATATTCTTTAGTTTAGGTATACGGCTACCCTTACTTACAAAGTATAATTATATATATACAAATACGGCGGTTTCCGTCTAAAGGGTTATAATCTAAACAAATTCTCTATTATTCGTACTTCTATCGACCGGTCTAATATTATAATAGTATTATAACCAATTCTACTAAATACGCTTAAAAATTACCGGCGGTTCGAATTCGTCCTCAGCGCAGCAACGCCCGACGAACTCCGGCCCAATATTCATTTTATTCCGAAAACTATTATTTATATTAATAGTAAACTATTACTTTTCTCCGCCCAGTCGCATCTCTTACAATATTTTATATTTTCCGGCTATAAACCCTCCCGCATAATAAAAATAATTCGTAAATACAACGCCAATACCCGTCTTCTAAATTAGAAGGCTATATATAAGGACTTTAAACGGCCTAATTCCACGTACCGGATAATATTTACTACCGTTTCGCTCGGTATAAGCATAAATATTCCGGATATATAACGCATAATATAATATAGCGCAATTAAATCCAATAACATTACGGATTTAATTTAGTACTTCGGATATACCATCCGTACGGATCCTATTACGTATAGTATAGGGTTTTATTTTATCCCTTATTATTAATTCAATTATCTTAGCCAATTATACGAATTTACTAAAGTAGAACCGATCGCGCCGTCTAATAATAATATTTTATTATACTATTCCGCTATTCCGGCGCTCAAAGCCTAATACGTACCGTCTCCTCTATTTATTAATACTACTTTATAATATACTACAATAAATTTCGCTTTAATTAAAGAGCCGGTTATACCGTCTCTTCTATTTATTAGCGCTATTTTATAATATACTACAATAAATTTCACTTTACTTAAAGAGCCGGTTTAATCGCCTACTTCGGGGGATAAAGATATTTCGGACGAGGAAAATATATTAAGTAAAGAAGAATCGTTAATTAAAAAAAATATTATAATCGCTTAATAAATCCCGTAAGAATTAGGTATTAGCAATAGTAATCGATAGCTCCGTATTTAGAATAAAATAGAAAAAGCAACCCGGGAAAAGGTTATTAAAAAGTAAAAGGAAATATACGAATTCGTTAATACGCTATATTTTAAGCTATATACGAAAAAACTACTATAAGAACCTAAATTACCCTTTACCTTCAAAAAATTATATAATTATATAATAAACTTCAACATTTACCATTTTAGTACCACTCTTATTATAATACCTCCTTCGCAATATTATAATAAATACTATCCCTCTCTAAATCTCCTACTACCTATCCCGAAAAAGAAGTCTACAATTACCGTTAAATACCCGGCGAAATTATTTAAAGCCGGCTTTATTTTAATTAAATTAAATTACTTTATAACTACTACAACGAAGACTCTTTATCCTAATATCCTTAAACTCTTCGACTTACCTAAGGAAGCTTTTATATCTTCGGATTTTATATACGCACTTACGTATAAATTCAATAAATAGACTTCTATATTTACCGTACAAAACCTTATTAAAACTATTTTAAAATTCGAAGTATAGAAGTAATTAAAAAATTATAGCAATATATTATTCGTAGAATATATATATATTACCCCCTTCGCGTTAGAGGCGTTTACTATTAATCTAAAACGGATTATTTATAATAAAGCGAACGCAAAGAAAAAAAAATTAGTAAAAGTGCGGGCGGAAAAAATATAACGCTTAAAAATCGCTACAAATAATAGTTTTAGTATTTTAAGGCCAACCCTATATATAATTTATCCCGCTAATACATATATAAGTATAGCCCTACCTACGGCTACTCCCGCTAATATATATATAAATACAATCCTATTTACTAAAAAGGTAAAATCTAATATAATATTACTAAAACAAAAAAGGTAAATATACGCGCTTTATAGTATAAAATAATACCTAAACGAAACCTTTTACTCCTTCGTTTAAATCCTATAAAGGACGATAAAAAATAGATAAAAATAAATAAGAATCTCAAGACCTACCTTAAATTTTAAACCTTAAATAATTTATATACGGGTATAAGAACCCCCCCTATATTTACTAGAATTATTCTTTCTTCCTTCTTTATATAACCTAATTATACCTTCTTTATCCCCTATCGGATTTATACCCAATTTAATAAATCTTTATTTATCCCCTATCGGATTTATACCCAATTTAATAAATTTTTATTTATCCCCTATCGGATTTAAATCCTACTTCGCCCGGGGTTAACCCCTTAATTCCCCGATTAGATTTAGATCCAATTAATATTGCCTAAAATAAAGACAATTCCTACTTCCCTACCTTATTAATATATAATAATCTTCTAATTATAATAAATAGCGCGAAATAAGAATAATACTTCCTAATTAATAAAGAACCCAAATCCGGACGTTATAAATATATTCTTCGACGGAATAAATCCGGCTATACTATAACTTCTATACTACCCACTACTCAAGTAATATAAATTTACTAATACCGAAAAAATAAAGAGAAAGTTATATAATATTAAAAGGGAATAACCTAATAATATTTTATTATAGTAACGATTCCCCCCCAACGCTAGGGCCTATAATATTAGGGAAGTATAAAAATTAGTGCCGAAATTAAATACCAATTAGTAGGTAGAAGGCGACGGCGTTTACCGGTATATTTAAATCGATACAATACTTATAATAATAAACTAGCAGAAGAAATAGGCCGATAAAAAGGGCGAAGGTATAGTATTATTAGGACAAACAATAACCTAATATATTAATACAGGCTTTTTACTAAAAAATAACGAAATAGCTAGTATTTTAGGGTATAAAAGTATTCGGGCGCTAATTTAATATTTAAATTACGTTTATAAATATATTTCTCGCCTAAATCCTATAGGGGAGGGATATTTTACTTTATAATTATCCCCTATAGGATTTAAATACACTCCGGGTATTCGCTAATTATATTATAATATTTTTAATATTTAACCTATTTAAATATTTTAAATTATCCTAAAAATATAATAAAGAACCTTAGCCCAACGTTAATAGCGGGTAGTAAAAAATATAGAAGAATATTATTCCTAATATATTAAATAATAAAAATTATAGCCGAATCCTTTAAATTCTATCTTAAGCCGAAAATATCCCTACTTATACCGTCGCCATCCGGTATAGCGATTTAGAAGGTATAAACTACTTATCCTTAAAGGATAAAAATATAATTTACTTAAAAGCGATTATATTTATTACATAACTAATTTATCTCCGGACCTCTTATAGTAATATAAATAATACGGGCCTACTTAAATTTATACAAATTAGTAATACGCTCGCTAAAAATATATAATTTAAGTATTCTACCGACGATTAATTCCGTATAATAATCTACTTTATATAGTTCTACAACGGGCGTCGATATTCCTACAAATCTATTATTAATAGGGTAAAAGGTTTAAACAACGCTAAGCCTACGCTAATCTTCGTCCTTTCCGTCGAAAATTTAGTAGGGCTAGTAAAAAAAGATCGACGCGGCGAAATTACCGGTAGTAACGTATAGTAATTAACGTATTAAATTTACAATATTACGAAGGATATCTTTATCGATATAAATTAAACGCTAACCGTTAATATTACCCGGTTAAACGAACGTTAGGACTTAAAAGTATACTAGCTCCGTACATAGGTAAATATAATAGAACGTAGGATTGCGAATTTAGCGTACTTCTAATTATCCTCGCGTATTTATTCGGAATTGGGGGAGAGCTAAAATATCCTTAAGAAATTTAATAATAAAATAATTAAGCTCTTTAAGGACTTTAAAGCGTAGGATATACCTAAAATAGACGTAAGTTCTTTAACTACTATTATTAGGCTCTTCTATAAATAGAAGAAGGCTAATAGGTTCCGAAGTCCTTTGGAACTTTACCCCCCTAAAGACTTATCGGTTATTTCGAAAATCTTTATACTTAAAGGTAATTTAGGGTATATAGTAATAAAAGAATAATTCGACGACCTCGAATTATACGAAAATATAATTACCGAATACGTATCGGAATTCCGGCGGCGTCGGGGTAAACCCGAGGAAGTATCCGGCCAATTGGCTACTTCTATTAAGAACCCAGACTTATCCTAAGAAGATAATATTTAAAAATTAGTAAAAGCACGTTTAGAAATTCGATACGCTATAGCGAATATAATCTAGCGAAATTATCCGCTCTTAAGGATTTTACTAAATTATATTACGATTTATAAGGCGATAGAAGCGTAGGGAAAGATCCTACCTATTAATTAAAATGCTATCCCTAATCCTCCCGAAACGGCGATAAAGTATAATATTAATATTCTTAATTAATATTATAATTGGGCGAAATAGGTATTAAGGGATCCTAAACCCGTAGGTAATACCTTTATTCTACCCTCTCCGGCTTACTATAAGAAATTCCTTCTTCTATATTAATTAGTTAATAAATTATACCCCCTCCTCATTTAATTCTTATAGGGGAGCCGTCTTACCTACCCTTCGATAGGATTTAAATATATAATATTAACCCCTTTCCTTTTATTTAAACGCGTATATTATTTAGCAATTTGAAAAATCTCTTTTCAAATATATTATATTAATTAACGAAATTAGTACCGGGAAAATAATTATTTATTTAATAGTAGTTCTATTATACTTTATAGAATTGTAACGTAGTATTAAAAAGGGCGAGGCCGTAAAGGCCTATCTAATATTTATATTAATACCCGCTTCGTTTATTATTTAAATATTTATAGAAGCGATTAAAATATTCGGGGAAACGCTTAGAGTCTATTACTAATTCGGTATAGTTAAAGGGTTATTTAAATAGGACCCGAGGCGGGTATAAACCCTTAATTAAAATTAATTCGATAATTTAATAAAGGAATATATCTACGAACGGTATAATTCCGATACGGCCCGGATCGTTATCTTTACAGCGACGTTAATTTATTTCTACTATTAGGTTAAAATTTATAAAATCTAATATAATCCGGCGGATTATCCTAATAGGTTAAAGGTTAAAGATTATATTATAATACGACCGTTAGTAAAGAAAAAAGTTAAAATTAAAATTAAATTTAATACTAAGGCTAAGGGTAAGGGTAAAGGTAAGGCTAATAATACCGAGGATTCGGATTTTCCGTATTCTATTTCGGAAAATAATTATTTATCGTCGGATTCCTTTACTAATAAGCCCAACGAGGCTAGGAGCGATAAATAAGTCTTAGAATTCCTTTAAATCCTATAGGGGTAAATACTTCGCCTCCCCTATAGGATTTAAACGAGCGCCGATTCATCTTCTTATATTAACTATATTTAGTAATAGGCTAAATTATTGTAGAAGGGGTAAGGTTAGTAATAAATAATATAAATTAAATATATTTATTTATAAGGACGTCTATTTTACGCGCGTTATTATAAACGAAATTTAATTCTTATATAATACCAATACTATTATATAATATTAAATCTATAAATTAAAATACAATATAATTATATTTTATTCCGCTATACCCCTCTTAAATAGCGTTTAGAATATAAAAGCGTTTGCATTTATACTTTAGGATAATATAAAATTGCCCGTAGTAATATACCTACTATAGAATTTGGACTAGTTTTAATACAACAGTATATACGACTAGGGATACCCTAATTATATATTTAAATTTAATACGGAGCCTATTATTATAAATACCTTGTATTTTATTAAATAGGAGTAGGGCTTTAAATAGTAGGTTTTCTACTTAGAATTCTAGAAATTTATTTCGGATAAAGGCGCTATTACCTCCCCTATTACTAACGTCGTTATTTTAGAATTTTAAGTATTCTTTTTATTTAAAAGTATAAATACGCCCCTAATTTTACCCGACAGTTAAGTAGTATATTCCTCTTCGGATATCCTACTTATATAGGTCTACCACATTTATTTCTAATATAGTAAGCGTTTTAAGGGTCGGGTTTCGGCTTTTATTAATAAATACCTAACTTTAATAATAGAATAACTAAAGGAAACCGCTATCCTAAATTAATTAGGCCTTAATAATAACCCGAAGGGCCTTAGCTTTATCCTTATATACGGGCTATAATTTTTAGCTTAGGACCTTTACACTTAAAATATATTACAAATAAATAACCTAATCGGCTATAAGGAAATAACCATAACCGCCGAATAATAATTATATTATAATAAGGATTTTAATACGGCCCTCTAGGGTAAAAAGCCGGTTAAGGCCGGTACGAACCTAAGTAGGGAAAAAGTAAACGCTTTAATTAAAATATAATTTAACGGCGGTTTAGTATATATATATAATTATTTAAATTTTAACCTAAACGTTCTATTACTTATCGATAGGATATAAATACTTATTTAGGTATACAGTAAATCCCCCTTCTAAATATAGATCTTTAATAAATATATAGAAATATTTCGTAAAAAGGAGCGTATCCTTATTATAATTAATTACCCTTGGATATAAATATAAGTATTCTACCCGTTTAATTTTTATTTATTTCCTATTAGGGAGGATTCCGCGCTTCCCCTATAGGATTTAATTTTATTAGTATCATTTAATTTTATTAAAACTCTTTATTCGATCTTACGAAAAGCGAATTTTATTATTAAAACGATTATACTTAATTAAAACGCTTAGGAATAATTTATTATTATCGGAAATTAGAACGATTAGTATACGGCTATTAATATTTTGGTATTTAATTCGAGCGTAAATATTATCGGGCTAAACGCTTACGCTTAATATAATATTAGGATTGGCCTTGGGTTCGTATAGAATATCCCTACAATTCTCTAATATATAGGTCGTTTATACCGTATTAGCTAGACTAAAACGGTTACGTAGTACTTTCCCTAAATTAACGGGTCTATTTCCGATTGGTAGGAGGAACGGATTATTTATAAAGTTTATCTTTATTTTACCCTTATAAGATTTAGATCCGCCGCGTTAACCCTTCCTTTAGTATATCTATACCCTATAATTTACTTTCAATTTCCCGAAAAATATTCGATCGTTTATATTGAAAGCGGTTATTATATACGAAGCGGCGAAATTAATTTTGAATTACGATTTTAACCGATTTTTTTGGGTAGTAGAGCCCCCTTAATAAATCGATATATATATATCGTTTCGCGCTAAGAAAATCGGGAAGGTTTATATTTATATTTACGAATTTTATATTAAAAGAATCGAAGATAATTCCGAATTCGATAACGTTATCCGTTTATTCTTAGTTATTAGGCTTATATTCGTCGATATAAACCCAAAATTCGAAACTTCGAATTAAATTCTTTTAAAGGCCCTTCGGGTAGCGGCCGCTTAAAATAATTCGCTCTCCGATATTTAAAAGCGGAAATATTTGAAGAATTTAATTTAAATTCCGATTAGTTTATTTTAAACGGAATTTAAGTATTATATTAACGAATAGAAAAGGTACGTTATAAAAATAGGTTAGGTAGAATATACCGCCGGTAGAGATAATATAGTAACCTATATTAATAATTAACGTTTATTAATAATATTTTAAGCGGATAAAATTCTTACGTTATAGAGGAAACGGTACGCTTTATTAACCTTAACCCAAATTTCGCCGATAAAAAAATTCCGGTTGGACGTTAGTACAGTAATTAATATTCCTATTTAATATAAGGCTCCTAACGTAGAAGATAGTAGGTTAGATCCTAGCGACGATATTAATATAGTAATTAGTATTCTAAATTAATATAAGGTTTCTAATATAGAGGATAATAGGTTGGATCTTAGCGACGATATTAATACGGTAGTTAGTATTCTAAATTAATATAAGGTTTCTAATATAGAAGATAGTAGGTTGGATCCTAGCGACGATATTAATATAATAATTAGTATTCTAAATTAATATAAGGTTTCTAATATAGAAGATAGTAGATTGGATTTTAATATTAAAAATAGTAATTTAGATCTTAATATAGAGGATAATACTTTAAATCCTAATAACGATACTAATTCGGAGGGTAGTCCCCTAAATTTATTAACTTCGGAAATTACTTTAGAGGATAGCAGTTAATCCTATCCTCGTATAAATCCGATAGGGGTAAAGATAGCGATCCCCTATCGGATTTAATTATAATTAAAGTAGTCGGTCGTTCAATATATATAGGAGGATAATAAGATATTAGTAGCCGTAGAGGGAGTCGGTACTTATTTTAGTATTATTAATTTTATATAAATTTATAATATAAAAAAAATATAGAAATACTAGTAGCCGTAGAAGGAGTCGGTACTTATTTTAATATTACCAATTCTATATAAATTTATAGTACGAAAAAGATACGGAGATACTAGTAGCCGTAGAGGGAATTAATACTTAGGAGGATTTTAGGACCGATATTAGGGAAGGGTTTATAGATAGTATTTATATAAATATTTTCCGATTTAGGTTTAGGTTTCTATCTAATATTATTAGTTCTATATAAATCTATAGTATAAAAAATACCAAATTTACTCTTATCGATTAGAGCGATAGTACGAGCGAAAGTATAAATTTAAATTTATTTCGACGTTGGACAAATTTATTTATTTATACTAACGAAGCCTATAATTCCGTATATAATTTTGTAATAGCGCTATATAGAAAGCTATAATAATATTTTCTAACTATTTTTAAGGATCCGATAGGTAAAATAATTTTTCTAAAGTCGAAATCTAAATCGCTTTTACTTTTTTACTTTAATATTTTCATATTTTTTAATATCGAACCGGCCTAACTATCGTTTACTCCTTAGTACGCTATTAGACTTATTACAATAATTACGCTATTTATTCGCTTAATTATATAACCCGCCCTAAATAGGAATTAATTTATATTTATAATTATTAATTATTAATCGAATAAATTAATATTATTATTATATCCTATTCGGTAAAGTTATATATATATTATAATTAATAGCTATCCGTAGGAGAAGCTTATCGAAAGTCGGAGACGACAAATTCGGATTAGGTTCCCCGCCCGGTAAGTATAAAAACGAATATTAGCATATTAATTATATAGGTCCGATTCGACGGAATCTTTACCGACTTTCTATTCTTCGTTTATACATTAGCTTCTCTTTCTTAATTAGGTAACCCGTAAACGCGAATAATTATCGGGGTAAAATACGTAATTATATACTTTAATAATAAACATTTAGGTATTTATTAAGAAAACCCATTAATTCGTAATATATTAGTACTTCGACGGATTCTATATACTATTATATATTATATTATTTATTCGCTATACCGCCCCTACTTTAATATTTTCGCAATAAAGATTTATAACGTTATTCGAACCCTTTTCCTTAATAAGACGCCTAATTCCCTCTATATAATTAATAGAGCTTATTCGCTCCGTCCTTATTAACTTTAAATCCCCCTTCGAAAATTCGTATATTCTAATTATCCATTATCTTTAACTTTACTACGAAAATACTATACCCCTACAATCTTCTATTATTCGGTTCTTTTACTACAATCGCCCTTAATATTATACTTTATTATATTCTATTTCTATAATCCTTCTAAATACGCTCTATAGTACTACTTACTTATAATCTATTACCCTTTATAGTTAATTAAACGTAGATAATAGGGTTTAAGATATATTTCGACCGAATTTTAATTAATAATTATATTATTAATTTTAATTCGTTTCGTAAAGCGGGTTATTAAAAACAAACCTCTAAATACGCTCTACAATACTACTTACTTATAATTTACTACCCTTTGCGGTTAATTAAGCGTAAATAATAGGGTTTAGGATATATTTCGACCGAACTTTAATTAATAATTATATTATTAATTTTGGTTCGTTTCGTAAATAGGTTTATTAAAAATAAATTATACAAAGTTAAGTATTAAAATTCGAGGACGATTTACCATTATAATATCGCCTATTACTAGTCTTTCTATTAGTCTTACTACTCGGAATAGGAATAGGAAAAGAAAGGTGCTTGAAGTATAATATTTTTTGACCTATCAATATTAAATTTAATTAATATATAATATTCGTATAGGTTCCGACTACTTTTATACTTTTAATAAATAATAAATTTATAAAATTACAGCTATTTAAAAAACCTAATACAAAAGGGAAGTAATAAGTAGAATTTATAAAGCCGCCGCTACTTAAAAAACGTAATACGAAAGGGAAGTAATAAGTAGAGGAGGATTCGGATATTAAATATTCGACGAAGTTAAACGCCGAGCATTCAATAGAATTGGATAGTAATTTAAAAAAGGGGGTAAAAGTATATACTATCCTACCTATTCATTAAATTATATTAATTTATTTTAATATAATAGACTAACGAGTTACATAATTTACTTTTGGAAATATTCTCTTTTATACCGCGGCGGACGGTTAAAAAGGAAAATATTATCGGAGTCGTTTTTTAAATTAGCTGCGTATATAAATTCGTCGAATTTAACCGCCGGTTTAATATAAACCCTATTTAAAATAAGGTTAAAGGTCCTTTCGAATTTATAATTATAGAATCGGCTAACCCGGCCTATTAATCGGCCGTTTTAACCGTTGCCGATATTATATATAATTACCCTTTATAATTTTACTTTACTACGTATACCTTCGATTTACTAATAATCGATCCCAATATACTTATAGGAAACGCTATATTAAGAATCCTAATACTTTTATAATAATATTAGCTTAGGCAAATCACTCCTTATAGATTGATATATAATCCCAATCCTTATACCCTAGTTGGAGACTTTTATATATATTAGAAATCGCTATTTCGGGTTATATAGTTAGAAATTGACTTTAATAAGTAGAAAGAATAGTATAAAGCTTTCGACGTTTTAAAATACTTATTACAGCGTATTAAATCGGATTTTAATTATCCAATAATTACTTTACTCCGAACTTTATACGATTTTTATTATTAGGCGAATTAGTTATTACGTACCCCTCCGCGCAGGTAATAAAACCGGGTCCCGGTAAATAAGAAGATTAGTAAATTAGCCGTAATCGAAGAGGTAGGGAAACCCGATAGTAATATAGTAGAAGAATTAAATTATTTCCCGGTAACGCGTTTATTTCTATTAAATATAACTACGGGGAAAAGAATTTATAAATTAATATATACTTTTATAATTTAAGAAAAAAATTAATAGAATAAACGATTACCTAATATTTACTCTTCGATTAAAGGCCTTTAAACTAATAAATTTATTCGTTCGGAATATTTAATATAAATTTATAATCGTAGGTTTTTAAATTTATAATTCATATAAAGCGTTATAGTCGGGTATAGAATACGTTAAATAACGGGTTTTATTTAAAGGTATTAAAGAACGGATTAAAAACGTTGAATAAGAATTGAAAAATATATTAGAGGACTTTATTAATACATTATCTAAATTATCGGGGGATTTATAACGGGCGATTTTTATACGCTTAGCGCTTTTCTAACCGGTATAGCCGTTTACAATATATTATTTAAAATAATAACCGGTTTAGAAAAGCGGTTTAAATATACGAATATTTTATAATTATAATTTTAATATTATTAATACCCTAAATCCGGACTTCGACTACACTCTCAGCAGCAATAATATTCCCATTAGCTACATAACCGAAATTACCGGCGAATATTCAATATTTTATAAATTAATTAATTATCCTTCTTCTTTATTCTCTTCTAATTCTTTTATTACTTCGTTCTCTATACCGGATTTAGGAATAATAGAATTATTTTACTCTAATTTAATTAAAAATTTAAATTGAGTAATAGTAGCAATATTCGGGAATTAATTTAATATAAGCGTAAAGACTAGTAAATTATTCGGAAATTAGAGGGTTTGAATAATAATTAGACTAATACGAATACAAGTCCCGGAGGCCGTAATACCTATTAATATTTATTAGTTTTATATATAATAATTCTAGTTAAACTATTTCTCATTCCTCTTTATAAACTCTTCGTTAAATTCTTTATCCTATTTCTAAATTACAGCTTCGGTATTTTTCTAATTATTACTTAGAAGACATAATAATAATTCTCCGAAATAATTATAAAGCCTATAAATAAGATTCCCTATTAATATAATATTTTTATACTTAATTAGCTCCTTATATTTAAAGTCGTAAATACTATATTAAAGTAAAAGATTTTTAATAATCTTCCCCTTTAATAAATTTATACCCTATTTTTACACTTACTTTTCTAATACTTTTACTTACTTAAAACGCTTATAGTCGTAGAAATATTTTTCGCCGTAAAGATTATAATAAGAGTACCTATATTTAAGAATAATTTAGAAATATAAATTATTATAAGGAAGGTTTTTATACGCGATAATATAATATTTTAAAGTATAAAAATAGCCGTAAGGCTTAATCTCTCAATACCTTTTATAATAATTATTAATATTACCGGCCTAATCTATTAACTCCTTAACCTAAATTTCGTTTCCATAATTCTAATAGATTAGAGGAAGTCTAAGCTTTCGGTTGACTATACCTTAATCGGTAAATTTATAGAAAATAAAACCCTATAGAAACAATAATTCAATTTTAGCCTCTAATAAATTAATAATATTATTAAATATATAGAACCCTTATCGAATACAATTAATAACAATTATAATTCAGTATTAGTTATTAAGAAAATTAATATTATATTCGTAGGCTAAATTATACACTATTAATTTCGCGCTCTAAAATTTATATTTATTTATTTTAAACGAAATAGGGCTACGAAATTTGTCCGGTATTAGTCCGTATATAGTATTTGATAAGGGTTTTTTTTTATTCGTAACCGCGGTAAGGTCTACCAAATCCGATTAACCGCCTTCATAAGGGGAAATAGCGGAAGCCCAATATTTTAAATATTATATATTTTACTAACAATATTACTAATTACAATATATACGGCTATAGCGATATACAATAACGATATTACTAATTCGATTAATATAGTAGTTAATTAGGAAGGACCGCTATATAATAATAGTAATAAATTCTCTAATTTTAGAAAAGAAGTTAGCAACGACGATAATTTCTAATTATTAGGTCGTAACAATATTATTTACCCTATATTTTTTACTATTTCCTTCTATAAGGAAGAAGAGTTATTTAGGCCCTATATTATTAGTATTACCTCTTCGAACCCTATATTTACTAATCTTAATTAATCTTCAATTACTATATTAATTCTAATCGAGGGGACAGGGAGGGGGAAGCGGGTAATATCCTTACTAAACGGCGAACCTATCGTTAAAAAGAAAAGGGTTACTTTTTCGAATTAATATAATAATATATTCGCCGATATAAAGCGTAAAATATATACGCTAATTTACGCGGAACCGTTTAAAACGTAGGAGAATCTAATAAATTTAATATTTATTAGCGGGGATAGTCAATACTTTAAAATCTTTAACGATAATAAGGGGTATAATAAGGGGGATAATAAGAACGACGATAATAAATTTATTTTCTTCGCCGCGACCGAAATAACCCTAACAGTACGGCGCCGTATAGTAACCAACCCTAATTTAATTCCCGTCGCCTTTATACTATTTAATAATACCCTTTTAACCCCGTTATTTTATAAATAAGAGATAAAAATAGCCAATATCTTCAGGTAATCTATAATTGCCGTTACAACGTCGTTAGCGAGAGTCCTTAGCGCAAGCGATTTATTTGCGGCCGTTACAGATTTTTAAAGGGGATTTAAAAGACGGTTAGAAAAGGGCGATATAATAAGGTATATTAAAAAGCTAGTAAAAGAGCCGTTAATTACTAGTATGTAGTTGAATTTTGACGTAGAGATTAAAGAAATGTACATAGAGGAATAGATTAATTATTCGGAAATTAGAGGGTTTAAATAGCGATTAGATTAATATAAATACAAATTACGGAGGTTATAATATTTATTAGCTTCTTTATATATAATAATTCTAACTAAACTACTTTTTATTCCTCTTCGCGAAGTCTCTACTAAACTCTCTATTTAATTATTAGATTACAACTTCGGTAATCTTCTAATTATTATTTAGAAGACGTAATAATATATAATATATCCCCAAAATAATTATAAAGCCTACGAATAGGACTCTCCGCCGATATAGTATTCCTACGCTTAATTAACTCCTTATATCCAAAGTTATAAATACTATATTAGAATAAAAGATCCTCAATAACCTTCCCTTTTAGCGAAATTATATCTTATCTCTACGCTTACTTAGCCAGTACTTTTTCCTAAATAATTATAAGTAGCCTCCTTACCCTCTAGAATACTATTTAAATCCTATAGGGGTAACGGGTCCTATTTCCTCCATTACCCCTATAGGATTTAAATAATATTCGATCGATAATTTAATTTTAGTAGGGAAGTAGTTTCGGCCCTAATAGGATTTAGGTAATAATCGTTAGTCGACCCGCTATTAAACCTTCGCCGGTCTATAGTATATATACTATATAAAATAAATTATTAATATATTATTCTATAGTCCGCTAACGTAAATAGTAACACGGTTAATATTATTCTAATACTAATTATAGGCGGTTAATAAATATTTATATAATAATTTAATATATTAGTAAGCCGCCGGTTCAAACCCGGGGCGGATTATTTTTTAGTATTTTGGAATTTAAACTTTAATTTTCCACTCGGATACCCTACGAATACGCTATACTATATTATTTTTGAAAAGGACTTATAAAATACAAAATATATACAAGATTAGCCTATATTATTATTACCCTAAATTATTTTCGGTTTAATTTATATAAATACTTAAATTTTATAAGTAGGTAACTATACGAGATCGAAGTCGTTATTAGAATTAATACTATTATTAAAATATACCCGTTCACCCTTATTATTATTAATAACTATTTTTCTTATATCCCTCTCTATATACCTAATAACCTTCTCGGGGTTAAAAATAATCGCTTATTCATCTACTCGCAATAATCGAACCTCTTTTTTATTAAACGTATTAAATTTCGATTTTAATAATATAATAAGCCTAAATTAAAGGATATCGGGGGCATCAAATCCCGAATCACCTAGTAATTGGAAAGTAGTATATCGTCGACGCGTTTACCTATTCCAATATACCGTATAAATATAATTAATAACGTCTCTATCGGTAAATAGATTTATATATTTACCGGCCTAATAAATTCGTATATTATTTTCAATAATTTTATAAATAATTATAATATAAGGGCTAATAGCAGAAAGCCGGACGAATATAATCTTAGTATTATAAGTCGAATTCTTATTCTACTTAATATCCTAGGTAAAGGAAGCGTTAATATACTTAAGGGCTATATTAATTACCTTCTACTAATTACCAATTATAGAATACTATACTATATTAAACTATAAAATAATATCGGCGAACGGCTCGTCCGTAACCTCAAGGCGAAATAACTATATTAAATAAAGTATTTCAGGCCTATAATTATTTAATTTACTATTATAAAATAAGATAGGAAGGAGGTTTATTATTTATTATAGGATGCCGTAATCCCTTAAAGAGACGGCTTTATTAAATATTATAAAAATGCGAATAATTTGTAAATAACGATAAATATTATAATAATTAATATTTATTATCCCCAAAGATATTTTATACTTAAATTAGGTAATTAGGGAAAAGACCTCCTTATAAATAGAAAGGAGTTCCTAATCGATAAATTCTTCCCCGGTATTCAATATAATTTAGCGTATAAATACTTCGGTAAAGTTAAATTCTAAAATATAATCGTAATCGACGAGCCTAGCGATTAAAAAGGCCAAAATCTTAGAAGCGAATATATCCTCTAATAAATACCGACCGTTATAGAATTAAATATTATACTATTTTATTCTCTTATCCCTTCTAAAACCCTAGACATCCTATATTATAAGAGGCTAAAAAACGCGAAATATTATATTAACGTAATTTATAAAGATATAAAAGAATATAGGTATAATAAAAATCTACTATTTACAATTATATACGTAGCTAACCTTAAATTAGTCGAGAATAATATAACGAATAAAAAATATCGTTTTTTAATTGCTATAGATAAGGACGAATCGGTCGTTAAAATCTTCTTCGCAGAGTCTAAGAATTTTAAAAAAGAGCTTATTATAAAGTCAATATACGCTAGCGATTTTACTTTCGTCTTTTACAATAGTAAAGGTTTATAGGATATAGTTTTAATCGGTTTTCAATCGCTTAACGACCGGGAAAAGAAGGATAGATTATTTTAATTTCCGCTTAAAAATAGCAGCTAATCGACCTTTAATAAAATAATAGGCCGTATTATCGAAGGATAATAGCGTAACACTTAAATAATTAAAAAGCTATTCTAATTCGAACTTAATATATAAATACTATTAAGATAATATAAACGGCCCATTAATATCGGAATTACTAATAAGGAGACAAGTGGTAAGATTCTATATAATATCCTTCCGACCTATACTAAAACTTTATATACAATCTATAAAATTAAAATTATTATAAATAATAATTATATTCGGATTACAGCTAACGAATTTAAAATTATTCTATAATTATATAAATATATAAAAAAACTAGCGGGGGTAGGGTTATTTAAATCCTATAGGGGGGGAAAGGTCGTCCCTTATAAAATTTAAATAACCGAATTATATACCGTAGAAATATTAATAAAATTATTAATAATTTATAAAATAACTTTATAAGAAGAAACCATACTAAACCGGGCCAGTATATTATATACGCGTAATTATATAGAACTACTCTTAAAGTAAATACCGAATAGCTTCGGGATGAACGTATTCCTTTAGGGTATATAGGAATTTATAATAATAAATACTATTATAATTACACGATTACGAATCTCCCTTTTTTTCCGAATACTATCCTTTAGCTTATATTTATAAGATTTCTAATAGGCGCGTTAATATATATATAGCGTAGTAAATAATTCTATTAATTCGGGGGCAACTTTTATTAAAATTCTATATACGGAACAAAAACGAGAGCGAATCTATATAATATTAAAGACGTCTTCGATAATATAATTACTATTAGCAAAATTATTAGTAGGGAATAATATAAATACCCCTTTTACCTTTAACTATAAAAATAGCAATTTAAATTCTACGCAAAGGGAAGTTTAGAAATATATCCAAAGTAATTTCCATTTCTCCGTTATATATTCGTTTATTCGAAATTAGGTAGTAGATTTGTAAGAGAGGAGGTTAATATTATCCCATTCAAAATATAAATAAACGCTAACTTTTAAAAATATTTCGCGTACAATAGGTTCCTTAAATGCGCTAATAAATATACCAAAACGCCTACCGTATCGTTAGGATATTATAGTCCTTCGATACGTATAGAAGTAAATTATATACTATTATAAATTTAACCGACAATCCTTTTTAATAAAAGTATAGATATATTTAAATAGTTCTTAAATAGGGTTTAAAATATTAGAATTATTATTCGAATTATTTAAAGTATTTACTTTAAACGTAAAGGGTTTATCCGAAGATTTATTAGAAGCTTCCTAATAAGAAGAAAGGGGCTTTCTACCTAAAATATTTACTCTAAATATAAAGGGTTTATCCGAAGATTCGTTAGAGGCTTCCTAATAAGGATCGGAATATAATAATTAGAATATAGGTAAAGGAGACGAAAGCGTAGAAATTAATTAGGTTGCCCGATATAATTAATAAAATATAGGTATATTATTAATATTAGAAAGAGTAGGAGAAGAGGGGATTAATAAATATATAGTATCGGATATATATATAGGACGTACGTATAAAGCGTTTAGTTGCGTTAGGTAATATTCTAATATATAAGATAAATTGGGGATATATAATTAATTTGTAAATAATAGCCCCTTTTATTCAAGTTATACTCAGACCGTAGTATAGCCGCGTTTTTTTGTCCTATAGGTCCAAATGGTGTAATATTAGGATTAGTAGGTGGGTAAATATAGTGGGGATGTTACAACTATTTGGACCTGTAGGTACAAAGAGAGTGCATAGCCTATGCGTAGGTGGCTGAGAGAATGAGACTAATATATCCTATAAGGCCTCGATAGAATTTTCGGGTCATTTCAGGCACTCTTCAGCTCACAGGTTCACGATACGAATTGTTTTGAATTTCCAGAAAAACTAGAACTAGGTTACCGGAACAAGTTCTTTCCGGGCATGGTGATCGGGGGCACTAGACTGGTCCGTGCAGACTCCACTTTTCTTAAGCCGAAAGTACCGATTATACAGATCTAATAAGTACGTTCATAAATGTAAATTACAATTGTACGTTCGTCACGCACATGTATAAACGGTAACGCGTAATTTATAGTATTTTAGAGCACTTGTATATTATATGTATAATATATAATAATGGTTTAATCCCAATGGTTCCGAGAACCGAATTTATTGCTAAGTACTATTAATACTAACGCGATGTAAATTATAAAATAACGCTTAGTACTATAAAAATTAATGTAATATTAAATATAAAATAATGTTAATATTATATTTTCTTCCGTAATATTAATTTCTATTATACCTAATACTTAATTTAGGCTATATCCTTCTAGTCCTATTTCTTAGTAAGTAATAGGTTAATATCGCCGTTAGTAATAGCCCGTTTAGTAGTAGATTTAGTAGTCCTTAGTGTATAAGTCTTTAAATCGATTTAAATACTATTAATATATATTTTATATATATTAAAGAAATTAAGTATTTATTCGGTTGTACGGAATACTTTTAGGAAACGTCTTTAGAATGCCCGGGGTTTTCTAAAGCGTTTGCTAGGGGGTAATAAAGGGCTTTAGCGTTTTTGCTTTAGGCCTTTCCGAAAGAGTTATATTACTTGTTTATTGACGTATAAATTTAATTTTTTTTAATGTCTTCGGCGGGACGACGGCCTATTCCTCTTTATCCTCCTTCTCTTTATCCTCTTCCTCTTCCTTATTTTCCTTCTCCTTATCCTTTTCCTCCTCCTTATCCTCCTTCTCCTTATCTTCCTTCTCTTTATCCTCCTCCTCTTCCTCTTCTTCGTCGTTATTGGCCGGAGGGCGGTCCTATTATAAATTAATATATATATTAATTATATATATAAATTAAAACGATTTATAATAGTATAAGGACGGTATTATCCGATTATAAGTAGACCCTAATTATTAATCTAATTATATATAGGATAGGTTATAGGTAGCGAGGCGCCGGGTAGAACGGCGGGACGTTTATACCGGCCTAAACCCTTTCTAGGCTATTTTTATAAGTAAGAAATGTTAATATTATATATATATAAGGTAAGTACGGGAGGGAATTTACTTTATAGATAAAAATATTACTATAGATAGCCTTAAATTACGGGTCTTACTAGGCAAACTCTTCTAATTTATTACCAATTCTATTTAAAATCTAAGCGTTTATAGGATTGTAATAGAATTCCTTATAACGCTATTACCGGGTTAAGATATATCGAATTAAAACCTTAAAAGTATTTACTATTAATTAAAATAATATATAATAAATATATAATAAATATAAGTAAAAATATATATACCGCCGGCCTATAAATAATTTATTAGCGACCAAATAGGCTTTATTAATACCCGCTATAGCCCTAAGGTATTAATTCCGAAAGTACCGGCGGAATTAAAAGAAGATTAATAAAACTATCTAATATATATTGATCGCCGATTAGAATAGAATATATTATAGTTTAGAAAGTTAGGCTACTTATAATAGCGTAGCCGTATTAGAAATTATTATTAAGAATAATAGGGTAAATAGTACTATTAAATTTTATTATAATGTGCCGGTGTGGATTCGGAGCGTTTAAAGCGTCTTCATTCTACAAATTGCCTTTCTTACCTAAAATTTATTAATAAGTATTAAATATATATAAAGGAATAAACCTTACCGGTAGCCCTCGTAGGAGGAATATAGCCCGGATTAGGGTAAGGGATTAAGCCGTAGAAATATTTAAAAGTAGGGTATAGATTAATAGTGGTAAATATTCTAGGGGATATTATTATAGTATTAATATATATTTTATTTATAAGGATAAGAAGGAAAGTTAATATTTATAGACTTCCTTAATAGTTAAGGACCTTATTTAGTTCTATATTTTGACGTCTATAGCTAGCGTTGTATAGTCTTTCGCTTGTTTTATTTTACGTTCAAATCGAAATTAAATTTGAATTATAGTAAAAAAAAGAGTATAGGATATTAAAGGAAGGATATTAATAAATATAATATATTCGTTTTTATAATAATAGTTAACTATTTACGTTCTAGTTTAGGAAATAACTTTGTAATATTATTATAATCGTTAGTATAAAAATAGGAAAAAGTTTTGAGAGGAGGAAGGAAATAATTAAAATAAGAGGAAAGTAAAAGAAGTATATTTGTAAATAGAATTTGGTAAATATTTTAACGATTTATTATACTTTTATCCTAATTATTGTGAGTATATATATTTATATTATATGCCGACCTTATATTTCGTACAAATATATAAACGTATAAAAAGGAAGTAATAAGCTTTTATTTTAAATATTAGAGGGATATACGTTTCTAATCCGCTTCACTTTAATATTACTATTCATTTAGTATCTAAGGAGTTGCTTATAGTCTAAAAATAAATATTCTTCTTATATCTACTTCATATATAACGTTCTAGTCTTAATAGAGCCTATCGATTTATATATTCGTTTATATATATATAGATATATATATAAATAAATAAGGGTATATATATAATATATATAAGGGTACAAAAGTGTAATATAGAAATCGGCGTTTCTATTTCAATTCGCGTTAAAATTACCTTTTTATATAGGGATTTATTCGGGGATTTATTTTAGAATTACTTTTCACCCGAGTCTATTTATAATTTGAAATATAAATAACTTTTTCTATATCTACTAGGTTTATAGTATTCCGATTTATATCGATTTGTAAAAATATAAGCCTACTTTGTATTAAATATATAACTAATATATATTTAGAATTTTATAATAAGTAGTACTCTATTTAAAGTCTTACTTTAAAATTATTTCTACCTAAATCTATTTAGAATTCTACTTAAAAAATACTTTTACCCAAATTTATTTAAAGCTTTATTTCAAAATTACTTTCTACCCAAATCTATCTAGGGATTTAGAATTCTATTTCGAAATTACCTTTTACCTAATAATTTATACGTTAGAAAGTTAAAGCGAATATAAAAAATAATTAAAAGGGTAAAAGGTAGAAGAATTAAATTTGTAATAAATCGGTACGTAGTAAATATAAAAACGATGTACTATCCTTTTATTTCAATTATTATAAATATATATATTTATATTATAAGATCTCTATATTATATAGCGAATTTATATCTCGTAGAAATATACAAACGTATATAAATAATGTAATAGGCTCTCATCCTAATTAAAATAGAAAATAAGCGTTTCTATTCCGTTTTATTTCGAGAATACTTTTAAATTAAAGTTTAATTTTAAAATCACTTTTTATTTACGATATTATAAGTAGTATATAATATAAAAATAAATAACGTTTCCCGTATTTACTTTATTTATAATATTTTAAATTATATTAATCTAAATAAATGCAATACCTATTATATATTTTAGGATATAAATATATATTCGATATATATTTTACTTAGTATTAATTACTCCTCTAAAATCTTATTTTTAGAATCCTCTATTAAGGTAATTATCGCGTAAATAGACGTTTTTATTTCGTTTTACTTTAAAATTACTTTTTATTTAAAATTTCATTTTAAAATTACTTTCTATTTATTTATAGTATCTTAACTCATATCTTTCATATCTATTTATATAACCGCAAACCCAATATTTTATATATATTTATAGAACTACAAACCTATTTAAGTATATATCTTTTAAATATATAGTTAGTATATATCTAAATATTATACTCTAATTCCAACGGGTCCTCTATTTTATCGATAATAGTTATAATTATAGCGGCCGTAGTATTAAAACGAGTAATACGTTAGTAAAAGCGCTTATTCTCCGCCTTTAGGCGGCGTAAAGTAGGAGTAGCGTCGGGGATAACCCTAGTCTCTATATAAATCGAAATATTAACGTTAAATATAATTAGAATATTATTTATTTTCGCTAATAATAAAGAAGAAAGATATTTATACGGAAGGGTATATATAACCCTCTTTAATTATAATAGGGAAGCCCTTTATAACCGCCTTAGTAACGCGCTATTTCTTCCTATCTTTCTTATTAATAATGCAAAGCAATTTATTTTAAATATTATACGCCTTAATAAGGAAATTAGGCGCGGGTAAGTAATAACGGCGATAATCGTAGGTATTATAAATAGTATTAGGGGTTGCGCAAATATAATTAACGCTGAATTTAATATAAAGTTAGTATTTAGTATTTGCGGCTAGAGCCGGAATATTATCTATATTGTTCTATATATTGAATATATAGTAAATAAACCGAAAAAGATAAATAGGATATATAATATAGACGGTAAGGAATTTACAATAACCGTAAGCAAATAGTTTTTAGCTTTAATTAAAATTGTCTTTTTAATTATATATTCCTAATAGCGACGGATATAATAGGTACGGCGTTATAAGGTTGCGCGCGACGGCGGGCGGCCGTAGTTATAAGGAGTCGGCGGGCGGCTATAGCGAGCCGGAATAAATATAATATTTATAATAAGCGCTTTATACTCCTTTGTAAGCGGTATTTCTATATTTTAGAATACCCTATAAGGCGTTTTATTAATATAAATATTATATAAATAATATATGAATTTATAAAGGCGATATAGAAGACGATTGCGAAATAATTTATAATTGTTTGAATAGGCTAGCGAGGGTTGAATTTGGAAGAAAGGTAGGTATAGTAGCGACGATGGCGAGGTCTTGTAGCGGTTATAAAAAGGAAAAGAAAAAAAAAAGAGGAAGGGAGGAAGGGTAAAATTAATTTGATTATTTTAGTAGGAAGGAGGGAGATGCGACCGGGGGGTAGTTGAGCAAATTTGGATAGAGCTATAATATATAAGCTATATTTTAATTAATTTAATACCCTATTAATTTTATACTATATTGATAAGGATTTAATAAAATTTAATTTCTCCTTTTTTTATATATTCTACTCTTATACATTTTTATATATATTCAATTTAGATATATTTATATATATATTTAACTTTTATATAAATTATATATACGTATATATATAAATTATAATTTCTTTAACCTCTTCGACCCTTCTTTTACTAGGTTTATTAATTAATTAGAACGTTTTCTACTACTAATTAAAACCGGTAATTAGGTAAATTAATTATTAGAATTTACTAATAGAGTATTTTAGTATAAAGAAATTGATATCTTTTATAGTTAAGGGTCTATAGTACTATTATTATTCTATATAAGATTAATATTAATATACGTATTAAATATATAAGAGATTAAAAAGTATAATTTACTTACTTTATATTATTTATCTAATCCTTAATATAATTTCTTCGTTTTAAAATACGACGGCTCTTTAAATTCTTATTATATACTTTATATAAATTATAAGGTATACCTTTAGGATTGGTATTGAACTCCTTAAGCGGTTTGGACTTTTAATAATTCTTATAACGCTTAAAATTAATATAGTTAATTATTTATTATTTATACTCTTTATACCCGTTAGAGGTAAATTATAAGAGAATATCTTTTATATTAAGCGGTCTTTTATATTCGACGTAGATTTTATATTCGATAGAGACCTATATTTATAATATATATAATTAGTATAAGATCTATTTAGAACGATTAAAATTTAATATATTTATATAAATTGGAGTCGGCTTTAATTGTACGTTTAAAAATAGAAGTAAATTTAAACGAAGTAAACGGGTAAGAATAGTTGGTAGGCTAGGCTATTATTCTTTACTATTTTCCTCTTCTAATTCTTATTATTCTAGTAAAAAGGTTAATATATATATTTACTATATACTAGTAATATATTAAAGATCTTACTTTATCACTTTTGTTATTTATTTCGAAAGGAAATTCAATAGGTACCTTCCTTCTCTCTTTTATAGACAGTTAGCTTTAGGGAATTTGAATATTATTATTTTGTTCGGGATTTTTGAATTGTCTTTCCTTATCTTTTAAGTTAAGTTCTAACGAAGGTTCCTAAAATAAATTAGTATACGTATTTTAAATATATATTTACTATATATTTTAATATATATAATAGACGTACTTCTTCATTTTAAATTATTTAAAATTATTACTATTCCTCTTCTATATATAATTCTTCTATATCGCTTCTTCTAATAACTTTTAGTTAGTACGTACGGCCCGGCTTTATTACTATTAGAGTTAATAGAGTTGCGGCTAATATAATAAAGACTTTCCTACTTCTTAATTTTAAAGATCTTCTTTTATATTCTATATCAGTCTTGTTTTTAACCTTATTTTAAGTAGTTTTTTGAGGCTACTTCTATAAAAAGTTAGCTATAATATATATTGCTAATATAATATTATAAAGAATTTACTTTTATATATTAGTTTATAAGATATACTATTTTCTTTAATACTTCTAATACTTCTTTATTATTATTATCTTATCTTTTATTCTCTTCTTCTTCATCTTTCTTCTCTATATTACTCTCTTAATCGGATTTCTAAAGGGGTTCCTATAAATTATTAGGATATATATATATTATATATTAATTAGAAGGGAATATACTAAATCTTCTTCTCCCTCCTTTTTATCACTTTTATAGTTAGACCTTTTATTAGAGTTTTAATAGTCGTTAATATATATATATATTATATATTAATTAGAAGGGAATATACTAAATCCTCTTCTCCCTCCTCTTTATTACTCTCGTAATTATTCTTTTCTCCCTCCTTTTTATTACTCTCGTAGTTAACTCCTTTATTAGAGTCCTAATAGTCGTTAATATATATATATATTATATATTAATTAGAAGGGAATATATTAAAACGATAATTATTTTCTTTTAAGGCTTATTACTTTCTATTTCTCCCTTTTTAAAGCGTCCGAATTTCTTACTATATTTTTAGGTAAATTTAGAGTTAGAGGAATTATATTATATTAATATAAAGATTATAATAATAGGAAGGTACCTACTAACTTACGCGAAGTTATTGTAAGTTATAATAAATGTATTAATAATCGGTAGTATAACCCTTAAAGAAAATTAATCTTATATATTATATATATTTCAAATATATAGAAGTAGTATAATACTTAATATTATAATTATACTTCGTATTACACCACTTTCCGCTAATAACAAAATGTTTTAGCATTTTGAATCTATATTCTCGTTCAGCGTTTTTTAATTGAGCTTTGCTTAGTAATTCAATTCTTAGTATTTGAATTATCGACGCATCCTTATATAAAACGATTACTAAATGTAGTTAAATATAATTTATATATTAAGTTTATAAAGGGATGATTAATTAATAGATTTATAAGCCTTTCGCATATAGCAATATAATTAAATAATATTATAATGAGTTTTTACACTTATATTAAAGGAATAAGAATATATATATTAAAAGACGCTTTATAATATACCCTATACGTAACCCCTTTATTAATTTCGATTTCGCATTTATATATTATATATTAATATAATATAAATATAAGTTTAATATATGTAAAGAAATTAATTATATATAAGCCTGTCGAGATTCGTATAATACGGTATTACTTATCTCCCTTATTTAGAGTTGGAATCGGTCCTAAATTTAGGTAAGTTTTATAGTTATATATATCTTAGTTTTAAATACGTACCAAAATACCATTTATAATCTAACGGGTTTGGAATAGGATTAAAGTATTATTCTATTATTATTAATTATATATAAGGAATATTTAGATAATATTATTAAAATGTATTAAATACCTTTATAGAAAGGCTTTCCGGATTATTATATTATATATTAAGGAGGATATAATAATAGTTTGGAGAAATGAACTAAGATTATTAGTATTTAAATCGAGAGAGTTAGATATATAATAATTATATAATAATTAGAGGAATTTTAATAATAGGAAGGAGGTGAAATATATAATAAATATATAATAATTAAATATTATTATAGAATTATTATATAATAAGAGTAATTAAGATAGTAGGAGGGAGGATATTAGCGTTTGAATTATTGGGGATAAATTGTAGAAAATCGATATATAATAATTATATATCGAATAATAGTAGAGGAAATTTAAAGTAGATAGGGAATAATTTAGATAATTGAAGGAAGTAATATTAGTATTCGAGCCGTTAGAGATCGATACTAATTATTAAATTATTAGTAAATTAATATCGGTATCGCTAAAATCGGTTTTAACGAAGGGAGTAATATTAAAAGGGAAGTAGCCCTAACTATACCTATACTAAATAAATAATAATTATATAGCGACGGTAATAAGAAGTAAAATTAAAAAAAAAGATAATTTTCGAAGTCGAGGGGGGGGGGCGTAGGGTTAGTATTATATATAATTATAAGAATAGTATATATAATTTAGAAATCGGAGAGAAGAAATGGAATTAAATATATAAAATATATATAAGAATAGAATAAGAGGAAGACTATACCTTTTTTATATCTTTTACTAGTATAGTAATTTAGGATAGACCGGCGGTAAAGGCAAAGGTAATAGTAATATCGAATTCTCAGCAAATAGCCGTATCGAACAATAGGTCGAGCCTATCGATCCCCGCGTATAAAACGTATAATATACGGAATATATACGGGCTTTTCGTATCCGAATTAATTAAGAGTACAAGTATTAAATTTACTATATATTATTTCGCCTACTCTTCGTTCTCTTTTATTATTTTAATTCCTATAATGATTTCGCTGTATCGTATTTATCGCTTTTACTTTAGATTCGAGACGGCCGTATATCGTTGAAAATAGACTATAGCACCTATACGCTAAGCGTAGGGTAATATATAGGAAGCTAGTAATAGAACTAATTATTTAAAAGTAATATATATATATATAAAGATATAGTATTTTAGAATGAAATTTTACTTAGATTCTTCTCGCTAATTTTCTCGCTTATATATTAAATATATAGATTTTTGGTTGTTTAAAGCGGTTTACTAAGGTATTTAGGCCGGTTAGATTATTACTTCGAACGTTTAAACCTAGTATATATTCTATATATATTTGTACTTATACTATTCGCCTACTATTTATATAATATATTTGACAATAAGTAGTTGATTATTTGCTTTTTTTTTTCGTTCGGAAAGCGTTATTATTAATTTAAGCTTAGACGCGGCATTGAAGCTATTTAATATCTATATAATTTATATTCGGATTAGCTATTTGTATACGCGTTACG
Source organism: Neurospora sp. CHS-2018c (assembly GCA_009806235.1). NCBI lineage: Eukaryota > Fungi > Ascomycota > Sordariomycetes > Sordariales > Sordariaceae > Neurospora > Neurospora sp. CHS-2018c. The sequence continues at coordinate 1,125,841 of RAPC01000007.1, read as the reverse complement.
TAGGGTAGCCTTAATAGAGTTATATTTAATATACAATTAAAAGAGATATAAGTATTCTAATTTATAGGATAAAGAGCCGTATATAGGTCTACTACAGCGCGATAAGCGGTATAATTCGTTTAAAAGTATTAGTTTAAAACGCTTCGATTTTCTCATCCTTCGTTTAACGATATAGAGATTTTTTTCTTTTACTTTTTATTTATAATACTTTTAATACTTAAGTACTACCTAAATTTAGTATAATTATTATTAATAAGTATTAAATACTCTCTCCTCTTATAATTTAGGTTTGTAATTCCTAGATTAATATATATTTTATTTATTTTTATATTTACTATAGAAAATATTTATTATTGGACTATAGTATTTATTTCTTATTTATTTTGGCGAATTACCTTTTTAATTAGTAAAAGTATAGGAATAGACCTATAGGATACCCCTATAGGATTAGGTATTATTATATTAATTCGTTCGCTCGGATAGATTTAGAAGTTGTTTATAAGTCTAAATTATTATTGGTTCGGCCTCGCTTTTTTAATAGTATTAGTATAATTCCAATTCAATATATATATATTAGGTATATAATTATAATAATAGGTAGTTGGCGGGTTGGCAAACTTATAGGATATAGGCAAATAATTTGCCCGGTTGTATTATATACGGTTTGTTTAAACGTATAGATTATAATAGATAAATTACACCCTTCTCTATAGATTTGCGTAAAAACGCTACTAAATCTAAGCTCTCCCTACTATTGTATTTATATTTAAAACCGTTATATTTAATATATATGGGGTATATTATATGTAGTGTATAAGGGGGTATATTAGAGGGTGCTAAATATAATTATTTTTATTCGGCTATTTATTTACGGATTAGAGAATCCGAATATATAATGCCGAAGACTTGTATTTTTACCCTATATAATTTAATTTATAGTATTGAGTAATCTAGGCTATAATAATATATAACGTTACTCCTCCTCTTTATTATTTATTTTTTATTCTTCTTCTTTCGTTTAAATATTAAACCTATTTATATATATTCTATATATATTTTATATACCACCGCTTCTTCCTATATAAAGCAGGCTTATTATAATAGGCTATCTATTATCTAAAGCCAAATAGCGCTACTATTTTACTAATAAATGTACTTATATATATATATTATATAGGAATTCGTAAAAGATAAAGGAAATTGAAATAATTTACGGGAGCGTTTTACTAATAGAAGTAATTATATATATATTTTATATAAAAAGAAGTGAGAATTTTTAAAATACTTAGAAATAGGGCCTAATTTTCGCTAGTATTTTAATAGTAGAACTAACTATATATATATATTATATAAAAGTATTTCGAAATTTTTGGAAATTATTTCGCTAATATATATATATATTATATAAGGGTAAATTAGTATCGCTATTCGCTATAAGTATTTAGTTACGCTTTTACTTAAATACTATTACGAATATCGTCCGGAATTATAATTTATATTACTAAATTTCTATTAACCCCTTTAAAAATATAGCGATCGTCCGCAATTTTCTAGAAATAACCCCCGTTAACTATAATCTTTCTTTCTCTATTTTACATATACTCCGCCACTTTATTAAAAATTTAAATATTTAAGTTTCCTTCGTCGACGAATTTCTACTTCTTCGCAGCCCTCTTTTATTTATCTATATCCTATTCCTCCTCCTTTGTATTAACCTATAAAGCCTATTTCAATTTTACCGATTCGGATACTATATATTTCCGGACTTCAAACCGTAACGTTTTCTTTATCGCTTCTTCAAATTCGTCTTTAGCTTTCTTTATTTACTCTTTAATATTCCGCGCAATATAGTCGACAATCTTATTCTTAATAATTATATCTAAAGATTCCTATATTTTATCCTTTATTATACCTATATAATCCTTTTTAATCCTCTTCTTAACGGCTTTATTTACTATATACTTAAGCGAATCTAAGACCCCCTCCGAATTTAATCGCTCTTTAATAATTTAGATCGTCCTATTTATAAGTTCAACCTTAATCTTATCCAATTCTATTCTAAAGGTCTCGAGAATAACGAATAATTGTTTATTATTAGAATTAGTATTTGGCTTATTGGTAATGAATAGCCCCCCTTCGGTATTAATAATTACGGGTTCGGCTATTTCTATTTTAACGTTAATTATTTTAGTAGGTAGGTAAGTAATATTAATATAAGTCGATGCGGGGATGGGTAGGTTATTATAATTATTTTATTTGCTAATAGTAATATTTATATATATTTATTATATAAAAACGAAAAGTGCGAAATTATTCGATAAATAAAAATACGTAGAAACGCTACGTGTAGAGAAGTAGTAATATAAATTGGTCGATATAGTAAAAACGTTAAAAGAGGTAAAGAGAAAGCAATTTATAAATTCTAAATACTTTTCTTATTATAAGGGGATAGTAAGGTAATATATAAGTACTAATTAGGAGAATCGAAGTTAGGCTGCCTATTATCCCCTTAAATTTAATTATAATAAAATATTTTCCCTTTATTTTATATTGTAAGAATGTAACGTTTTACGAATTAAATAACTATATATATTTTTTATATGAGATTCGATAGAAAGTCTCCGAAAAGGAATTTAAAATCCGAATTTCAATTTACCCCGAACGAGCTATTTAATATTTAAATTAAATTTAATTATTACGGAATATTCGGTTCGCCTTACCTTTTAAATTGTAAATATATAGCGTTTTACTAATAGGGTAATAATATATATATAATATATAGTGCTATAATTTATATTATTCAAATAATTGATCTTATTTAACGTATTTTGCAAATGAGTGAATTTATACTTCTTTCGTTTTTTTCTTTCTTTTCTTTTTTTCTTATATCTAATTCCCTAAATATTATTAATCTCCGTTATATATTAAATTAATATATATATAATATATAGTACTAGAATTTATATTATCTAAATAGTTGATCCTATTTAATATATTTTATAAACGAGTGAACTTATACTACTTCGTTTTTTCTTTTTTTTCTTTTTTTTTTGCATTCAATTCCTTAAATGTTATTGGACTCTATTATATATTGAATTGGTATATATATAGTGAATTGGCATATGTATAATATATAGTACTAGAATTTATATTATCTAAATAGTTAATCCTATTTAGCGTATTTTGCAAACGAATGAACTTGCATCTCTTTTTTTCTTCTTTTTTTTCTTTTTTTTGCATTTAGTTCTTTAAATATTATTGGACTCTATTATATATTGAATTGGAGATAGATAAGTACTTTATAAATATATAAATAATATAGTTAAACGATAATAGTTTTTAACCTTCTATAAGTTTTAATTCTATCTTTTCAAATTCCCTTTCTAATAGGATACCGGTCGTTTGGGAAAATTAGTTTGAATTTATAAAGCCTTTTATATTAGTATATTAATATCCCGCGTCCCCCCTCTTCCTTTTCTATTTTATATTATATAATATTTCTTATACTTTCTTAAGTCCTATTTTATATCCGATACCTTTTACATCCTAATAACTTTCTATTTGTTCCCGAACAGCTAATTCCCGAATTTATATTCTATATATAATAAATCGGCAGTAATCTCCCAGTTGTAGTACTTCGTATAGATACGATTTGCTCTTTACGCAAACAACTCCTTTATTGTCTTTTTCTTCAATTTCTTTTAAATATTTAACCCCTAACTCTAGTGCCCGTAATACGAATACCGATTTTATTTCCATTGACAATTCGGACGATAATATTGATAACCTACCGTTTTATATAGGGGAGCAATTATTAGATATAGGTTTCTAATCGGTACGTAATATACTTTATTTACAAATATATATATATATATTATATACTAATAGTATAGTAAATATAAGTAATTAACGAGGAGCTTATTATTAATAGTAATAATTCCTATAATATTAAAGTAGTTGAAATTAGGGACTACTAAGCGCTCCTAATATATTTATAGATATTTAAGTGCGGTATTTTGAACTTCGTATACTATATTAATTAATATACCTAATAAAACCAGTATAGAAACCGCAATGGCAAAATTAATAAATAGGGTGCCGAAGAAATAATAAAGAGGATTCGAAGCGTAATTGCCTTCGGTCTTAATAAAATTAGTAATAGTAAAGCCTATTATTAAATTAAGGAAATTACGTTAAAATTTCTAACGTAAGTTATTGAATTGCTATATTCTATTATATATTAACTATATACTAATATTAACCGTAACTATAATAGGTAGTATAATAAAGTTTGGAAAGTAAATAATAATTATAATAGTATTAATATATACGTATATCCTGACCCCGAATTAATAATTTGGAATTAATTATTTAACTGCTTAAAGATGACCGATATCGGACGGTTTCTCTTACGGCCGTAGCCTATATTATTGTAGGTCGATATAGACAATTTGTAGGGGTGTTTACGTAGAGTAATAGAGGCGTACTATATTACGTTTATTAAAAAATAGAACGATTGTACTAACTATAGCTATAGTAGGTATATTAATTCGGAATAATAAATTATTTACTACGGAGGATAACCGCGAATATTTACCCGTAATAGGTATCCAGTAAGTAAAAGGATAATTCGTATATATATACTATTTATATTAACCTTAGTAATATATATAATTTATAGGCTGCCCTAAGAAGTCTATAGAGGAGGAATAGCATTATATAACTAATATTAATCCTAATTTTTAGGGATTAGATATCTATTATTTAAAATCTCTTTGCGAAAGAGGTATTAAACTTGTACTTCTAATATATCGGTAGATTAATTATATTAAGTAGAATAGGAAGTTATATAGTAAATTCGAACCCGTTTATAAATATATATAGGGTATAAATTAATATATTAGTAGGCGGCCCGTATAATACTACGATAACGCTTAAATGTCAACGTATTTTATACGAAGTGAAATATAATATTTTTATTCCGTAGGATATTAGTTGGTATTTATTCTTTTTTATTATTAGTAGAGGGTAATATTTATACTACCCTCCTCCTCCCTTTAGGGCTATAGAAGATATAGTAAATAATATCCGAAGTGCTATTTAGGAGTTCTAAAACGTAAATACGTTAACCCCTAGTATGATACCCCCTTATTTATTTTCTTTCCTTTTTATATATCGAGTATATATTTACCTTTTCCCGTTTATAAAGTATTTTATTATATATCCGGAATTTTAAAAGATTGCTACAAAATAGAAGTTAATTAATCTATAATTTGGGTTACAATTTTAGTTCTAAATATAGGATAAAGTTAAGATGGTTATTCGACGCGAACGTATATTGCAATATCCCTTTAGTTACTATCTAATCGGTAAATATATATATATTTTATTAATACTATTTATTTAAAAACTAATAATTTTATAGGCGTTGAGCGGGAGTATAAAATAGACATCTCTTCTAAGTAGACGTAAGAGTAGTTTATTTATAAGGTTATTTAGGTATTTATAATAGTAGTTAATAACTTTGACAATTTTATAATCGTTTATTATTTATAAGAGTAAGCCGAGTATTTCTTCGATTAAAATTTCTTAGAAATTGATTTATCTTTTAAGATAATTAAGGGACTAATTAACCTCTTCTCTATTATTGGGTAGATAGAAGATAGGGAATATAAGTAGATTATTCTATCCGTATATACTTAATATATATATATAAATACTAATACTTTTATAGGGATTAAATCTTATATTTACGTTTTTACTACTTTAAATTCAACCCGAGGGTATAAATTATTATTTAAAATAGTATTTAATACCTTTACGGAAATTACCGCTCGTTCGATTGAGTAGTACTATATCTATAGTACTTTACGAATTATCTAATACATCTTTACTAATATAGATTCTAAGTAAACTATTAATACGTTTTCTATATAATCCCCTTTTTAGAATACTAATATTAATTCTATTAGGTCTCGGTTAATACTTCTAAGAGGAATATTCCAAAGTTTACCACTTCGATTAATAGGAGTACTTATAATATATCCTTATTTTCTATAAGGTATATATTAATAGGAACTTCCGTAAGAAGCATCCTAAGTTAAATAATATAATTTACGAAATCTATATTATATAGGATGTACCGAATAAATCGGAGTACTAAGTTCGGATTAATTATATATATATAATATATTTGGAATTGGTATTATAGTTTAAGAATAAATAGGATTGCGCGTAAATAATCTCGGGCTTTTATAAAGTAGAATTTAAAGTGAAAAAGCTTTATTAGAATTGGATTTCGCTAAGTACTAATATAGTAGAATCTTCCTACTTCGAAGAAAACAATACTATTAGTAGAAATCTAATTCTATTTTATATAGTATTAGAGTAAATATATTACTATTAAATATCGGTTAACGTATATTAATATTCTTTTTATAAATTCCGTCGATATATATTCTTAAAACTCCGAGGATTTAGGGTCGGGCAGATTTATATAGGTAATATATATACGTCGCCCTCCTTTCGGAAATAAAAGTTAAAGGAGAGCTTTAAATTTAAAGAATTTTATAATTAGAAGTAATTCTAAAGCTATATTCGACGGAACCCGAATAGTATTTAATTTAACTTTAGAAATCTATAGTCGTCGATAATTATAAATATTTATAATATATACGGTAATAAATTACCTACCTTCGATACGAATTCGATAGCTATATATATTCTGTATATATTATATAGTATACTATTTCGAATCGGGCGTTTTAGTATTTTATTAGACCTCCGAAATAAATTACTTCTTTCTTTTCCAATTCTAAATATTCGTAGGGCTTAAAGGGATAAGATATTACCGTTTACTTTAGATATAAGTAGGCCGTCGATTATAATACTTATATATAGTAGATATATATTAAGGGTTTAACTACTATTTAAGAAGGGAAAGGAAAGGGAAATTGTAGAGTTTTCTAATATAGACGACGAAGGCTAATTATCTTAAAGTTAACCGTCTAGGAAGGGAAAGGAAAAGGAGATTTTTGAAGTTTCCGATATAAGCGACGAAGGTTAACCCCTTTAACGCTAACCTTTTATTAAAGAAAAGGAAGACTATTACAATCCTATTAACTTAATACCGGGGAGGTAGATTAGCGGGTAGGCTAATTATAGGTAATAGCCGGTATTTTAAATATTTTAAATTAATAAGGAGAAGGTGCTTAGTATATAGTCGATTATTGTTTCGATATATAAAGGATATATATTAAATACCCTACAGCCGTCGGTAAAAGGGAAAGAAAAGGAGGTTAGTACAATCCCTTCGGATATAATCGACGACGGGGGCTAAAATTCCTAATACTAAATATATATAGAAAGCTTTAACTTATTTGGTAACCCTAAATGGATTTTTAAAATGAAAAGAATTGGATATAGTAATATATTTCCCTTTTCGAAACTATTTAAATTAGAATTACCGAATATACTATCGATTACCGCTATAATATATATTAGATATATATTAAATACCTTATAGCCGCCCGTAGAAGGAGAAGATATGATAATTGATTTTATTATTATTAATAATAGCGAAAATAGTAAGTATAATAGTATTATTAATAATAACGAAATCCCCCCTAATATACAACTTACTTCCTGTATAATAAAGATTAAAGATATAGGATTTGTACCTCCTATATTAACTTTAAGTAAGAGAAAAACTATTCTTTTTCCGAGTTTAAAACGCGGTACTAAACGCTTATTTACGCCCGCAACCGAATTTAATATATCGGAGATATATAATAACCCTATTATTATTTTAGATTCGGAGGATTTAAATAAAGAGGCTAAAAATCATTCCGATTTTAATATTAGGTTTAATTGTAATTGTTTTATAGAGTACCCCGATATTAGGTTTAATTATAATTTATTAAGGGACTTTTGCGAGACTAGGCTTAAAATTATAATAGATTAGATATTATACAATTTTATAGTTATTAGCGACGAATATTTATTTAAGAGAGATTTTTATCTTAATAAGCCCTACGATAATTAGTATAATTTGTATTAGGAGAGTTAAGAATGTATTTTAAAGTAGTACTAGGAGCGCTAGGTTAATATATAGGACGCGTATTAGGATTGGAAATATCGGAAACGGGAGTGTACTATAGCGGGTTCAAATTTATAAATTGGGTAGATATATATAAATTATATATATAACGATAATAGATCTACGGCGGGCCCAAGTTTATAAGTTGGGCAGGCATATATAAATTATATATATGACGATGATAGATCTGTAGCGGGCTTAAGTTTACAAGTTGGGCAGATATATATAAATTACGTATGTAACGATAATGGATCTGCGGCGGGCCTAAGTTTATAAGTTGGGTAGGTATATATAAATTATATATATAACGATGATAGATCTGCGGCGGGCCCAAGTTTACAAGTTGGGCAGGTATATATAATAGGTATATATAATAATATAGATATAGTAGGCTCAAATTTACAGGGTAATTCGCGACGTTCTAATACGGATTCGTTCCCGTTATTATTTAGTAAGGCGTATATTCTTACGAGTGGGTTTAATTTTTATGGGGAAGAGGAGTTTAAGGCGTTGTAATAAGGGAAGGAATAATAGAGTTTCGGTTTTTATTTATATTTATTAGGCAGTATCGATTAATTAGTTAATAAATTATAAATATTAGAGTAGTATAATTGAATAGAGCGTTTGAAGATGAACGGAATAATGTATAGTATTTGTAAAAAGGTAGTATATTAATTAAAATATAAATAAGTATTTTACTACTAGTACTATTGGAGTTATCTTTTTTTATTCGTTTTAATAGCGGTACTTTATCTTTTAACTCCTTCTTTTATTTCTACTATATATAATTATTATATAAATATAGCTGTTTAAACGGTCGAAAATAAAATAGTTATTAGAGAGAGGAAGGTACCTTTATTATATTATAGACTTATATAGAACTAGTAATATTGGGAAGAAACCTAAACCTAGGTCGGAAAATATTTGTATAAATAATATTTATAAATATAAATCCTCTCCTAATATCGGTCTTAAAATCCTTTTAAATATTAATTCCTTCTACGGCTACTAATATCTTACTATATTAATCTATTAATTATAATATACTATTATTATTACTAATATTGTTTAAATGTCCGGCTTTAGTACGTTTAAAAGACCTATCTAAATTCTCGTCCGCTAAAAAGAGACCTATTCGCTTTTTATATATTATATATATATATAGTAATTAAGCGTTACTACGTTTATATTTCGAAGAAAGACGAAGTGTTTAAAGTTATTAATATTTATTAATTGTAAGGAGAAAGGTATTTAAAATTTATTTTAATTAAAACTAATTTACAAAATTTAATTAAATCCGTTTCCTAATCCTAATATTAATTTTATTATCGAAATAATTAAAATAAAAGAGTCTTTTACTATAAGGGGTTGGGTTTTAGGCCTATTCTAAGCGAATTACTACCCCTCTATAATAGGGAATAGCGGGACTATATTATTACTTACTAATTCTTCGGGTAAAGCCTAATATTATTAATATATATTTAGGATATAAGGGGGAGGAATACTATATATTCGGTGGAATTTGGTTCTTTAAGTATTTGTAAATACTAAAAACGTATAATTGAAATTAGAGTATATTAGTTTTACTTTTATAAAAAATAGGTATTAAATATAATTCTATTTATATAATCTCTTCTAATTACTCTATAAAGAATTAGAATTGGGAATCGGTATTAATATAATTATATAATATTAATAATATTCTAATTATATATAAATTGTATATATAAGAATTATAATATTTATTTGGGTTCGTTCAAGAATTGGGCGTATTTCTAGCTACGGAATAAAACCTAATACTTTAATACTCTAAAGAACTTTTAGTATTTGAATATTATAGTTAAATTTGGGAATTTACACCTCTCCTATAATATATTCGAAAGAATAGGAAGAGGGTTTAATGCGAATATAGTTAAAGATTATTATATATAAATATATACTAATTGATTAGAAAGGGGCGAATAAGCTTATTTATATTAAAATAACTATTGTAAAAATATTTACGAAGTTAAATAATCTATATTATTATATATTCAATAAATAACCACCTAAGTAATAAATATACTTCGCGTTAAAAAGAAGTAGTAAAACTATATATATAGGATATATCCTCGCTAATATAGTAATTAAAATATTTTAATTAATAAAAGTATATAATTATATATATAGGTATAATAAAAATACTTATATAAAGTCGTTTACTATAGAGATTTAGACGGCCGGGTTAGGCGGATGTATGTTATCCGCTATAATGACCGTAGAAATTATAATTATTAACTTTATAATTGAAATCTATTATATATATATTATACGTAATATATATTAGGTATTTTACTTACGGTTTTGGATAGGAATACCGGCGTCCCTTTCCGCTTATTGTCTTTAAATTTTATTAATCACCTATTTATTAACTAATAAATCCGAAATTTAACGTAATTTACTCGGAGGTAGCTATCTAACGTTATTATAGGGGATCGGGCTTATATATAAGTAAATATATATATTTACTATAAATATTATATTAAATTATATATTGAATATATATACTATAGTAGTATCTTATTTCGCCCGGGTTCTACTCGTAGAAGACTATATTATTAAGGCCGATAAATTCCTCGAAACTATATAGATCCGGATCCAACCAAAGGAAATTTATATTGTATAATTACTTATTGTTATTAAATAATATTGATTGAGAGGAATAAACGAATATTAATTTAAAATAAAGTTTATATTTATAAAGTGAAATAGTATTAAAAGACGAATAAGGAAAAATTTCTAAATAGGATTCGAGATACTAAATGGCTAGATTATTAAAAGTTAAAATAAAAGATGTAATTTAATATTAATAAGACGATATATAATTATTTAGAGGGGTCGATAAATAAATAATTTGAAAATTTAAATAAAGCTAATATTGTAAATGGTTTAAAACGTATACTCTTTTTTATAAAAAACTTCCTCCTCTCCTCTTCTTTCTTCCTCCAATTAATTAAAGTACTAAAGTTCGGCGGGCTTACTATATATATAATATATATAATATATATTAATTTCGCGTTTTATATTATAATTAATATTAATAAAAGATTTACATTTACTCTTTTTTTTTCTATTTTACGTCTATTATATTTGGATATAAAAGTAGGCTAAACGGAATCTAATCCGTTAATTCCTTTTTACACTTTTTAAGTTTATAATATAATATTATAATATTAGAGTAAGTTCAAATCTAATTATTATATAAAGACTTTTTAATATATTAAATATATGTTGAATTTAAATAGGATAATTAATATAAATTTAAAATTAGAATAGGTAATTCGGCTGGATAAAGCCTAAATTCTAATTAAAATAACCTTTAATACGATAAACCCGTATCTAGATTATAGGTATTTCTACGGCCCAATGCTATTTAAATATATAATTACCGCGTTTAAATATAATATTAGAATATAAATTATACTTCTTATTATATAAACAAATACTTATACTAAATTAAATTACTAATTATAAAATTAAAATTATAAATAATCGAGAATGCAATTACATTTTTACAATTTAAATATTATATAATAAATATTTTATAATGAAGTATTCTAAGGTCGATACCAATTCTTTTATAAGTAATTTAACCCGGGATGAGAGAAACGCTATAAGAAGGTAATTACCTAACTTTATATTTAATATATATATATAGAATTAATCTAATTATATTAAGTATACTCTTCAATTATATTCTATCCCGGCGGTAGTATTATATCTATTTTACGAACCTATTGAAAGATAAGGCGAAATTAATAAACGCTATTATTAATATTTATAAATAAGCAATATAAATACGCGTATATCTCGATTAATTAAACTTATTTAATTTAATAGTTTAGGGTTGCCGATAATACTTTTACGGATATTTATAGCGACGATTTCTACTATTTAATATATTTATTATATTGGTTTATTTTATATATACTATATATATTAATAATAAGTAGTCCGACGTACGATACCCCTATATCCTAAGCGAATAAATTATTATTCTAGCGGGAAACTGTTTACTTATATACCCCTAATTCGATTAGGATTTAAAGGGTTTGGTAGGCCCGGATAGTATTCTTTAACGACGTAATATAAGTAATTATATTATTCAATAGGGAATATAAATATATTATATATACTAATTATATATTCAGCCCAACCTCCCTACGATTTCCTCCAATATTATTAACGCCCTTTACGATTTCTAATCCAAAGTTCGGGAAAATATTTTAATCCGGACTTAAAAGCGGAATAAGAAATTATCGGATAGAGTTAAATACGACCTTTATATTATTAAAGGGTAGAATAGTACTATCCTTAAACAATTTTATATTGAGGATTTTAATTTCGACGATATACCGGCGTATATAGAACCTACGGCGGCCGAGGTATAACTTCCTTTAGAGAGAGTAAATTAAGTACATTCTATATATATACTAAACTTATATTAATTTAATATAGGAGAGTAGTTCCGAACTTACGGATATCGACGATTAAACTATAAATATATTAGAAGAAGAGTATAGGGTTTAGGAGGTAATACAACCCGGGAAGAGTAAGGATTTTAATAAATACCTAACTATAATTGCGAATATAGGGAGGATTGTAATATAGTTAAATTTATTAAATACCCCCGCCCCCGGAAGGTCTACCCGTTATAGGGAGCGTATTAATTATAATTCCTAATTATTATAGAACGGGAAGAAGAAGCGGAAGTAAGCAAAGTTTATAGAGGATATTCTTATTGTTATTATTGCTCTTATTTTCTTACTAGCACATATAGTACATACATAGTAGTTTCCCGCTGCATAAAATGCATTAGAGACGGGCATAACGGATGGGCCAGTACGTATATATAATTTATTGAAATGACGGCTATCAACGGCCGTTCGCGGGCTTCATAAGCGGCCTGTACGGAGAAGGTACTAAAAGCGACTTGGTACGTGATAGAACCCACAATTCCTAGTGCCCCTATTCACCGTGCCCGTTCTTTCCGCCCTGACGACCGATAACATGGCCTTGCTTCAACCACCACTTCCCAAACGGGCTTGCTGTGCGAAAACGCCAAGACTCGGGCCGTTGATGTGGTGGCTAAGTGACTTGGCGTTATCAAGGGAAACTGGGGTGTTACATCGCGCAAAGCTTAACCAGCGTGGCGAGGCCCTACCTGGTGATTGGTCAAAGTGCAGTGCAGTCACTCTTCGTTGAGAGTGTGTGGGTGAACCCTTTTGGGTTGATCGCAGCTCTGGGAGGGGGGAAAGATATAAAAAGATATCAGGCTGTGTTGTTGAATAAGAAGTCCAGAGATTCTGGAGGAAAAGAAAGGTATGCATCCAAGTTCGTTGTCAAAAACGAGCAGAAGAGAAGCCTTCAAAAGTTGCCCGAGTTCGATCTTTCAAGGTCCCGTCGTGTTGGGCCTCAAGCCTTTTGAAAGACTTATTGTATTTTTCCTTTCAGCTTCTTTGATGTTTCTACCGTGGCCTCGCTACCTTATTTGGATTACCTATCTCGACTGATCTTCCGGGGTCTCAGGACATGAGAGGAAAGGACTCCATGCTCAAGATTGGACGTGGCCGCACTCAGCAATGGCAGGTTTCATGACTTCAGTGTTGCTGAACGAGGTGAGTTTTGAACCGGCTTGACACTGATTATAAGAATGAGCAAAGGGAACAAGCCATGATGCCTGACGGCACGGTGGATTACCGCCCGTCTTCCAATCACGACGGTCACATATGTACTTGCATGCTCAATCGGAGAAGTGAAACATCGAGGACACTTCATGGGCATGAACGCTGTGCTTGGGTTATTATTTGGACAGTACATTGTGCTAGGTACCGGTCTATCTACAAGGTCATGTCCAGATTTCTTGCTTAGTATCCGAAGGATGAACTCCTAAAATGGATGACCTCCGGTAGATCCCCAGGATCACTCGACCCACCCGGGCCGCTTCCGTGTGCCCACTTTCGGGATTTGTGGGTCTCTCGGCTCCGGGATCCGGAAAACTGCCGGGTGCCATGAGCAATAGTCGCTCTTAACTTCTTGAAGGAATGTGCTGATAACACTGGCTCCTAAAGACAACATAAATTGATCATGAGCCGGTTACGCATCAGGTCTTTTCAAAGACGGCACTGCCCAGCATACTTCCCATCGTCGCCGACCATCTTATCCCCCGAACAGAGACAATCAACGGGTTAACGTAAAGCTGCCTTTTTCCTTCTCATCTCGCGTCCGCCCAAATAACAAATACATCCAACACACATAGCCTCTCACCCTCAACACATCACCAACCCTTCTGCTATTCCATCCGCGAAATTCCCAATGCAAAAACACACCAGCCATCTCTCCTCATCCATCCATCCGCAGCTTACCAGGCACCACGGCAGATGGGGACACCTACCACCAAGGACAATCAACCATGTACCCCTTCAACCCTTTCTCTCCATCAGAAAAACATCCCCCAACACCCATCACCACTCCTGGATCTTTACATCCCTGTTCCGTGTAGATGGTCACTATCATAAATGTTAGCACTCGTCTTTCCACCCTTATAGGTATATCCTCCCTCCCTTCCAACTCCCCTACCACATCCTATCCCCCAGCTCCTTACACGTTCCCTCCTCCATACCCTTACCCAGCCCAGCCGCTTCCCCATCCCTTTCTGTCTCCATCCCCATCTGTCTCCATCCCCTTCTGTCTCCAGCCCCTTCTGTCTCCAACGCCATCCCGAAATCCAAACCTCCCAAGTCCACAAGACCAATAAGACACACACCAAAACAAAAGCCCAGCGATATCAACAAGACGAGAGAGACGAAGAGAAAAAAAAAGAAAAAAAAAGGACTTCTTACCCTGACATCTAGTGTCCAGAAATCCTACGCTCAAACTCTTACTTTCATACAACCCCATACAATCCCCCGTAGCCTGCGAGTGGGAAAGGGTGTATCCCGTTGACCAGCTTTTTTCGTCGCAATTAGGTTCGGCGAAGGAGTGGAAGGTGGTTATTATTGGGTCTGTTGATTGACGGTTGGCGATGGTGATGGTGGAGGAGTGGACGGTGGTGGTTAGGATGGGGAGAAGCAAGATGAAGTATTTCATGATCGGATTGTGGTTTGTTTGTTGGAGATGGGTTGGACGGTGAGACGGTGAGTCGTTTGGGTGGTGTGACGGGATGGAGTGACGGGGAAGGACTGGAATGGTGGGTGGGTAAGGGGATGTTACTACCTTATATATCCTGTATTACGACAGTGTTGTATTGCAGGCATGTTGTGTCTGTGGCGGTGTCAACAAAGCTCCATTCCTTCCTTCGGTGGTTTTTGCACATGTCACCAGGTGGTCACCAGTTTGAGCAACAAGAATGTGCAGAGCACGAGATTGTGACTGGCAAAATCAATGCCCGCGTAAGCTGTCTATTTGTTTTATGATAGTCATCACAGTGCTGTCTCCTTGAGAAACCTCCGGTTAACGCCGAAATGTAGTAGAAAAGGCCTTCCGAATGATAACCCCACATAGATTTAAACCTTTTGATAATCTGACAGGCGGAAGAGGTAAAAATGATGATTTGCTTTGTTGTCGCAGGATGCTTGCAGAGGCAGTTTTGCCGCCTCGAATCCTTCTTTGAATGTCTGCCACTTGTTCATTACGGGGGAAGAATGCGTTGGGCGTTAACTGGCCACGGTATATACGAAGCCTCGTATGGGGTAGTCCATATTCCCATCGGTCCTCCGCTTCGTCAGCTTTTGCCGCGAAGCAGTAATCTTGTTGTGCTGAAGTGCACACAGCACAGGCCTATGTAGGATCCTCTCCAGGTTCAAAAGTCGTATCATACCCATTGCGTAGAGCTGGCCCTCACGAAGATGATACTTGGTCCTTCATCCGCTAGATGAAACGCTTAGTTTTTGAGGCGGAACGGGTGACCATGGGATATTTTGCTTTGGGTCCTGTCCCTTTGTAGGGGGTCTTTGGACTCCTGGGCGTCTTGGTCCTCTGTTGATCTTCGACTCTGGTGCCACCAGACGGGAAGGTGGTAGAACTGATGGCATTGGTATGCTTGGGCTTCACAACCAAGGGGGAGGGCCCAACCAAGTCAGACACGAGGCTGGACGCCTAGTCCTCCACCTCCATGCCCTCGTCGGTGGTGTCCTTCTCCTCGTCACCCAAGGTCATGTCCAATATCCTGGCGTATTGCACAGTCAACCGGTGGAGATCGCGGAATTTGCCTGTTGTTATCGAGTTAGAACAGTCATGCATAACACTCGTTGGAAGGAAGTAGCACTGGTAGACTCACCCAAGATAAGGACAACACCCTGTAAGAGGTCCTTACGGTCCCACCCGCAAAGCTTGTCCTGTTTGCTAAACCATCCCTCTCCATCATCTGCGTCTTGCAAAACGCCTCCAATCAAGCTATTCAGTAGCTCCTCAACCTTGGTCTTCTGATTTTCGGCTCCGATCCTTTTGGCGTACATGAACAGGTAGAGTCTAAACTCTTCCCGTGCGCCCAAGGCCAGAGCGCCCGCAATGCGGTTCTCAAGGTGAGCAATGCTGACGCTACTCTCGAAGTTCTCAAATCCGTCTCTCGCCAGCAGGGCCTTGACGAGGCGCTGAAGTGTATAAGCCCGGCCTTTGAGCAGGAATTCAGTCGTGGTATGGCGTTCGAGGTATGGGATGATTCCGGCTGAGACGTTGGCTTCTCCTTCCCCGTTCTTAGCTCCGGAAACCGGGCCCACGGCTGTCGTCTGTAGTGCGCTGACCGAGGAATCGTTGCTGTTCCAGTACTGACTTCCCACGGCCCACCAAGATTCCGATAGCCGTTGCCAAGCATACAAGCTCGTTGAATAGTAAAAGCCGTCTCCGTTGCTCAAAGTCACAACAATAACACCCGAACTGTTCAGATGGGCAGACGTCACACCAGGCGCTGGCGTTGCGCCGTGAGGTGATAGCGAGGTCATGGCAATGTCGAGAATGGGGGCTAGAGAAACAGGTGGGTGAGGTGACGACATCGTCTTGATGTTGTAAACATGGCATAAGCCAACCGCGGTAACGCAAAGCAACCACGAATCTCTCGCTTCGAGGATGACGGGCTGCGACTCCAGCATGATGGCGTTCATAAGCCTCCGTCCCGCTGGTGACCATGTGTGAAGCGTCCCGTCCTCACACGCTGCTGCCCAGAAATGCTTGCTTCCAGCGACCAAAATAATGGCACGGGGTAAGAAATCCTGCCATAGCAAGGCGCCACGTTTGGTGGCTTTTATACGTGCCGGTTCGCGGATGTGCGCAGGATTCTTCGCCTCCAGAATGACGTTCTCTGGTACCTTTGTTGCGTCTTCTAGGCTGGTCTCATCGTGTAGAACGCCCCTCTCCAGCGGCCGAAGAATGTGCGATCGAATCTTAGGGACAGCCAGCCTGACCTGAGAGTAGGCAATGTTGGGGCTAATGACGGCCGGCCGGAGGAATTCGGGCGTAGGCACAAGGCCATGAGCGGGTGCTGAAAGAGGCGCTGGCTCTAGACCGTCAACCCCATTTACTACAATAGGGACGGGACCAGTAGCTGAGCGTTTGGCAGAAGGCTCGTCCTCCTCCTCTCCCTCCACAACAACCGCTTTCCTCTTGTTTCCTAGTAGCATTGCCGCGATACCACCCCGAGGTAGACCGTCATATGGCTTCGAGAGATCCAATATCGTTTGGGGGGCGTCGGATTGGACCGGTTTTGTCGAGCTTGCACCGACAAGCTGTGCCTGCGGCAAGGATGATAAGCCTGTTCCGGATGACGAAACAAGCAATGGAGCAACCCTCTTCTTGCCGTCCTTCGTGATCGTAACACGCGATTTCAGCTCGGCAATTCGCTCGGCGGTCTTGTCGGCGCTTTCCTCCTCGGGCTTTTCTGGGGGAGCTGGGGTCGCTGTGCCGTTTGTATCGGCAGCCTTTGCTGCTGGTTTGACGCCATTGGTTGTAGTGGCGGTTTCCTTTTGCGCGGGGCCTGGATCTCCCATCAGGGCACCCATTCTTGATTCGGCTCCTCGTAACTCCTTCTCCTTGCTGTGGTTCTCTAGATGAAGACCGTCAACGTCTTCGGCGGTGCCCATTCCCTTTCTGGATCCGCCATACTTTTGCAGGGCCTTGTCATTCTCTTCCGATTTTGCCACCCATCCAAGCTCTCCTGTCTCGAACTGGGCAGCGATCACACCACCATCCAGGCTAGCGGCGAAGACTGTTTGACCATCTGGGGTCCAAGCGAGATCGGAGACTGATTTGGACGCTATGTCCTGGATTATCAGGACTGGCCGAGATGTGTTCGTGTTCCAGATCGTCAGAGTTTTGTCCTGTCCAGCGGACGCAATGACCGTCACCAAGCCGGGGGAGGCAGCGCCATTGGCGTTCGAGTTTTCGTCTGGTTTTTGTGTGTAGAACAAGCGTGGTGAAAACATGCAGACCTCAGTAGGGGCTTCATGTCCAATTAGGTTGATTTCGCTGTCCCAACCGGTACGCTCTATGATGGCGATGCTGCTAACGGGGCCGTTGACTGCATTGGCCGCAGCAATGTGATTGCCATCAGGAGACCAGCTACATCTCCGGAAATATGTCGTAAGCGGCGAGTGCTTAAACGGGACGCTAATCGAGGTTTCCAGGATGAAGTTGTTGACCATGTCGTGCTGGGTCGCGTTCGGCGCTGGCGCGGTATAGCGGAAGATCTTAATGGTCCTGTCATCGCTTGCCGTCGCAAAGAACTTGTTGGCCGGATCAAACGTAATGCCTTTGACGTGGCTCTGATGTACCGCCAGCGTCTTGAGCTTCTCAAAGGTATGCCCGGACCACACAACAATCTTGGAATCGAGACCGACGGACACGAGGAGCGAGTTGTCGGGGGACCAGGCGAGGTCTTGCACATCGTTGTCGTGGCCCACAAGTCGTTTATATGTCTTCCAGTTCTCGACTGGGGGCGGTTCGTTCGTACCTGAGAACCTAGTTAGCACTCTGCCTCTCTGCCCTTTACTGCGTATCTGACCCAGAATGTCTGTCCATACCAAAGGTAGATGTGTGGGATGGTGGGTTGCTGTCGAGATGGTAGATGCAGATGATCTTGTCGTCGGCGCCGGAAGCGAGATAGCGGCCGTTGGGGGAGAATCGAACGGAATGGATAGTTCCGAGATGGTGGCTCATGTGGCAGAGCTGCCGGGGTTTCGTGTAGTTTCTGTCATGGGAGTTGAAGATGGCTTCAACGGACCAGACGCGGACATGGCCATCTCCGCCGGCGGTAGCCAGTCTCTTGCCGTCGGGCGAGACGTGGCAGCTGTAAACTTCGAAGTCCTTTTGTTCGCCTAAAAATCAAGACAAAACAACAGTTAGCTGGGGATTCGACCATGACCAAACACATAACACTGTGGTGTGCAAGGTTCGCGATTGCCGCCAGCTGGAGACATGATGGAAACAGAAGGCGTGCTCGGAAGCTGACAAGGACAAACGCACCACTATGGCTTAGCCATGAAGGCTTGATAAGATGCATCTTTGGATCGGGTCTCTCGATGGATATGGTGTATTCATGTCGGGTGTGACGCCGTCAAGTCCAGGAAGTTGTCCGGGCAAAGACAACAACGGCCGGCCAACTTTTTGAAGGTGGTAAGGGAAATGGAATGGAGGGATTTGGGATGCGCGACGAACGATGGATGCGCCGCGTCAGAGTCGGCCTGCTCTCCGTCTGGGGGTGTCGTTACGTTGTTCTAGTTCTGGAAACAGCCAATTGGTAGGCACGATAGGGCACAGAGACACTGCTGTGACGCTGTTGTTTGGACGCCGCCCGGCAAGAGCCTTCCTCTTGGGAGCTTGGATTGATCCCCGGCTGTGTGAGATATTCAGGTCTTGGCAGGCCCAGCAACATTGCAGTCTGCCGGGATCCCATGGCGCTATTGCCCCCGGCATCTGCGTGATGGCGGGCTTGCCTGCCCTGAGAGAAAGAGATGCAGCTGTGGCCTGGGGGGCTCTGTTTCCTTCCATCAACCTTCTGTAAGAACTTCTTTGGAATTTCCTCATCCGTTTCAACTTTGAACAAACCATTGCAAGGACTCTATGGCCGTAGATGCTTTCAATTTTCCTCCTCGTCCCTCATTTTTGACAACAAGGTATTCTTTCCATCTGATACAAGCAAGCTCAGCTGAATTTCACGATATCAATCACGAGCGCCTTGATTCTAGACCACCTCCATCACGTCCTCCGCTTCGAGACATGAGTCAGGTGCACACAGCACCCTTTACCGTTTCACGGCGTAGATCTCAGGCTGTGACCTGTCGCCAGGAACAAAACAGCAAACCGGATATGTCCCTATGACTTCTTCCAGGTCTCGATTGGCCTCACTGGGCAAGACTTGTCCCACGATCCATGGTCACTCAAACGGAATATGGCCGGAAACTCACGAGAGTTTGATAACACGTTCGGTATTTGCGCTTTCATACACACAGGAGACACCAACAGACAGACCAAACAAAAGACGGAATAACCCAACATCCGGATTGCACGATTCACAAACTCCAAATATCAACCGGCAGAGATATCCAACCAAAGAAATACATGACAAGTGACAGCAGACATGGGCCAAGCTCCTCCCGCCTTCTGTCTCTCGTTGAAGAAAGGGCGGAGACGGTCCGGACGGTGATTCCAGTTTACTCGGCGGTAGCGGCAGGGGCAGCGGCAGGGGCAGCGGCAGCCTTCTTCTTGGGCGCAGCCTTGGGCTTGGTCTCCTTCAGTGCCATTTGTTAGCCAAAGTGAATGATGCCAGTGGGAGAATGCGGTGGTAGGTGGGTGAAACGGTACCTTTGGCTCTACGGCTGCCTTCTCGGCCTTCTTCTCCGCCTTGTCGGCCGTCTTGCCAGCCTTCTTCTCGACCTTGTCCGCTACAGCCTTGACCTGTATCTTGAGTTAACATCGAGATGCCGCGCAGAGCAGTGATCATGCACGCAGCCCAAAAGGACCGGACATGGCCACCATAAATCCAGCAGGGAGAATGCTTACCTTCTTCGCAACAGTGCTCTCCTTCTTCGGGGCGGCCTTCTTGGTCACGCCCGTAGGCTTGGCGCCCTTCACGGGCGCAGCCTTGGGCTCCTCATCAGCTGCGGGCTTGGGCTTAGTAGTCCTCTTGACCGCCGGCGCGGTGTCGACGACGGGGAAGACGCGCGGCTTGGAGTTGCCGGTTTGCGACCGAGTACCTTCGCGAGGCATGTTGTCGTGATTAAGGTATATATGGAAACTGAAAAGGCAGAGGTATGAGCATATTATTACGGGCGAGAGAACGCGACTACGAGACAAAGCAAGCGCCGCAAGTGCAAATGTGGTCGCGAATGATCTCGCGAAAAACAGTCCCCGCGCAAACCTTGCGCAAGCGACGACATGCGATGCGCCAGATATCGCAAGCTGGGGGGTTCGACTCACAAGTACAATAATACAACAGCAGCAAAAATGCAGCAAAATGCTTTTCGCGATGATACGATAGACAAAAGCTGTTCTCACAAAAAGGCCAGATGGTGAAGAGGGGAAGAGGGAGGAGGAAAGAAGAGAGGTGTCGTAGGGTATGTCGTCGCGGGTCGCAAACGAAAAACAACAATGGTACGGTAGGTCGGGCGGCGGGCACCACACACCAAAACACACGAGGTTGGGGGCTCGAGCACCGGCGGACTATTGGACTCGTAATTAACACCCACCGTTTTCTAATCAACCAGGGCTACGACATTCGTGGACCTCACAAGCTCCTCCTTTCAGGTTCTTTCGTTGCAACGGCCGCCAGAGCCAGCGCCAGGAAAGGAGCTCCAACCGGGCCTCGAGCTGGCGGATGCGGGTGCTGAGCCGTGCTGTGCTGCTGAAATGAGAAAGGAGAGCTTGTTTTTCGCCGCTGATAAGGGTAACCCGTAACGCTAATAGCTCCTCACACTGACAGGAATGGGCGTCTCACCAAGCAGCCCGGCCGCTGGCGGTAGACCAGTGGGCCTAGGCTCTAAGTGGATGGTTCCAATGGTGGTAGTGGTAAAAAAGCTACCTCACCACATGATGAGAAAGGAACATTACCGCCATTTTGCTGAGTCGACCGGCTCCCTGACCGGCAGCGGGAAAGTTGCAGAAAACCGAGTGGTGAAACAATGTGTTGTTACCCCTCGATAAAAGGATAGCCAAGAAGGCCTTGAGGTTCTCATGGTCACCAGGGTTCTGTACTGACCTGAACAAGAGTCTGAACAACCGTAGGCGGCTGCCACGTTGTCAGCCCAAGCCCGCGCCGTACGGAATCCGGAATCCGGGGCTTCTGAGCATGACGCTTACGTAGCCAGGGCAACCTGAGCGTCCGAAGACCGGCGGTCCTATTTTGAGTGACTCGGGAGAGGACGTTGAGGATGCTTTGGGGAACGGAAGATGGACAAGATCCCACAAAAACACAGGTGATATAAACGCAAGGAAAGTCGATCGAAGAAGATATCAATGTTTGACATGTCGATTCGAAAGCACCATCTGATCTTTGTCTGCAAGGGAATGCCCTGTCGGCCCGAACGCCCGTTTCCCTCTGGTTCCCAAGCTGACGGATAGCTAGCTTGTGTGCAGTGACGGGGAGAGTCGAGACCAAACGGTAAGGACGGGACCCACAAACGTCTTTTCCAGGGGGCCGTCGGTCGGTGAACCCCACGTGCATGGGCCTTGGGATCGGTGTTCAAGCAGGTGAGGATCTGAAGCTATTCAGACACTTGGCTTGCCTGGTGTGAGACCACCGCGGAGGATGAGTAGAGGTGCTGAGTGAAGCCTATGTCTGTGCAAGCGATGATTTACTTTCCATGATACAGCAAGCTTAAAACATCTACCCATCGCCATGCTCACAATTTAGATGTTATAACTCGGCCATGAGAAGCTCACAGAGAGTCGAAGCTTCATGCAAAGTTCACCAGTGAAAGAGCGCAGAAGATTGAGGTGATGCAGTGGCCGCGATCACTGACAGGCATCATAGTTGAAGTACCAGGACGGTGTAAATCACCTACAGCGGATACAGTGGAAAGAACTCCACCCTTCAGGGGCAGCAACTGCAGGGTCCAATAGCGCAGCAGGGCAGCTATAGTGGAACGCCCCAGCATGTAAACACCAAAGTTGAATGTATTCCCAAACAACATCTCATCACTCAGTGATCAAACATGCTGTCCTGTGGAAATTTTCTCTCGCAAGAGGAATTCGCCATGGCAAACAGTCGGGATGGAGTGAAATATGCCTCGCACTGTCTCATGGGGAAGGCGGGTTTCACGCTGTGTGGGCTGCCGCCTTATACGTACGACAACCACTCCTTCCTTCCTGCCCTGATCCGAAACTTCAAGGACAGACATCGACACAGTACTCACAGCTGAGGCAGGTGTAACTGCTAGGTATTCAAGAATGGCGGGGATTGTGATTCTCTGAGCTCCTTACTATGACCGCGGTATGGATTGGAAAACATGTGTGAGGAAACGCGAACTGTTCGAATTTGTGTGACGGGCATCTGTTTCCATCTCGTCACTTCCCCTTCAAGTTCACACCATCCATTTCCCTTTTGGAAGGAAGGCACTCCGGCGTAACAGGAAAGTGACGAGACATCAGATCACAACAACCTCTCCACAAACCCTCCATGTCCTCACCTTTGCCGTTCTTTTGTTCTTCCATTGATCTCTGATCATTAGCCACCAGGTCGTCAAGGTTTCCCCTTAGCTCGAATCATGGTAACAAAAACCTCCCGACGACTACTAACCCTCACAACCTTCTCCGTCCTCATCTACCTCCTCTTCCCGAACCTCTATTACTACGGTGATTACATCCGCCAAACGAATCCCTTCTCCGGCCAGCGCTCCATCGAACAACCCTTCACACCCACCGACTCCGAGCTCGCCTGTCTCCGCGGCGGCTATGGCCATGCCCTCCCCGGATCCGGGAACAACAACAACGAAAACGAAAATGGCCACCCATCCCACTCCCTCTCGGGGGCAGTTGACCCAGGAATCCCCAACATAGTCCACTTCATCTACGGCCTCTCCAACCCGTTTTCGTCTCCCTCAGCCGGGCACTTCGACTTCCTCGCTTACCTCGCCCTGCGCGCCGCCCTCGTTTCTCTGCAACCGACTGTTCTGAACTTGCACTACACTTACCTCTCGTCCCCTCCGTCTCCTGATCCGAACGCTGATCCGCTTTCGAACCCTTGGATCCGAAGGCTGGTGGAGAAGTGGCCGGGGAAGTTTAGGCTGGTTCACCACCCACCGCCAACATTAGAATGGGCAGAGGCAGGCAGCAAAGGAAGCAAAACGCAGTATGCTCATATGTCTGATACTTTGAGGCTGGAAATATTGTTGGAAGAGGGCGGGGTGTATCTGGATGTAGACGTTTTTGCTGTTCGCTCTTTTAACTCTTTGCTCTCCGTCCCCGCATCACAATCTCAGGGAGGAGAGACAAGAGACACGAGAGAAGACACGATCGTAGGCTACGAAGGCGGCAACCGCTGGGGCCTATGCAACGCTGTCATAGTCGCTCGGCCCAACGCGACGTTTATTGGGAGGTGGTTGGACACGTATGAGGATGTGGATCTGGAGAAGGAGGCGTGGAATTATCGGAGTGTTTTGTTGCCGAAGATATTGGCTGAAGAAGGGGAAGGGAAAGGACAAGAAGTCTGCCCCCTCCCACCCGACGCCTTCTTCTGGCCCACCTGGACATGGAGACACGTCGAGTGGATGCATACCCCCTTGAAGACGAAAGAGGAGAAGGAGTACTGGGAAGGGCAAATCACAAGAAATGGAGGGGGGTTGTTTGAGAATCAGATGGCATATCATGCGTGGGGACAGATGGCGTGGGATAGGCATTTGAAGTGGTTGACGCCTGAGGTGATTAGGAAGAAGGATACGAGGTTTAATTTGTTGGTGAGGAGGTTTTTGGAGGATGATTTGTGAAGGGGAGGGGGGTTATGGCTTGATTACACTGTTATTTGGAGTCTGGAGTCTGCGGACATGAGGCTATGAAGAGGTCAACCACGGTAAAGGGATCAAAAGGCTTAAGGCTATATATAGACTACTATCGGCGTTAGGTATTCTCAGTTCGTACTTCAGGGTCACTTCTGCATTTCAAAGGAGGAAGTGACATCATGGAGGCTACAATCTCTCGCAACCGTTCTACCAAACACCGGCCCAATGCAAAATCAGTTCATGCCCTCGCCTTTCGATGTGCTTGTACCGACAAAGCTCTAACTTCATGCTCTCGTATCTCCCAAGACGTCATGAGAACCAGCTGCGGACATACTCTACCATACTCGAACGCCTGGCAGTATTAGGTTGTTTGAGTTTATTCGTGCAATACCCAGGGAAATTCCGAGTCCTGCTCCCGTCGCACTCACACCGGCACCCAATACCACCTTCACGCTCCGGGTAATATGGACCAACGGGGAGCAGCTTTGACTCCAGCAGTTGACCATTTGGTGCGTTGGCCGGACATTGGTAGAACCAATCGTGGCGGTAGCCAAAATCCTCGAAATGGTGGACTTTGTAAGAGGGAAGAAGCATGTGCAAAGCGAGAGAATGGACGGCTGCGTCGCCCCACTGAAAGTGAACGAGATAGAGGCATCAGTACTTGATCTGAAAGAATGATATGTTAGAAGTGATAAACAACGTACCCGCTCGTAGTAAAACCCCCCAGTCTTATCGAGATACTCAAACAACCGCTGATACTCCTTCCCCCGAAAGAAGTCCAGATTGGCAATCTCGAAGTTAGACCAGTAATGACACAAGCTCCACCCATCACCGGAACGATCGCGGTGCCGAAACCAGCGCATAAAGGAGCGGAGTGGCCATGGCATCCACGAAGGATCCACCGTTGCCTTCCACAGCTCGGTTGTCGGGATGTTGTTCAACTCCTTGTAGTCGGCTATCTTGCGGAAGAGGCTCGGGCACGTCCGTGGCTCCTCTGGCAGGGCGATGGTGAAACCGTACACCTTGTCGTGCTTGGCCATTTCGACAAAGGGGTCGTAGGTAATGGAGCAGTAGAAGTCGACGTCTGGCTCGATCCGCCAGTACCAAGTGTAGTCTTTGAGTGCTTCGAGGGTGTAGAATTTGCTGCAAAATGGACCAAGAAAGAAGTCAGCAAAACGTAGGGTAAGCAAGGAAAGGAAGTGTGTCTAGACTCACCCCGAATAAAACCGACACATATGATGATAAGTCTCCAACCCAGCATACAAAATCCCCGCCTCCCCCTGCGCTTTAACAGCCGCCTTCGCATCCGCCACATCCATCCACTCAGGAAACATCCAGTCTTTCTTCGGCACAAGCTCGAACCTCGCTTCCCCACTCACAGTCGTGTTCATCACGCTAATGAACTCCTTGCTAAACGGCTCATCGTTCAAGAACACTATGGGGTAGTGAAACCACTGGTTGAAGTGTTTCTCGATGCTCTGGACCGTCTTGAGCGCCTTCATCAGCTCCTTGTTGCGGACCAGCATCACCATCGCTGCCTTCTCGCGCGGTTGGTCAATGGCTGGTTCTTGACATGACGTGTAGAAGGGCTCGTCGAGCTCGTGGTCGGGTTGCTGGACGGCCCAGCTTTGTGTGTGGAGGAAGACTTCGATGAGGGCAGCTGTCAAGACTAGGAGCAGCGCGAGTCGCGTGTGGCGGCTGAGTGTGAGGCGCGGTAGACCCGAGGGATATAGCCGAAGGGAGGAGCGTAGCCGGGCCATTGTCGACGGGTGTGAGAAGGTGGGCGGGCCAGAGTCCTGCTCTGGGTGCGCGCTAGGTTGAAAGTCGAGCTTCGAGGTCTGGGAGTCGTAGGTAGATGAAGTCCAGGTGGCCGCGCTTTGGTAACGCGATGAGGGTCGAGGTTCGGCGGTAGTTGCAAAGTTACTACCTGAGCATCCTCGCGAGAATTAAGGATGCTTGCGGTCCGATCATTGCAACAACTTGGAGGAGAGGTAAGAGGGAACTGGTCGGAGTGGTGTTGCGGTCAATGTCGGGTCTGTTGTTGAATGTTTGGATAGGATTCAAGAAATTTCTTTTTCGTCCAGGCGACTTACCACACAGTGTAAAGGTAGAAGTGTAGTTACCCTGGCCTACAAGGTCCCCAAAGACGTAGGACAGGACTTATCATCAGGGGAAGGGTGCTTGCATTCAGCTGACGAGACAAAGTGCGTTCAAGGGTCTGGATGTAGTTCAAACATCGATCCTCAACAGAACACTCTAACCAGAGAAGACTGCCAGATATCAAAGATCGACCAGAATTGACCTGTGGGAGCTTGAAATGGCCTCAAGAAAATTGTGACAGGGAAAAATCGTGAGGAGCGGGAAGAATCTACAACTACAGTGGAAGGAAAGAACAACCGTCGCACAAATCCCAGTGCGTGCAGTGCCACACGTGTGTTCAACCGCGGAAGGCACGTTTCACGCTCGCTGTCTCTCCGCACTTGCCGCTTGTCTTCTGGTGCGGGAATGTCCCTGCCCACGACCTATGCAATTTGACGGAACCCAACAACTCAATCGTCCGTTGGGAGACAGCTCGAGACGATGACTTCACTGCAGCGAGTTGCCTCACAGTTCCAGTTCGAGTACCCAGCAAGTCGAAATAACTACCGGTATGTCCTTGAGGCGGTAAGTGATCATGCTGTTTCTACACCAGACTTTGCGAGTTTCACGGCATAGGTGCAAACCCTCGAGACTGTGTTTGCTCACCTGCACTCTGCAGTTTGTTTTTGCCTCCTACACCGTCGGGCTGACCTTCAAACCCCATCCAATCTGCCTGTGAGGTGAAACGTGTGCCTGCTACCAGCTCGAACGACAAGTCAACGGGAACTCCAAGGCCTTGCTTGGGTTTTCCTTTGGCTCACCTCGATGCACTTCTCAGCAAGTATTATTTTCCCTCCATCAAGTGTTGCTAACAAAATAAGAACAGACAGAAACATTAGTACCCGTTGAGCACACACAGTACATGATCACACAGTTGATCATACAAAAGAAGGATTGAATGAAAAAAAAATGAAAAATTGGGAGAATGATAGAAGACTCACCCCTGAATCGAACGCGTTACAGCAGCAGAATTGGAACGGTCCCAATCGTTACAACTCCGTAACCGCTATACCATCCGACCCAGGGGCCCGGATTGTCCAGTCCTCTAGGTGTTAGAATTGGGCGCGGTCGAAGTAGTATATCTACCCTCTGACACTGCTGTAGAGGGAATGATTGGTTGTGCTGAAGGGTTATCACGCGGCTCGGGACCGAGTGGTGGGATAAAAGTTGAGATGAAAGGTTGAGGGGTCGGTCCTGGGCGTTGAATGGGAAGGCACAGAAGGGAAAACATACAAGTAGGTCATCAATTCAAGACGGGCTTTCTGCAACTCCTCCTCGTCCTCACCCTCTCCCCTCTCCTTTTCGTCATATCCTCGAATATGTCCCTGATCGTCCGGCTCCCCGTGGGGAGAAGGGCACCGATTCTTGAGATATCTTTGTCAACTCGTCTGTTGCGCGTTGCTCATGAGCAGATGATATCGGGCTTTCTGGGTCTGGTCAACCAGTTTGAAGATCCAGTTCCACACAGCAGGCCACTGGGCTCCCAACAGCGGAACAATCCACACCGGGCCGTCGAGATGGGGGACACGGTTCATTCAAGAGGAGATATGGAACTAGGGGACGCGGAAATGGGAATGGTGAATCTTCTCGGTTGTTTTCCTTTAGCAGAGGAACAGGTTGAACGTATTTAATACTCGGGATTAACAATAAAGGACCGAGAACAGATCAAGAACAAAACGACATATATGGAGAATCCGCCTCATGACGATGCCGTTGTTGACATCAGGGGCAGTCAATAGCAGGGGTTGGGGGTTGTGATACGTTCGGGTTCATGTAAAGGCTCGGCCCGAGTGTTTAGGTCCCACTAGCCGAGAGCCCAGGCCCTTTCTGGCGTTGTAGTGAGTCATTTGCAGATCAATAATACCCTACTTGTAGTAAGTATAGTGATAACGACACCAGACGTAGCAGGTACAAGACAAGACACGAAGTCTTCATGACTCCTTCTGAGAACGGTGAAGATAAATAGAAGGCACGTCTTGTGCAAGGAAGTAGATCTTAACTCGAGAAACACATCAAAAACCAACATTGACTATTGTCGTGATTAAACCAACTAGGCCAAACCACAATCCAGACAAATCTCAAGATGACCCCCAAAGACCAAATACGCACTTGGACCCGTGAGGTCGGCAACGCCATCTACACGTACTCGACCGACCCAAACCTAGTTGACCTCGCCGCCCTCAACGCGGCTCTGGCTTCCGACACCGTCTGGTGGGGGCGAGACCTGCCAGAGGAAGCGTTGAAGAGGATGGTAGAGCATTCGTATAACTTTGGGCTATACGTCACAGAGAAGGGAGACAACGAAAAAGGTAAAGCTTTCATCCAGAAACACACACACACGACTCACACTCACTAACACAACCCAACTTTCAAAAGACAACTCCAACCAGCAGCCGCCCCAAAAGCCTCAAATGGTCGGTTTCGCCCGCCTAATAACCGACTACGTAACCTTCGGCTACCTAACCGACGTCTACGTGCTGCCCGCGTACCAAGGCAAAGGGCTCGGCGCCTGGATGATGGAGTGTCTCAACGAAGCGCTGGAGCAGTGGCCCGAGCTGAGGCGGGCCGTGTTGTTCACGGGCGACGCGTACGCCGCGAAGCTGTACGAGAGGACGCTGGGGATGAGGGATACGAAGGAGAAAGGAGGGAAACTGATGGTTATGCAGAGGACGGGGCCGGCGGCTGTGGCAAGGAAGATGGGGGATTAACTCGGTAGAGGTACGAGAAGGGAGGCAGAGAGAAAATGAGAAAGTGGTTTGCATGCATGGTGGTATCATGAATGAGGAATGAACAAGTTGGTTCGCAGATGTTAATTGGTTATTGGGAATCTTTTAAAAACTGAACAACAGCAAAGAAATTATGCCTTAGCTGTTGCTATTCCTGTCTTCTTGTACGCTCCGCCGTTTTGCCTCCTCAGTTCAATGGCACGCTTGTACGGCGGTGCCGTAGGCGGCTGGACTGGGTCAAGCGACACATGGTCGTCTGGGAGTTTGTACGAGGCGTCCGAATCGAAAGCGGATAGATCGCCACAGGCGACGAAGGGGGCCACCCATCGGATATCCTTCAAGGGCTCGTTGGTGAGGTCCTCCACTTCGACGTCGTAGATGCCATCCTTATCTGCTGGCGTCTGGGTGGCACTTTCTGTTGTTGGTTCCTCCTTGGCTTGCTTCTCGGCCAACATCTCGGCGAGCTTGTTACCGACGCCGAGAGGCTCCTCGAGGTTGGCTGTGAAACCCTCGGGGGGTTGGAAGTTGATGCAGACGATGAAGGCCTCGACACTGCTGGCGCGCGAAGAGCGGGGCTTGGCGACGTAGACCTTTTCGAAGAAGACCTTCAGCTGGGCGTAGAGGAGGTCGACGTTGCGGCCTCGGAAGATCTTGGCGACGAACTTGCCGCCAGGCTTGAGGACGCAGAGGGCGAGGTTAAGGGCGGCGAAGAGGAGCTGCGACTGGACGTAGATGTCGAGGTCATGCAGACCTGTAACGTCCGGCGCACCATCGCTGATGACCAAATCCACCGGGTGTGTTGCTTGCTGGTTCATGGTGCTGGGATCGAAATCGGGGTCCAATGCCTTGAGCAAGAGCGGAACGGTGGCGGGATGTGTGATGTCGGCTCGGAGAGTGATGATTCCTGGTAGAGGGCTGATGGGTTGCAAATCGATCGACACAATCTTGACCTGTTTTCTGGGAGCGGGGGTGCTATCCTGAGACTCCTTCACATTTTGAACCTCCTCCTGGGCGTCTTCCTCCTCGGGGAAGACGTTGAGCATCTGTTGCCGGAACTTGGCTTCACGGTCTTGCCAAGCACAACGACCAAACTTCTCTCCCTTGATGAGAACTCTCGATAGCACTTGAGACCAAGAACCGGGGGCAGCACAGAGATCGACCACACGAGTGACATCTTCAAACAAGTTGAACTCTGTTATTGACATATAGTGTTAGCGGTAATTCACTACTTGAGGAAATGTTAACATCTTTTTACCTTCGTCTAGTTGAAGAAGCTTGAATGCACTTCTGGCACGCCATCCTTGCTCCTTTGCCAGGCGATAGTAGGCATCACGCTTATCTTTTGATGACTTTCCCATTTTGAATGCTTCACTCGCTTGGGTCAGGTAATGAAGTGTGAGTGACGAGAGTGAATGAGTGGATGAATGAGCTTGTGAAAGAGACTGGGGAGTTTGGGAAGATCAAAATGCCCCACTTCTGTGACAGTGTCGCTGTCGCTGCCACTGGGCGCCGAATTGGATTTTGGCGACGAGGGGTCCGTCTGCTGCAAATTGTCACCGCCAAAAAGATTCTGCCGGCATAATTACCGAGCACCCTGCTGGCCGTACAACTTGCGCGTCGAAAACACGCATATCTGGATGGAAAGTCTTTGAAGATAAGAAATATCCTTGTGCTATTAGATGTCGTCTAATCTTTTCATTCTTCAATTGAAAACAGGTTGACTGATTCACGTCCTGTTCTGTCGGCACCCTCTACAAGCTGTCATCCAGAATAGGTAGGCGGTGGCATTTACAGCAGCTAAGCTAGCCTGATCCAGCTAGCGGCTGCTGCAACCTAGCTGCAGGGTGGAGCCAAAATTTCCATTTCACTTTTACAGCCATTTTCACTGAGCAAAACACCCCTTCAAAGTTTATCAGTGCAACCAACAACCACTGAAACCCAACACCTTTTTTACCACCCACACACGACGACACATACACACCATGGCCGTCGATAAGAAGCGCAAGAACACAAAAGCCCCCGCCAGCGGGCCAAAGCGTCGCAAGACGCAACAGCAATCCAAGCAGACTAAGCGGCCCGTTTCCGTCGATGCGCTGGCATGGAAAACGGTCGACATTCCCGAAATGTTCGATGATGCCGAGGGTTTCTTTGGCTTGGAGGAAATTACCGGTGTTGATGTCATAAAAGACGGAGATGTCGTCAAGTTCGTAAGTTTTGTCATGGATGATGACAGCGATAGAGCATGAATGAACTCACAAATATCTTTAGATGGCTGCTGTCCCCAAGTCCAAGGCGGAGGTAGAAGATGACGGCGAAGAGTTCGGTGGTTTCGACGATGAAGAGACACCTAAGCCTGCTGAAAATGCGGATCAGGAAGTCGAGACATCAGATTCCAAGGCCGAGGCAGTGAAAACCCCAGCCAAGGAAAAGAAGGCCCCCGAGGACCAGAAGAAGCCGAAGGAGCAGCAGAAGGAGCAGCAAAAGCAGCAGCAAAAGCAGCAAAAGCAACGGCCAAAGAAAGAACAGCCAAATAAGGCAGCGAACAAGAAGAACTCCGAGGACAAGAAGAAGGCCCGCAAGAACGAGAAGACCACTGTCGAACCGAAGGACCCCGAACTAGAAACCGACCTCTTTACGAAACTGGAGGAGCTTCCGGAGCCTGAAGAGGAGGAAGTTGACATGTCTGAATGGGTGCCGCTCGATTTGTCGCCTCAGATGATCTCGTCCATCGCCAAACTAAAATTCACCAAGCCCACCGTTATTCAGTCCCAGGCCATTCCCGAGATCATGGCTGGTCACGACGTTATCGGAAAGGCATCCACCGGTTCAGGAAAGACGTTGGCATTCGGAATTCCCCTCGTCGAAAGCTGGTTGAGCGCTGCTGAGACGAGGAAGCAGAACAAGGAAGAGAAGAAGGGCGCCACAGCACTGATTTTGTCACCAACCAGAGAACTTGCCCAACAAATCAGAGACCATCTTCAAGCGCTCTGCAAGGGTCTCCCTACGGCGCCTTACATTTGCTCGGTTCTTGGTGGTATGGCCGTACAGAAGCAAAAACGCCAGCTTCAGGTCGCCGATATTGTCATTGCTACCCCGGGCAGAATGTGGGAGGTTATGAGCTCCGATAACTCTGTGCTCGCTTCCCTAAGGAATATTTCCTTCCTCGTATTGGATGAGGCGGACAGACTTTTGAAGGACGGTTCCTTCAAAGAGGCTGAGGAGATTTTCAAGGCGCTTGACAGGGCAGCGGTGGAGGAGAACAATGAGGATCAGAAGATGGGCGGTACTGATGAAGAGGGACAGGAAGAGGAGGAAGAGGAAAGCGAGGAGGAGGAGGAAGAAGAGCCCGTCAACAAGAGGCAGACTCTCGTTTTCTCCGCCACATTCAACAAGAACTTGCAGCAAAAGTTGGCCGGAAAATCCAGGTTCAAGGCGACCAGCACCCAGGACATGGAGTACCTCCTTCAGAAGCTCAACTTCCGCGAGACGCCCAAGTTTGTCGACGCCAACCCCGTCCACCAAATGGCCGAGAACCTCAAGGAGGGTCTCATCATGTGCGGAGACATGGAGAAAGATCTCTACCTCTACGCCACTCTGATGCTCCAGCCCACACGGCGCGCGCTCGTGTTCACCAACTCCGTCAACTCCGTCCGCCGCCTGACTCCCCTCCTCGAGAACCTCAACCTCCCAGCCTTCCCTCTCCACTCCGGCATGATCCAGCAAGCCCGTCTGCGCTCTATCGACCGCTTCAAGGCCAACGAAGGCGCGAAGAAGAAGAACGGATCTGCGGCTATCCTGGTTGCCACCGATGTCGCCGCCCGTGGTCTCGATATCCCCGAAGTCGACCTCGTCATCCACTACCACGTCCCCCGCGCAGCCGAGGACTACGTGCATCGCTCCGGTCGTACCGCCCGTGCTTCCAACTCGGGCACGAGCATCCTGCTCTGCGGTCCCAAGGAAGCCGTGCCGACGCAGCGTCTCGTCGCCAAGGTGCACGCCCAAGCCGAGGTCAAGGCCGGCAACTCGGGCAACAACACCAAGAAGCTCGTGTCGAGCGGTCTTCGCACCATCGACATTGACCGGCGCATCGTCGCCAAGTTGCGGGAGCGCGTCGACTTGGCCAAGAAGATTGCGGATGCGGTGCAGGCCAAGACCATGGGTGGAAAGGAGGACGACTGGATGAAGAAGGCGGCCGATGATTTGGGTGTTGAGTATGACTCGGAAGAGCTTGAGAAGGCGGGCAAGTGGGGCGGCAAGGGCAGCTTCAAGAAGCAGAAGCAGAAGGAGGCACAGCAGATGAGCAAGGGAGAGTTGGGGTCGCTGAGGGCTGCGCTGAGGGATCTCTTGAGCAAGAGAATCAACACGGGCGTCAGCGAGAGGTACCTCACTGGATTGAATGTTAGTGAGTTGCTGAAGGGTGAGCAGGGGCTATTCTTGGGCCAGGTGGACGGCTTGGGTCTGGATGACTAGAAGGTGGATTTATGGATGTGGTGTCACATGTTTGTTTTACGGTTTACCTTTTATCTAGAGCGGTCATCTACATACCATGTCTCTTGACTCAGTAGTCCAGGAGGAAGATGTCTTGCATTATTGGAACTAGAACGGTTCACCTGTTGGGGAGCTGTGCTGCTAAATAAGAGGGGTCCACAGGTCCATCGAGGACTCCATCTTTCCCCATGGCCTAGATTCCCAATGCTGTGGAAAGTTGAGACCCGATGCGACGTTCCCGGTTTCGGCATCATCCGGAGAACCTTCCGTTCCGTCGCTATGATTTTTCTCCACCCGGCCCGTCGAAGTACTCCACCCCGGGCAGTAGGGTCTGCGAACTTTCAAGTCTGCTTGTGCAGCGAACGTGACGGCCAAGTGTTAGGCATTTGTTGTCATTCTGCTTGTCTGGCCGGTCGGTTGATTGTTTCATTGGGCATCTGAGCAACAAGAAAACGTCACTCCCGCACCGTCCCGTCTGCTGCGTGGATGGCCTCATAGGGTTTCACAACAAGAGACAGGCAAAAAAGAGACTGACACCCCACTGTATCCGGACCCTCATCCGTACAGTATAGTAGTACATAGTACCTAATCGCGCACCTCCAAAGAACTTCCGTGTCTCGACGATTGTCTCCCGTCACACACCTTTCCTTCAACGGTTGGACGCCTCTGATTCGCCTTACGATTTGCCCAACAGCCCATCCTCCTTCTTTGTCCTCACGATCTCTCATGTCATACCCCTTAGCATAACCTGACAGTGACAACAACAATACTCTGATCGTAAGACCAGTGTCGTCATTCCGGACCCTTTTATCCGACGGTTTCCGAGATAAGCCAATCGCAGTTCGCTACCATTGATTTGGTCCATCGTCGCCCAATATCGGCTCAACACAACAGCATATCGGTGTTTTGGCAAGAACACGCCTTCCGATCTATTTCAGCAAAGTATCCACGGTGGAAAAAGTGCAATATTCGAAGCCTGGAACGACCGTTCGATCCTTCTTTCTTGCACCGAATCCCGTCCGAACAAACACTACACCCTGCGAACCACCGACCGAGCGAGCGAACGAACGAACGAACGAGCGAAAACAATACGCCTAATACCGCCAGCTCGCCGCCATGGCTGGCAACAGTTCTCTTGCTAGCCTTGCTAGCCGGGTGTCTGCCATCGATCGGGTTCCGTCTACCCCATCACTCAGCGAAATCCAACGTCCTCGAAAACTTCGTCTCCTGATCGCCGCAAATGGCCCTCGAGATGTCGCCTACGCGCAAGCCATCGCCGTCCGCCTGTCAAAAGAACCACAGATTACAACACGAGCGATAGTCGACGACATGACACACCGATTAGCACAAGAGATTATGGTACACAAGAATAAGAGCCTGAGGGCAGATGGGCCCGATGGTCTTACGGGCAACGAGATCGAAACATATCAGCAGCAAGCCTACGAACTGATAGAATGGGCCGACCTTCTCGTCATTGCGCCCATCGATGCGGACCACCTGGCGAGGATGATGTGCGGTATGGCAGATACACTGTTACTGGAGGTCTTAAGGGGCTGGGATGCCTCCAAGAGGATACTTCTTATACCTGGCATGACCACACACATGTGGGAGAACCCAATGACTAAGAGACAGATCAGCAAGCTTCATCGGAAATGGAGCTGGATCCGGGTACTTCCCCCAATCCTGTGGCATTACGACGACACCCCGAACCCGAAACGGATCGTGAAATGGGACGCGTTTAACGAAGTACTGGCCATCATCAAGAACCAGGCCGACTTGCTCAAGATCGGTCACACTGTCGAAGTATCCGTCCAGCAGGAAACATCCGCCGCAACAGGGAAGAAGGCCAGGTCCACGCTACCACCAGAACTATGGAGCATGATCTTCGAGTACACCAACGACTGGGAGCTCGCCACCTCCATGGGCGTCTTCACCACCATTCCCATGCCCGAGAGCGAAGGCTGGCGAGTGCACCCCAAAGACCCCAACGACCCGCTCCAGGTCTTCATGCACGAGCTCGAATGGACGCTCCTGACAGCCAACACCAAAGCCATCTGCGAAAAACTCTCACAAGCGCCGGAGTCCTTCCAGGACCTCCCCGCCTTAGCCGTCCACCTAATATTCAAATTCGGCCTCACCGAAGTCCTAACCTACATCGAGTCCAACTTCCCGCACCTCTTCAAGTGCTTTGACGGCAAGACGATCCCGACCAAGGCCTCGGCCTACTACTACCGCACCGACATTCTCGAATGGTGGGCGCGCTCCCCTTCCTTTTTGGAAAAACAATACGACACAGAAGCGCTCAACATGGCCTCCATGCGCGGCTGCATCCCCGTGCTGGAGTGGTGGCGCCGCTCCGGCCTTCCCTTAAAATACACCGAGTCCGCCTTCGAGCTAGCCACCTCCCGCGGCCATCTGGACGTGCTCCAATGGTGGCGGGACGCCTCCCAGCGCGAACACCCGTCCCGTAACATCTCTTTAAAACCAGGCCGCTCCCTCCTGATGGCGGCGCAGTACGGCCACGTGGAGATCATGCGCTGGTGGCTCGAGCAGTCGGGCGTTGCCTTGGAGCACCAGGAGCAGGTGTGTAAGATGGCGAGTAGATGGGGCCAGGTGAAGATTTTGGACTTGTGGCGCGAGCTGAGGGGGGACGATAAGATGCAGTTTGATAATCAGATCTTGATCGAGCCGACTTTTCATGCGCATATCCCCGTGCTGGAGTGGTGGCGGCGGTATGCGCATGGGGAGCTACCCGGGATGAATGGGAGGAAGGGGAAGAGGGTGGAGTACAAGACGATGGATATCGAGGAGGCGCTGGAGGATTCGTTGGGCGATCAGACGAGGGTGAGGAGGTGGTGGGCGGAGAATGGGCTGAATTTGGGATTGGGGACGAGTGAGTGGATGAAGGTTAGGTATTTGTGAGTTGGTGGGATGGGCTATGGGATAGATGGACTATGGGTATGGGGTAGGGAATGCAGTTGGATGGAAATTGGTATACCAACTCGAATTACTTACTGTCAAGGCGTCATGACACTTATGATTACGGCAAAATGGGATTTCTATAGATGGTGTAAAAAGGGAATATCACAGCGTGCAAGGTGAAGGAATAAACATATCTTGATATCTTGTAGCCTGGGAGGAAATGTTAGTAAAGGGATACAGAAAATAGGAGTCTTGTTTTCAGTTGGGTTGAATTAAGAAGTTGCATTCCCTGTTTGTTGCCTTTATAAGGTCCTAATCCAGCAGTCCTTTCATCAAGGAGTGATTGATAGCCGCTTGCCCGGCTAGCTCAATCGGTAGAGCGTGAGACTCTTAAGGAGTTCCTCCGTAATCTCAAGGTTGTGGGTTCGACCCCCACGTCGGGCTCAATTCCCGATCGTTCCTTCATTTTTTGCATTTTCCCCTTGGAATTCGAGCTGCACTGTTTCCTCTTTTATGAATTTCTTTCGTTC
The DNA here is from genome assembly GCA_009806235.1 of Neurospora sp. CHS-2018c. Taxonomy (NCBI): domain Eukaryota; kingdom Fungi; phylum Ascomycota; class Sordariomycetes; order Sordariales; family Sordariaceae; genus Neurospora; species Neurospora sp. CHS-2018c. The sequence goes on along the minus strand of RAPC01000007.1, from coordinate 1,087,977 downwards.
TTATCCTTTTTTGTCTTCTCCCATACCATGATCATGTTTCTGTTATGACACTCTAACTATTTCCCCTCTTTCTTTCGCATAGTCGAGCTGTACCATCCTTTCTTGTGCATTCATAGCGCTGGTATGGCAGGAAACTAATACCAAAACCCTTTTGACATGCTTCTGTCTGTATGCCACGCGATATCATTGAGTTTTGGGATACAACCTTCGTAGAGTTCTCCGAAGACAAGTCCTCTTCACTTGCAACCAGAACAATATGGCACTGCATGTGAACTCATTACCAGCACATCAGGGAGGAATCTGGGTATCATTGGAACTTCGCGGGGTTGCTGGGTATCATTCGCCTGAGAACATCGATTTGGCGCGCTTGTGCTTTGTTCTTCAGATCCGACACTCCTCTCCTGTCGACTCTCCGTAGGCCGTTCGAGTAAATCACCGTGTAGTCTGGAATAACCTCACCTGCTGCAACGGTGCTGTTGGCGGTTAGGGTGCAATGCTGTGGCAGTATCAATGCGTCAGTCCAGTCCAGTCAAGTCCCATACAGGCACGACGAGTAGGCAGAGCAGCGCATAACAAACGACGACACCATGACCACTGGAGCAAGATCACTCCAGGTTGTTGAAGTTGAACTCACCTTCCCAACAACAGCCCCCGCCCCAACCCTCGTCCCAATCCCCACTGTCGTGCCCTCCCCAATCACCGTCCCACCGCTCTCAACCTGCGCGGCTACCTCGACCGTCACGTAATCCCCCAGCGTCACCGCGCCCATCGAGCGGCCCTCCTTATCCGGACTCCCCTTGTGATACCTCCCCTGGAGATCGGCTGCCCCCAAGCAAGCGCGCTCGTGCACGATGCAGCGCCGTCCGACCGTGACGCGACCGCCTAGCGACTCGAGCCGCGCGCGCGGGTGGATCACGCTCTCGGTACTGACGATGATGGTGTGCGGGCCCGTGAGCAGGGCGCTGTCGGCGATGGTGCAGGACGAGGAGAATTGCACGGGGGGCTTGGGGCCGGATTGGGAGACGGCGGGCAGGATGGAGTGTCGCTTGTGGTGCCCGTGGGCGGAACTGGGGGCGGGGGAGGGGGTTGCTGATGACATTTTTCTTGGGGTTGTTGATTGTTGTTGGTGTCGGGACACAGTAATCGCTGTTGTACCGAACGTCGCGGTGGGTATTTGTTGTCTTGTAAACAAAATCTTGTACACAAGACGTTGTCTCGAACTTGGGCGGTCGGTCCTGTTCGGCCGATATTGGTCGCTCGATCGGGCGAAGATCTAGATTGCGGGTGACCGAATCTCTGGGAGCTTGGGAGCTCGGGCGCTATCGTCAACTTATGGAGTTGATGGAGATTGAAGATGGAGGTCGTGGGTTCGGTGGGCGGGGATTTGCTAGTCATGCATGCTTGACGTTTGTAAAGGGCATCCCTGACTCGCGGATGATGGATCTGTTGGATCTGAGGTCTTTAAATTCTCGTGGATCTCTTTCCAACCTTCCACTCTTTTCAAGTTTCAACCTGCACAACTTGCGCCGCTGCATGCGCACTTTGGGACGAAAGAAGAGGGCATCTTGACGCAGGAACAAAGCGCAAGATGTAAGGAGGTGAGACGAGATGGCCCAGCCAATCGGCCACAGCTTCCGACTTGCAGCCTTGGGACGGAGGGGCACTCAGTGCATTGGCACCGTGACCTCGGAGCACCAAGAAGCTCCCGCCACAGGCCAAAGCGCCACACCTGAGCCTACCATAACGGGCCAATCAGGATGGCGCAAGAACCGGTTACGTCCATGAAGTTGAAGGCCACCAGCCCCATGGGGGACGGGAACAAGTGGGAAAGTGGAATAACCTCACCCACTCCTCTCGAGTCCCCATCCCCGACGACGACCCCCAGAGTCCCCTCCCGCTCCCGGCCTCCATAGGCATACTCCACACTGCTCTGTGTCCGGAGCAGATACAACGACTTCCATCATGCTTTCACGTACCGCGGCGCCCACCAAGGCGTCGGCCAGGACCCTCTCGCGCGCCGCCGTCGAGCAATGCCGAACCTTTGCGACCGTCCAAGATGGCTCTGCCAATCCCGTGCGCCACTACGGCGGTCTTAAGGACCAGGACCGCATCTTCCAGAACCTCTACGGCCGTTACCCGCCCGACCTGAAGCATGCGAAGAAGATGGGCGACTGGCACAAGACCAAGGAGATTCTCCTCAAGGGTCACGACTGGATCATTGGCGAGGTCAAGGCTTCCGGTCTTAGAGGCCGTGGCGGAGCTGGTTTCCCCTCGGGGCTCAAATGGGTGTGTTCGCAAAATGGGCCTTTAGAAAAATAAAACCGATTTGGCATGCTTACTGACTGTTTTCTCTCGCATGCCAGTCTTTCATGAACTTCAAGGACTGGGACAAGGACAACAAGCCCCGTTATCTGGTCGTCAACGCCGACGAGGGTGAGCCGGGTACCTGCAAGGACCGCGAGATCATGCGCAAGGACCCCCACAAGCTTGTCGAGGGCTGCTTGGTCGCCGGCCGTGCCATGAATGCTACCGCTGCCTACATCTACATCCGTGGCGAGTTCATCCAGGAGGCTGCCGTTCTACAGAACGCCATCAACGAGGCTTATGCTGATGGGCTTATCGGAAAGAACGCCTGCGGCTCTGGCTACGATTTCGATGTCTACATCCACCGCGGTGCCGGTGCCTACGTGTGCGGCGAGGAGACCAGCTTGATCGAGTCTCTCGAGGGCAAGCCTGGAAAACCCCGTCTTAAGCCTCCCTTCCCTGCTGCCGTCGGTCTGTTCGGTTGCCCTTCGACTGTCGCCAACGTCGAGACTATTGCTGTCGCTCCCACCATCTGCCGCCGCGGAGGCAGCTGGTTCGCCGGTTTTGGCCGTGAGCGCAACCAGGGTACCAAGCTCTACTGCATCAGCGGCCACGTCAACAACCCGTGCACTGTCGAGGAGGAGATGAGTATCCCGATGCGTGAGCTTATCGATAAGCACTGCGGTGGCGTCCGCGGTGGCTGGGATAACCTTTTGGCCGTCATCCCCGGTGGATCCTCGACGCCTATTCTGCCCAAGCACATCTGCGATGACCAGTTGATGGATTTCGATGCGCTCAAGGACAGCCAGTCCGGTCTTGGAACGGCCGCCCTTATCGTCATGGACAAGAGCACCGATGTCGTCCGCGCCATTTCCCGACTAAGCCACTTCTACCGCCACGAATCCTGCGGCCAATGCACACCTTGCCGTGAAGGCAGCAAGTGGACCGAGCAGATCATGAAGCGTTTCGAGAAGGGTCAGGGACGTGAGAGGGAGATTGATATGCTCCAGGAGTTGACCAAGCAGGTTGAAGGTCACACTATTTGCGGTAAGTCGATCTGGTCTGTCCCACAACCTTTATTAATTGGTACTGACAATAATCTGTTCAGCTCTTGGCGAAGCTTTTGCCTGGCCCATCCAAGGCCTCATCCGCCACTTCCGGCCCGAGTTGGAGGCCCGTATGCGGAAGTTTGCTCAGGAGAACGGTGGTGAGGCTCTTGCCGGTGGCTGGCAACACAATGCCAGACAGCAGGGCAAGCTTATCTCGCCTGGCATGTAAGGGGTGGCACGACGACGACAACAGTGGATAATGAACAACAGGATGAAGGCCGAAGAAGTGCGTTCCCAGTACGCATAGAGCCTGCTTTGTTATAAGCCTAACATATAGAAACCGGCTGCTTTTAATGCGTGTCTGTATTGTACGTTTGTGCATAAAAGCCATGCCGTAGAAGCTCTTAGACTGCCCTTGTTGGGTTTATGTTATTGTATTTATTTTGGCTTTTTTCTCTTGAAGATTTAGCGTGCTTTAAATAAAGGGCATTGCATTTGGATGAGACACAAATGTGATGAGGCGAGATACCAGAGGGATGTCGTCGACGATCCCGTCAGATCGCATGTGTTGTTGTTGTTGTGGTGATGATTCTCATTCCGCTATGGAACCATTTGACAATTCAGGCCCAGAACCGATCAAGCGATCATCCCAGCAACCTCCACTTTATGTCCGGGGAACAGTTCAGGGTATTCCCGCGCGGAGTTTCCACTCGTTCACAGCCGAGAACAGCCTTTTTCTGGGGACCCTGATGACCTGTCAAAATTCCCAGGGCTCCATGCCTGCCCAATAAACACCTCCCAAGACACCCAAACCACAGCTTCACAGCCTTCTTTTGCCCCTCTGTTTGTCCTTATTTAGGTTCATAAGAGGTCATAAACAGTCACGCCGATGGGTCCTGTTTTGGCTGTTTAAATCGACTGTTGGTTCACATATAACAGGCCTTCTTCTGAAGATCCTCTGAGCCAAAAGCCTCAAAGACTCTTTACCGCTTTTTTGGGATATCATTCACTCTCATAAACACACAACCACCTTTACCATCAGGCACAGCTTCATAAACTCCAGCAAACTGCAACAACTCTTCATCCAGCACCACCTAAACACAAAACGCACAAAACCCCACGCTCACCTCACCAAATGCCCCCAGGCGGCTTCTCCCACCAGCGCTCGCAATCCACCTCCTCCCTCCCGCCCCCTTCCTCCTCCGCCTCCGGAGGCGTCGCCGGCTCCTCCTTCGGCATCCACGCCCGCCACGCATCCACCTCGCTCGCCCGCGGGCCCGGCGCGCACATCACCCGTCCCACGGGGATCCCCAGCTTTAGGGGTTATTATTATTACTACTCGCTGTCGCTGAGGACCGGATCGAATCAGGACGTGGTAGGATTGTTGGCTGGTCCGCTGCTGGGTGGTCGGCAACAAGCAGATAGGGACGCGAAGGAGAAGGAGAAGAAGAAGAAGAGGGGGGCGCAGGGACAGGGGAAAGGAGGAGGACAGGGAGGAGGAGGAGGTGCTGGTGGGCCGGGTGGTGGCGGGAAGGGACCTGGGTCTTGAGGGGTTGTTGAATCTGTGGTTGTGAGTTTGAAGCAGGCACATACATTGAGTTTTAGAGTTCGTGGGTCTGGAAGTTAGGATGACTCAGACCACGAACGTTACGATGGACGAACGGGGGGCGGCTGCGGCTCCGGCTGATGGAAAGAAGGTTGTGGTGATGGTTGAGCGGATGATAGTGAAGAAGCGAAGCAACTTTGAGACTCTCATAAAGTTTGGGACCGATGCCTGTAAGTTCAGTCCCCTCCTTTCACCCCCAAGCACCTGAGAGCACTTGACACTCTCCCCCGCCCCTCTTCAACCGCAGAAGACAGCACAACCTTACTAACACTTTCCATCAGCCGGCCTCGAACGCACCTTCCGCCTCTTCCAAGCCCTCGCCCAATGCATCGCCCACATCCCCTCCATCCGCTCCATCTTCATCCTCTTTCTCTCATCCCTCTACCTCCTCCTTACCTCCCTCTCCATGAACGGCACGTTCAACCTATCTCCACCCCTAAAAGAATCCTTCTCCCCATCAGCCGAAGCAGAAGCCCAGATCATCACCGTCGCCCTAGGCGTCCGCTCAAAACTAGCCCAAGGCCGCCGCTTCTTCAGGCTCTTCCGCTTCTTGGAATCGTTCCATTCTGCAATGACTCTTTACTACCAGCACCAGGCACAACAAGCCGAAACCGACACGAGCGAGGCGGATATTTACTGCATGTGGCTGGATATCATGTCCAAGAGTTTTAACGGGATGTACCTCCTCTTCGAGACGCTGGGCTTCTTTGCGGCGCTGGGCGTGCCGGGGCTGGATCCGTGGGGGCCGGAGGTTAATGGGTTTTTGCATGTGGAGGGCCAGCGGTTTTGGTTGTTTGCGCTTGTTTGTGGGGTGGTCGGGGGTGTGGTTAGGTTGATAGGTGATGATCAGGATAAGGATGGGGTTGTATCGGGTGAGGGTGGTGGTTCTGCTAGTGATAAAACTGTTGAGACGGAGAAGGACAAGGAGAAGGAGACAGGGACAGAGGAGGGGGATGAGCATGGTAACCAACTGAAGGAGGAGGAGCGCCAGCGCGTGGTGTTGGAGCAGAAGGAGCAGAGGAACGCGATTCGGAAGGATAGCCGCATGCGGATCCAACGTAGGGTCATGGCTGATCTGCTTGATCTTGCTCAGCCCGGTGCTGTTGTTGGGTGGTTTCCGGACTGGCCGGGCATGATTGGGCTCATGATGGTTGGAAGTACGTGGCTTACTGGTGTAGAGGTCTGGGAGAAGTGTGGGCGGTGAATGAGTGATGATGAAATGTGCTTGTGGTTCTGGTTCGTAACTGGGGAAAGGGTGCAATATCGGGCTGTTGGATACATGAGAACTTAGACCTTGGATAAACTACATTCGAATAGAGGTTGTGGCGAAAAGAATAAAGACATCAAGATATTGATGTGTGAGCAAACCAAAGGGTTATATCTGTTTATATATTTCGTCTTTTTGGTTACATTTCTGTCATTCAGTCCTCGGTCCAACCAGCAGACCGCTATACAAAAACTTGGGTTCATAACCGGTAAAGCCACCACCAGCTCGCAACCCTGTACTACCTCACAACTCTTGCAACGTTTGAAGATCCAAGAAGTGTCGGCGGAAGACATCACCATCTACCGTATCTGTAGAGGCGTATATGTAATCAAGCGGCGATGGACATCGGAGGAATCGCTGTCTCGGCATCAACAGGGAGCTGGATGTAGCGATCCTTTTGCACGGGTCCGACACCGTGGTATGCAACTTCGATAGTAGTTCTCCGGCCAAGCGGCTTGATCTGGTTAAGGATGACGGCGAGAAGTTGGAAGCCACTGTAGACAGAAAAATATCAGTACCACACACAAACTCCTGGATTCTTTTTCAGGGTGACAACATACCCAACGACATATCCAATGATGAGGGGAGCTTTCCACAGAGACAAGTAGTACCAGTTCCACCGAGTAGTGTTGAAGGCGCACTCTAGATTCATTGTCAGTCCCATGTCAGTAGTCTGTCCGTTTCCGTTGGCCTGTTCCTCGACTGAAACTCTATCACATGGGCAGACTTACTCGTGAAAACAATCAACGTAATCCCAAAATATAACTCAATAAACACCCCAAATAATCTTCCCAGAAGACTTCTCACCCTCCTCGTCTCCTTATCATCATTCTTGCCACCAAAGCCACCAAACTCCTTACCACCAAGGACACAAAACCAGTCTCCAACTGCCAACGAGATCCTAGGGACCCTGAAGTTAAGACCACGGCCACCACTGCTGCCGCGGTTAGGGCGGTTCTCCCGCACCAACTTGAAGATAAAGCACCCGTTCGTGATCAACATAAACACCAGCTCGATGAACATGAGGACCACAAACCGGTTGCTGCTAAGTTCTCCGGCAACGGCCCAGGTGATGATGTCGGCGAGGGTTAGACCGAGGAGGAGGAGGCGGGTGAGCATCACCATGGAGGCGCTGATTCCTAATCTTTTGGTGGGTTCATTGTTGGAGCTGTCATCGTCGCTGTCATCGTCGCTGTCTTCGTCGTCAACGGCGAGGTAGTCCTCGGTTTCTGAGGGGGGTGAGGGGGGTGAGGAGGGAGAAGGGTCGAGGAAGAGAGAGGCGTTGAGACCTGGTCCTCCTTTGGGGTTGGTTGTGCTTGTTGAGGCGAGGAGGGGGGAGGAGGGGGATGTTTCGGCCATGTTGGTAAAATTCGGCGACTGATATATGGGAAATGGAAGTCAAAGGCGGCAACAAGTGATGTCAAGATTGATACTCTCAGTAAGAATTCGGAGAAGTAGCCATCATCAAACGAAGTCGGTACTTCTCATTTATAGCCCCCTAACTTCTACCAGGTGTTGAACCTCACATATCCCTTCCGAAATGGTTTCATAGGGCAGCTTCTGCGGGGCCATCATCGTGGTGACGCGTCCGTTACCAGCGATACGAAAAAAAGCACACTTTCTTCCACACATGGCCTTGAAAACCAGAGGAGAACGAGGGCCAGAGGATGCATGTTGGCGGTCGCTTTCCCTTGGCAATGGCCTGTACCCGTCAGCGGTTCTGTGGCCAAGGGGCACACCTATAGCTCTGTATACTATCCTGAGGTTGAAACACTGCAGGTTGGAAATCCAAATGCGGGAGCAAATGGGAGTCGAGTTTATTCGTCTGCCTGATGGACCAACAGTCCAACACCCTTCGATGGACGATTCGAGGAGTGAGCCGTTGAGGAGTTGGTGGTAATAAGGGCCGAACAGAACCTGAGTCGAATGGATTTTCCGGTTTTATGGCTTCCCACTCGTTGTCTTTTCAAGTGTTATCATAATCCTCCTACGATCAAATATCGACTGCTGGATGACGAGTGTTCAAGAAGTGTTGGGTTGTGAGAAGGGTCAGTATCGGCTAACACTAACAGGTTATGGAATCTGGGTGACTATGCGGATAAAAACAGACGCTTGGACCTTGTTCTGTCTTAGAGCTGGCGCAGCAAGGATACCCCGCCTTGCAACTGTCCGACAGCTGCAGCAAGAAACATAGGACGAGGTACCCGAATGCCAGGGCATCAGGAGGGCCGAAGGGCGGAGAAATGCGGCAGAACCCCAAAAGGGAAGGCGGTCTGGCCCAATTCGGCCAAGCCCGTAAATTTTTGCCAGTCGTCCGGTCGCGGGCCCATTGAATTTCGAATTCCACAGTCGATCCTCGCCCAGCGCGCCCGCGTCCTTTGTCCAGAACCGATTTTTGTTCGAGTTCCAGAGGATCCATCCTTTTGGTGTTTTCGCATTCTCACCTCCATGTCTGCCCCGCCTTCCTGGCTATTCTCCAACAACATCACCTCCTCGTCGACCGCTCCTGCCTCAGCAACCTCTACCGAACAAAAAACCAAAATGGCCGGCACCAAGAAGGTCGTTAAGAAGTCGGGCGACAAGAAGAAGGCTGCCGTCCAGCCTTCCGCCCAGCTCCTCGCCGCCGTCGAGAAATTCCTCACCGAGAACAACTTCGCCGACGCCGCCACCGAATTCACCAAGCAGATCACCAAGAACGGCTGGGAGAAGAAGTCCTCCGACGCTTCCCTCGTTTCCATCTTCCAGACCTGGGAGGCCAAGCCCAAGCAGGCCGGTAGCACCAGTGGCGACGATAGCGATAGCGACGATGAGAGCAGCAGCTCCAGCGAGTCCGAGTCTTCCGACAGCGATAGCGACAGTGACAGTGAAGACGAAAAGATGAAGGAGGCCCCCGCCAAGAAGGCCGAGTCCTCGAGCTCTAGCAGCAGCAGCGACTCTTCCAGCGACAGCTCTAGCGACTCCAGCTCCAGCGAGGATGAGGCTAAGAAGACCAAGGCCGCCGCCCCCGCCGCCCCTGCCACCAACCCTCTGAAGCGCAAGGCCGAGTCCAGCTCCGAGAGCTCTTCCTCGTCCGATTCTTCCTCTAGCGACTCTTCTAGCTCTGAGGATGAGGCCCCCAAGGCCAAGAAGCAGAAGGTCGCCGAGTCTTCTTCCTCCTCTTCCGAGTCTTCGTCTGATTCTTCCTCCGAATCCGAAGACGACAAGAAGAAGCCCGCCGCCAAGGCTGCTTCTCCCAAGAAGGCCGCTGTCGCCAAGAAGGGGGAGTCTTCTGACTCTTCTTCCGATTCTAGCTCCGACTCCTCGTCTTCTGATTCTTCTTCCGATTCCTCCTCTGATTCGGACTCGAGCTCTTCTAGCGACTCCGACTCTTCGTCCGATTCCGACTCCAGCTCGGACTCCGACTCTGACTCTTCTGAGTCTGAGGCTGAGAAGAAGGAGGTCAAGAAGGCCGCCAAGTCCGACAGCTCCTCCAGCGACAGCTCCTCCAGCGATTCTTCGTCCGACTCTGACTCTTCCTCGGACTCCGAGGACGAGAAGAAGACCGACAACAAGAAGGCCGCCTCCACTAACGGTTCCGACTCCTCTGCTACCATCAAGGCTTCCACCGAGTCTACTCCCGTTCCTGACAACGCGGAGAAGACCAACAACCGCGGCAAGGCCAACGGCCCCCCACTCAAGAAGGAGATCCAGCCCTTCTCGCGCGTGCGCAAGGACGTCGTAGTTGACCCGCGTCTCGCTTCCAACGCTTTCGCCGGTCACGACTGGGGCCAGAAGGCGCACGAGGATCTGATCGTCACCAGAGGAAAGGGCTTCACCAAGGAGAAGAACAAGAAGAAGAGGGGCAGCTACCGGGGCGGACGCATCGACACCTTCGCCGTCGGTGGCATCAAGTTCGACTAAACGGTCATTGTAGACCTGTTCTGTCCTGTCCTCAATTGTTCCCTTTTTTGCTAAAACTCGGTTTCCTCTCTGGTATAACAAAAGCTCTGCTTCATCTTTCCGACCGGCCAAAGTCTTCTCTGTGTGCTTTTTGTTTGCATTTGCGATATACCATCTTTTTCACTCTCCTATCTTGATGCATTGTCTGGGGGGTTGCGTGCATCTTTCTTCACTTGGCCAGAGGATATGTAAGGCATAGATGGCGGCGGGCGGGGACTGGCTATAAACGTCGTCGCCGTTACCATCTCCTTCATGTGTATAAACTAGAACTAGGATAGCTTGGTTTGGACTTACGTGGATTTCGGTTTCGATGCGTGGGTACCAAGTTATCAAAACCATATATAACGAGCTTACATCAACCTTACTTACGTGCTGTCTTGTGTGAGATAAAGATCCTACCGTTTGGCGTCTTGGACAGCATGTCATGTCTAGCCAAACCCTCCACGGGGACTTTGTAGTTGGCGATCTAGGCCTTCTCCCTGTTGTATGTTAGAAGTTGAAGTAGGTTAACTCGTCGCCCAAGCCTGGCTCCCGTCACCAGGACGTCGGAGGCTGTAAAGATATTGCAATCTGATTGTAGTGGTTGTCCTTGGTTTGGTTGCCTGTTATGGCCGTGAACAAAAGACTTGCTTTGGTGTTTCCACGCTGGTCGTGATGAGAGCCTCGTGAGGTTGAGCTACTGAAGCTACGGTGAGTCGGGGACGTCCATGACATGTCGTACTCACTGATGGAGGAGACTCCGTGTGGTGACCTGTGACCTGTGACTTGGACTTTTTCCATCGCTTTCAGTATCACCAACGATAAAGCGTCAAACCGAACCGGGCTGCGTTCGGCATACACAGTATGTATGACGTCCGGAATCGTTGTTCCCTTCTTTGACCGGTCGCGAAAATACGATGAGATGACAGGCAGATCTTCTCCTCTGCGCGGCAGTTATCAAGGCGGCTCGTTAGGCTATCAGACCATGGCACGTTGGTGGTTATACTGGTTTTCTTTTTCTTGGCGGTGATAGTAGCCCTGCCGGTCCACAGGGCTGAGTACCGTTGGTGTTCCAAAGAGCCGGAAGCAGTCAAACCAACTAAGAAGCGGGTCGTTAGGGCTGAGGCAAACCGGCACAGCCTCGGATGGACAATGGTTGGTTGGCTGCGCAACGCATTTCCTTCATCTTGTGAATGGAGAAAGAGGCTGATGGACTTTATCAACCTGAGGCAATTGGAAAGGCTTCTCGTTGATCGATCCATCTGGTTCTGGGCTTTGTTTGTTGACACACAGCTACCACCGGTCTTGTGTGTGTTGGCACACGTGAATGAAGGCGGGTTTGCTCTTTCACATGTTGGACCGAACGATGACAAGGGAAAGATACCGGTAGTCAAACACCCCAGTCGGTCCGGAAGGGTACAAGGCTGTGTGATCAATCCAAACCGGAAATTTCAGATCGCAAGTTTTCCAACCTGTTCCAACAGGCGTTTTTGAAAGAGTCCGTATAAGGGTTGTATCTCACCGGATCCGGTATCAAATTGCTGCTTACTAGATGACTAGCGCAGGTCCGGATGTCAGCCGGAGAGTGAGTGCTTGGTGACTGGGTGTTGGGAGCTTCAATGAAACTGAGTGAAGCCGTGTTCAAGAAGATCCAGAGGGTAATCGGCGTTTTTGTTCCTTAACTCCGCTCATTGATTCGATGTTTGGACCAGCTAGGTAGTGAGATGAACAAACTAGATTGCTGGTAAGTCTGCTTACTCACTTTGGCTTTCTGTCTGTCATCTTGGTGGCTTGGTATTCCGCTCTAAGTACCGGCTATCGGTGCATGGTGGATGATCTCAAATGTCCGGCGGCCGGCCCCGGTAGGTATACGGTGAGCTCGAAGGTGTTTGGGTTTTTTGTTTCCCGGTGAATTGACTGATTGCATATGACACTCCTGTGAAGCTCGTGCGGCCGAACTCTCCTAACATCAGCTGATGGTGTGCTACCTGGAGGGCTATTACTAGATGATGTTTCGAGCAAGTGGACAATAATCGAAGTGGAAAATGGTCACGGGCTGTTGGTCTTGCTTGCGACTGTGTTGTGGCGGCGTCGGCTCCTGTCGACCAACAGAGTAGAAAGTGTTGTCGGTTGGTTGAACCGTGGGATAATAAGGGATGGATTACCTCCTCAAAGAAAGAACACCGGACGGCGTAAGTCATTGTCAACTGGAATGGGGTTGAATAATTATAATAACGGCAAGTTCGTGTGGTGGACGGAGGTGTTGAAGTTGGAGTTGGCCTTTGGAATCTGGATTGTTCCTGTCATGTATTAGAGGTACGAAGGTACATACTCCAGTCGGTTGGATCGTGCACAAACCACTAAATGATTAGGCCTGTGTACTAAGATTCCACAGCCAGCTCACTGGCTACGATCGCTTGCGATTGGACAACCTCACAGCCGCCTAGGGAAATCAAAGAGGCGCAGCGACGGGATTGCAACACAACTTTTTCCTACCAGGTGAAAAGGGAGATGGCCGGGCGCATGACTAGGCGAGTAGGTGTCTTAAGCTATGAGGGCACCGTGACAGCTGTTTATCGGAAGGCACACAGGCTCGTGGCATCCTAAAAAGGGCATTCCTAGCAGAAGGCGCGAAGCGAGGATGTGCAATTTTCTGAGGGGCTCCTACCCTTGGCTGCCGCTGTGTCGTCTGCCTGTGCCTTACAGCCCTGCCGAGACTTGTGACCCTCAGATTCAGTTCATCTGAACATCCATTGAGCTCAATTTGGCCTCTGAAACCATCATAAGGTACTCTTACAAACCGCTCCACGCGGCTCCACGCTTTTGATCCTTTTGTTCCAAGGAGCTACCCCTTGTTTGGCGCGACCGAGCTCATCCAACGATGCCGACTCGTCCAAGGTCGTCATAGGCTAGGAGCGTTTGTATCGACGCACCTTCTCTCAACCAAGTTTGGACCGCCCTTTCATTGTTATCATCGGGCTGTTTTGCGCGATCTGTCGAGCAATCACTTTATATACTTGAAAGGAAGATTGCCAACGACGGGTTCTTTATCATCTCAACTAAACCGCTTGCCGGATGCGTAAAGGGAGGGCGAGAGGGAGCCGTTGCGTTGAAGCAAACCCGCATGTAAAGGCTATAAAGTCCTGTCAGTGCTCCCACGAGATGTGTGGCATGGCACGGAAAACAGACCCAAGTTCCCCTCGTCCTCTAACAACCAAGCTACGAAGGATCTTTTCGTTCACTCAGTCAGGCAACCCATCAGCACTACCTATATCAGACCAGATGGCTTCAGGCGACAAAAAGCCCCGAGAGCCTCCTCCCGGGCCGTATGATTTGGTTAAATCATTCGACAAAGTGATTTTAGCGAGGGACAAGGACAAGTTCACACCCATCAAGCTGCTCCAAAAAGACATCGACACGCCCACGGTCCCGGAATATTTCCAGCAGCGTGATGAGGTCAAAAGGCGCGAAAAGGCACTTGGGTTCGATCACCATTGCACAAACGAGGCAGAAGATTGGGAGGTGAAGGCAAATGAGGTGATCCAAGAACTAAAGAAGCTAGACGTCATCGATGTCTACGACAAGGAGGCCAGAATCGAGGGTTATGCTGGACAGAAACACAAGCGCGTCCCTGGGGATCGTTTTCTACTCAATGCCCCAATCATTGAGAAAACGAGACTCTACCAGGCCATCCAGAAGATGCCCAAAGGCGCCCACCTTCACATACATTTCAACGCCAATTTGCTCCCTGAAGTTTTACTCAACATTGCGAAAGAGCAAGAGCACATGTACATCATGAGCGACATACGCCTGATCAGTAAGGAGGCCTTTGAGCGATGCCACTTGAAGTTTAGCATTCTCAGCGACGAGAACTTCAACAAGACTTGGCCGACGCCACGGGATCTCTTTCCACCAGATAAGAAGGCTGTCACAGCTGACAAGAGCGCTAAGGAGGAGGATGAAAACGAGTCTGGCGAACCGAAATACATCATGGGTTACAAAGAGAAATTCCGCAAAGATTTCGTGGGGATGTACAAGGATGCCTATAAAGGCGACACCAACAATCCGTTAAAAGGAGTGGATGACAACGATCTTGTCGACGAATATCTGACACGCAAAATCGTGTTTCAGGCGGATGAGGCTTACAGTCCGCACCAAACGGCCAAGGGGTAGGTTCTGCGTGGACTCTTGTTTCGTGCCAGTCGCAAAGCTAACATCGTGTACAGCGCCTGGCAGAGGTTTAATGCTCATACACAGATGATGAAAGGGCTGTTCAACTATAAGGCAGCCTACGAGGTGTACACGCTAAAGTGCTTGGAGGAGTTCGTGAACGACAACATCCAATACGCCGAGATTCGCCCCAACTTCATGGAAAATAACCAGGTTTGGCTCGACGATGGCTCGGGTAGGATTGACAATTACGGAATAATGGACCTCATCATTGGTGTGTATGAGAACTTCCAGAAGGCTCACGGGGGGGAAATCTTCAAGGGGCTCAAAATCATCTACTGCACACCACGGTCTTTCAACCCCGACCAGGTCAAATTTGCTCTGGACCAGTGTTTGGAGATGAAGATGAAGGAGAAGGGGAAGTATGCGAAATACATCGCTGGTAAGTCGATCCCTCGGCCCACAACACGTGGGCGAAGGCTAATGGAATCATATAGGGTTCGATCTTGTTGGCGAGGAAGGCGCAGGTCATCCACTCAGTTACTTTATTCCGCAGTTCCTAGAGTTCAAGGAAAAATGTAAGAACGCAAACGTCGACATTCCGTTTTTGTTCCATTGCGGCGAGACTCTGGATGTCGGCACGGAGACCGACGGTAACTTGGTGGACGCTCTTCTTCTCGGATCAAAACGTATCGGCCATGGCTTCGCGTTGGCTTGGCATCCATACGTCATGCAGCAAATGAAGAAGCAAAATGTCTGTGTCGAGGTGTGTCCTATCTCCAACGAGATCTTGGGCCTCACTCCGAGGATCAGCGGGCATACGGTTTACAGCATGCTGGCGAACGATGTGCACTGCACCATTAGCACCGACAACGGGACTCTGTTCAGGTTCGTTCTTATGGAATCCAGCTTGGTGTTCAGCCTGCTAATAAACATTCACACAGGTCTCGCTTATCTCATGACTTCTATCAAATTATGGTAGGGAAGGCAGATATGACACTTCATGGGCTACGTCAACTGATTGAGTGGAGCATCGACCACTCCTGCATGGATGAAAAGGAGAGGTACGATACCAAGACGACATGGGAGAAGCTATGGAAAGAATTCTGTGACCAGCTGGTCAAGGAAAATCCGAGCTTGGTGTCGGAAAAGCCGAGGAAGCAGAAACTCTAGTTTTCATGTCTCTGAGTTCATGACGGCTAGGTATGGCCGATGTTACGAAGAGATGGACTACGATACATCGATGCCTGGGATTTTAGCGCTGTGTGGCGTTTGCTTTTTATTATTTTCTTTTGAGGTGTCCTCAAATACGACGGGATGGACGTTGAGGGCGTCAGATTTAGAAAGAAGGGAACTCGAGGGTTTGTTGGCGCAATGGTCTTATAAGTCAATCCAGAAGCGGTGATTTTTCTTTCTCTTGATTTACGCGAGATCTTTGTGGTTGTTTGCACACGCTAGAGAGGCGTCTTTGATTTCCTTTCCTCAGTAACCGCGATGGAAGTTCTCCTACTCCTCGTTAAGAAGCACACGGGGCCTTATTCAGCCTTTAATGTATTCCCCTATAGCTTTTGCTCTATACCTTACAACCATTGCTTCTTCCATGCTTTATTCGCTGCGCATGTCAAATATTCCATCTTAACCCTGTTCGTTTCGGAACTCTTGTTCCCCCTTCCAGACCTCGATAAGCGAGGACGGCTACCAACAGCATAGCTCACAGCCTCAGTACATCCGTTAAGGGCTGAGAGACATAAGACAAGGAAAGGACCATAACCTGTCACACAAAACCGCACCTCTCATCTCCCAGGCGTCCAAAGATCAGCCATCATTCAGACCAGACACAGAGAGCCTCGCGTGGCTCATCTAAACCACCATCTTTGCCCGTCTGGTGTCTGATGTCGGCCGCCACAAGACAACCCTATCCAAGTAGCGATCCAGTGACGCCTCCTCCTTGGCAACCGTCAGCTTTCCCCCATGTGGCATTTCGACCACACACAGGCTGACAAGCCAAATTCGAATTCACAAAATGCAAGGTTCTCAGTCGATGTTCTTGAGGGAAGGTGGGAGGAGGGGAAGGGGTCTCATGCAGCCTGGCGCGTTGGATCTATACCCAAAATGATACACGCCCAGTAGGCGGTCCTGGCGGTACACCAACCAGATTGGTCGTGAATAGCGCTGCCTACGGACCAAAGCTCCAAGGCTCCAAGCGGCACCCACCCACCGTTCCCATTTGCCCATTTTCAGTTCAGCCCCTGCGTCTTACATTGCGCGGTGCTTGGTGGTTCGCTAGCGACAAGTCTCAAGGCCAAACATCTCACTCAATCACGTCTTTTGCCTGCCCCGAATATGGGGGCCAGGCGTTGGGACTCTGGGACTCTCTGGGAGGCTGTGGTGGTTGAGTTGTTACCGCGAGGGTTACATTCAGCATTCAGCCCAGGCGCGGTTGTGGTTCGGGCAACATTTCAAGGAGGCTCATATCGCCGATCGAGGACGGGATTATGTGACAGCCCAATGCATCTCTTCTTTTTTTCTCCTTCATGCAATAAATCTGGTTCCTACGGACTTGTTATGCCCTCTTCATATACCGCTGTGAAAGTTTGTCGAGTTCTATGTTTACAACAACACTCTCTATCTCTCTTTTCCCTTGATCAAACCAGTCAAATCACCTTTGTCGATAGCGAGACCGACCGTTGAAAGGTGGGAGGCTGGTCTACCTATCGCCTAGCTGGGCGCGTTGCAGCAGATTTCCACAGGCCTTCCGGGCTTCCTTCCTAGGTGGAGACTCCACTTTGTTGGCGCTTTTACAAAGATCCTCACTTTGAGAGCCCAAGAACGGATCTTTAAAAAGTAGTGCTGACGCCCCGTGATTTGAGACACAGCCTGGTTTGTTGAGAGAAAACTGACTTGCGTCTAAAGGTTCAAAAAGGAGGCTTGGAGACTTGAGAACCTTTGCGACTTCTTACCTACTTTTGCGGTTGGAGCTGGTTTTTCGTTTTCTTCTCTTCAGACTACTCTTGGTATGTTCTTCCACGTTTTCGACATAGCAACATGCTCTAAAGTGTATATAACTAACGGAGCCTTAACAGGCACATACACACTCATTATCACCCTTTATATCTATCCTCGATCGGAATACCATACCGAAAGATCTTCTTGGGCAGTCATTCGCAGATTGGTTGCATCTCAATCACATCTGAGCCTGCCAGCGACACAGCACTGCTCTACTTACCGAGGACGTAAAGCCATTGGCGACCACCTGTCTGACATACCCGAACGATTCACGATAGTCCACAAACCAAAACCTCTGGTTTACTAGACCAGTTACTTGAACATCATGGCCGACATCGACGAGGATGGTTTCTACCACTGGTTCCCCTGGGGCAAGAACATCAATCCGGGATGGAGTTTCGATGTCATCACGCTGCTGGCCATCATTGGCGAAGGCAGCGTTGCTGAATTCGCCCAAACCATCACCGCCAGCTCTCTCTGCATGCTTCCGCGCCTGATTCCCGCGCCCCAGGCCTTGCTCCGTCCGCAGCGGCCCCAGCGATTGCCCGAGGTCCACGCCAAGCTGGCGGCCGTCTACGGCGGTACTCTCCTCGACTCCGTTGGCTTCTTTGCCAACATTCTGCACCCACTCGACGAATACAAGGCGTTCGACTTTAGAGTGTTCGAGATCAAGCATACACATCTTCTCAAGGCCGACGTCAGCAGACGGCTGGAGAAGGAAGGTTTTCTGGGGACCGTTTTCGGTATCCGGTGGCTTAAGAGAAAGAAGGCGAAGAAGCAGGAACAAAAGAACAGTGAGATCACAATCAATAACACAAGAGAGAACGGCGCAAACGGGGGAGCCCACGAAGTCAACACCGACACAACCGCAGACGCAGACGCAGATGCCGTCAGGAGGCGAAACGGCACCAACAAGCACGTCACCCTCGATGTCGACCCCGAGCACGGCGACCATCTCCCCACGCCCGGCATCAACCGCCAACCAACCATGGCCGAGCGCATCACCGATATCGTCACCGCGCCCAAGATGATGACCCCCCAACGCGTCGCCAGCAGCCCCAACGCGCGCTACACCGTTCCCCCCGCCCTGGACTCGCCCATGCACGTCATCAACGTCTTCTCCTTCCTCATCACCGTCGCGATCCTCATCATCTCCGCCATCTGGAACGACGGCGCGGCCGTGACCGCCATCGTGACCATCTCCGTCGCCGCCTCCGTCATGGGCTACGCCTCGTGGTGGTACCCGCTTCTCATGGCGCGGCAAGCCAACGCCAAGGTGCCCCCCGGTGACGTGGTAATCCGCACGCGCGAGGGCGCTTTCTTGGTGGTTAAATGCACCGAGGAGGTCGCGCGCGAGCTGTACCAGGGCACGGAAGAGTGCTGCTACGTTTCCACCAAGTACCACCGGCTGTTCATGGGCATCGCCATGGTGTTTCTCATGGTGGCCGTGGTGCTGTTGGGTAACTGCCGCTGGTCGTCCCAGGCCTTGATCGGCGGCGCCTACGTCTTGTTAAACAGCATCTACTGGGTCTGCGGCCTTCTGCCGCAGCGCTTCTTCTGGGACCTTTCGAGGTATACGTGCGACGACATCACGCCCGAGGACGTCAAGAGCAACGATAAGAACGACGTGCCGCCCAATTTCACGCGCACGCTCTGGTACGCGATTCGCGAGACTAAGAAGGATGCGTGGGTTGATAGGTCTGGTGCCCTGCCCGGCACGCTTCAGTGGAAGAAGTGGCTGGAGGAGGCCCTCAGGGCGGCGAACGAGGGGAACCATGATTGGGATGCGGTGGGCAGGAAGGATGCGATCATGAGGGAGAATCCGGATGCGTATGTTTCTAGGGAGCCGTCGAACCTCGTGAAGCAGCATCAGAGTGGGCATTGGCCGAATGATCCGGCGGCGCAGAAGGCGCCGTTGGATCAGGTGCAGCCGTCGCCTTATCAGCATCCTGGGGGAGCTCTGTTGTGATGGGTTTTCATGGTTCCTGGAGTCTCTGCTCTTTCTTGGATGACTTTTTTCTTTCTTTTTTTTCTTTCTGGTTTGGATATAATATACCTGGTCATGATCAACTGGCCGCTTCGAATAGGTAAGTGTTTGGGCTCGAAATGGTTCTTCTGCATGACGACTAGACGGCGACAAAAACCGACACCTAAAGAAAGGTGTTGGGGAAAGAACAATGTGTAATGAATGGATGAGAATAGGTTAACGTGTGTATACATGAATATGAAACATAACTTCAAAGTTGACTTGACTTGAACGAGGGAGGTTGCCGTCGTGCCTGCAGTGTACTTGGCTGAACAAAGCCAAACACTTTCATGTGAAAGACAGCCATGCTCCATATCAACATGTGATAGTACCGGATAGTAACGAACCTTCAGCTCTGCTCCCGCCTCCAGCCTCCGATTTGGGAACTTGTGTCCGTTCTCGTTCTCGAGGCTCGTGTCGACTGTCAAGATCAGACCGGACAGTATCCCGTCTCCACCTATCGTATTCCCTGTGTCTATCGTGTGAGTGTCCTCAACCTTTCGATCACAGCGGAACTATCACCGCTCTCGCTCGCGATATCAGCCTGCCATCGACCCGAGCTTGTGAAGATTTGATGCTCCACGATCTCCACGGCGATCAAATGGCGTCAGCACTGGTCTCCGAGAGTCTCGGCCCCCCCCCCCCCCCCCCCCCCCCCCCCGACCCCCGAAACCCGCTAACCCGCTCCGAACCCCCACTTTAATCAGGTCCGCACGATTGATTGACCGGTGGTCGTCTTGGCCGTGAAGTTTTCAAAGCTCGGCGCTTGGCGCGGTAGGCTGGCGAGGCTGGTAAACGATGGCGACATCCCGGTGGAGTCTCCGTCTCCTCCGGATAGTAATCGGTAGTGGGGTCCGGGTCCTCTTCAGATCCTCTTCCGGAGTCCGGACCAGGCCGGCCGTTGGGGTACGACGGCGTCTACCGCCGGTTTCACAATTCCGGGTTGTCAAGAATATCCATAGTGGCCCCGTGGTAGACCCGTAGTTGACCCGCGAAACGTTGTCAGGGCTCCGAGTGGCCCGAGTTTCTTATCACCGTGTGCGGCATGTGGTTCCACCGGGGATATCGAGATGTCAGGGCAATGCATGCATGAGCGGGCGGCATTTTGAAGGGCGGCGACATCGTGGTGGTTGCAGTCTGTGCATGTTTAAAAAAAAAAAAAATCTTCAACATTCTAGCCTTGCCTGGAACTGTGTGTTGTCTGGAATCTTAGATCTTGGATCCTGGGATCTGTTGATACATGTCAAGGTGGAAGTGACCCTTCTCAAGAGCCTTGACGCTTCAACGACTTCCAATTGGCGTCGTCAGATGGGAACATCTTTGACGTGTTGCGTAAAGACATCATCAACAATTCTGCTAATCCGCTCATCCTCATGATACCGTAACATCGATTGAAGAGGGTATTCGGATGCAGATCGATAGTTCGTCGGTTACGGCTTGTTCGGCTACCGGTATCACAGCTTTACGGGGGTGAAAGATACCCATCTTTCAGCCGGCCGACAACCGGTAGATCTTCCAACGCACTGATACCAATGTTTCCGGCTGTCGGTGTACGTACTGTATGTACGTACAGCACTGTAATCTTCAAATACCTCATAGGAAAAAAAGACCAAAGGATTCTGCGCGGACCAACCTGCTCCATTTTCCACTCAAGAGATTTACTAAACCTGGCAGTTTTGGTGAGAGAAGCTGCATATGCAAGGCGGCTTTAGTGCATATGAGGCATCGATCCAATAGGGTTATCCCATTTTCCTAGCTAGCGCCTTTGGTAAATCTCTTACGACTGAGTAGAAGCGGTATTCCGCTTTGTTTAAGCCTATTCAACGCTATTCACATCGAGACCGTTCGCTACTGCATCGTAAAGTGTGCCCAGCACAACACATCTCGTGTCCAGCGTGTTCGCTAAGAACGAAACGCCATTTTAGCATATCGTAGCTGGTTAGCTGGTCTGGTAGTACCTATCCGTACACTAAAGTGTGGTACGCCAAAAAAACAAAAAACACGTTTTTATCCGGTGGACAGTGGTGAGTCCTGTGAGTCACAATGAAACGTGGAAACCTTTTTAGATTGCCCGCCCTGGCCCGCCAAGCTCATCCACTCAAAAGCATCATGGCTTCCCCGCGGAGACGTTGTGAGAGGAATCTGCAATTGACTTTCGTGATTCGACGACAAAGCTTGTTAATCTTGTGAATGGCAGCGTTGCTGCGAGATCTTCACATCACAGAAGAACAAACCAGTTTCAGATGCCGCCAACCGTCTATAAATTGGACTATCCGATATCGGTAACATGAGAATGCTGTTCTCTGGTGTTGGGGCTTCCTCATCATTGTTGGCACATGGACCGCACAGCTTGATAAGGCTGGCCGAGGAGAAGGAGAATTCCGCGCAATACAGCAAAATCAGAGAGAGCTATTCCCGTTTTAGTTCTGGTATTTTCCGATCTATCATCCAGACGACTGGTTCACAGCACTGTGGGAGCAAGGAAGAGCCATGCGGGAGACAGTTGCGCAATTCTTGGGAAGTGGAGGAAAATAGAGTCGTATTCAGTTCCAAACAGGAATCGGGCTTTCGTCGGTACGCAAATCGGTGGTGCGTATCCCGACGACAGAAAGATACGTACCGCACCCCTTGCCACTCTGATTGCGGCGCGCGTTGTAGCGCGCGCGTAGCTCGTATTATATACGTACTACTCAAAGAAGTCAAGATTCAAAAACGTGTTCTTTTCCTTTTTTAGCAATGTTTTCTACGTAATACAAACGTGTAACTTACGTGATATTGAAAATTTTCGTGTCGTGAACGCGGTTTGAAAAAAGTTGCGTGTTGTGAGCTAGTTTTGAATAATAATAAATTTAGAAATATTAGGAGAAGGGAGGTGAAAGGGGTTAATAAGATAAGGATTTGGTAGTTATTTTTAATAATAGTATAGCCTAGTAGTAAACGCGTTGGTATTAAACTAGTAGAGGCTATGGGTTCGATTCCTATCGTTACCAATTTTTTTTGCCAAGGAAAAGTTTTTTCCAAAGTTTTTTTTTCTCCAAATTAAAATAAGACAAATAATTATTTTCCTCTTCGGGTATTAAATATAAAATTCAATAAAAAATATTTTTGAATTTATTATATTTATTATATTATAAAACGTATATAGGGTAATTTAATTATATATATTATAAGTTTTAAAATCTATAATAACGTTATTGTAATAAGAAAGTTAAAATGAAAAAGATTATTTGGAATTTGTTAACAAAAAAGTTAATAGGTTTTAAGAATAATAATAGAAAAGTAATAAATATTTTTACTTTTATAATTTATAATTGGATTAAAGTTAACAAAAAAGTTAATAGGTTTTAAGAATAATAATAGAAAAGTAATAAATATTTTTACTTTTATAATTTATAATTGGATTAAATAACTATTTTATTTTATTTTCTTATTAATACCCTTATAATAACTAATATAATATAGAATTATAAGGATATTATATAAATAAATATTTATTTTTATTAATATTCGAAATTATAATACTATTACTTTACTACCTTTATACTTTATAACCTTATTATCTTAATACTTTATTATTTTACTAATTTATTATATTATTTTATATTAAATTAATTAATTAAATTAACTAATTTAGTTAACAGAAGGTTAATTAAGTTGGCTAACTTAATTAAGGGAAAGTAATTTACTTAATTAAAACTTAAATTAATTTAACTACTTTATATATATACTAATTAAATTGGCCAACTTAGCCGAGGGAAGGTGGCTTACCTACCCGGCATTCGAATTAACCCGGCTACATTATATATATACCGGCTAAACTAGCCAACTTAGCCGAAGGAAGGTAGCTTACCTACCCGGCATTCGAATTAACCCGGCTATATTATATATATACTGGCTAAATTAGCCAACTTAATTGAAGGAAGGTAGCTTACCTACCCGGGACTTAAATTAACCCGGCTACTTTATATATATATTAATTAAATTAGCTAATTTAACCGAAGGAAGGTGGCTTACCTACCCGGGATTTGAATTGACCTAGCTACGTTATATATATACTAGTTAAATTGGCCAATTTGGCCGAGGGAAAATAATTTACCTACCCGGGAGTTGAATTAACCCGGCCACCTTATATATATATTAGCCAAATTGGCCAACTTAATTAAAGGAAAATAACTTACCTACCCGGGAATTAAATTGACTTAATTACTTTATATATATACCGGCTAAATTGGCTAACTTAGCCGAGGGAAAGTAGCTTACCTACTCGGGACTTAAATTAACCTGGCCACTTTATATATATACCGGCCAAATTGGCCAATTTGGCCGAGGGAAGGTAGTTTACCTACCCGGTACTCGAACCGACCTAACCACGTTATATATATACTAGCCAAATTAACTAACTTAGCCGAGGGAAGGTAGCTTACCTACCCGGCATTCGAACCGACCTAGCCACATTATATATATACCGGCCAAATTAACTAACTTAGCCGAAGGAAGGTAGTTTACTTACCTAATATTCGAACCGACCTAGCCACATTATATATATACCGGCCAAATTAGCCAACTTAGCCGAGGGAAAGTAGCTTACCTACCCGGCACTCGAACTAACCTAACCACATTATATATATACCGGCCAAATTGGCCAATTTAGCCGAAGGAAGGTAGTTTACCTACCCGGCACTCGAACCGACCTAGCTATATTATATATATACCGGCTAAATTAGCCAATTTAGCCGAAGGAAAGTAGTTTACCTACCCGGTATTCGAACTGACCCAACTATATTATATATATATTAGCTAAATTAACTAATTTGGCCGAAGGAAGGTAGCTTACCTACCCGGCATTTAAACCGACCTAACTATATTATATATATACCGGCTAAATTGGTTAATTTGGCCGAAGGAAGGTAATTTACCTACCCGGCACTTATTTTACTTACCCGCTACTTAATATACTTACCCTACCCTTATATTAGCTGTAACTATCGAAATCCGCTCAAGTTTATATTAAAGTACAACGGAAATATTTAATTTAATAGCTGTAAATCGATTTTTAAAATTTCCTATATAAATAAATTTCGCGGAAATTCGGAAATTGCGACTCAGACCGTCTACCCGTACCTTCCCTAAACTAGCGGTCGGAGGGTATATAGGAAGGGAGGGTAAGAGCGACCGGCTAAAGTAGGATAGTAATTAGTAAGAGCGACCGGCCAAAATAAGTAAGAGCGACTGGCTACGTATAGGGTAATGTATACGACCGTATAGAGGGTTTAATTAGAAGGCTAAGCGCTATAGGGCAACGTATACGACCGTATATAGGGTTTTATAGAGGGTTAAACGCTATAGAATAATATATACGACCGTATATAGGGTCTTATAGAGGGTTAAACGCTATAGGGCAGCGTATACGACCGTATATAGGGTCTTATAGAGGGTTAAGCGCTATAAGGCAGCGTATACGACTGTATATAGGGTCTTACAAAGGGTTAAGCGCTATAGGGCAGCGTATACGACCGTGCATAGGGTCTTATAGAGGGTTAAACGCTATAGGGCAGCGTATACGACTGTATATAGGGTTTTACAGAAGGTTAAACGCTATAGGACAGCGTATACAACTATATATAGAGTCTTATAGAGGGTTAAATATTATAGGGCAGCGTATACGACCGTATATAGGGTCTTATAGAGGGTTAAGCGCTATAGGGTAACGTATACGACCGTATATAAGGTCTTACAAAGGGTTAAGCGCTATAAAGTAACGTATATAACCGTATATAGAGTTTTATAGAGGGTTAAGCGCTATAGAGTAACGTATACGACCGTATATAGAGTCTTATAAAGGGTTAAGCGCTATAGGGTAGCGTATACAACTGTATATAGGGTCTTATAAAAGGTTAAGCACTATAAGGTAGCGTATACGACCGTTTTTACGGGAAAGTTATTTAGGTATTCCCTAACCCTTTTCCGTAGGGCTAGAAGTAAATTTAAATAATAATAAATTTCTATTTATATTAAATAGTTTCTATACGGTTCCCGTATAGAAATTCTAATCTATATTAATAGGCTTAACTAATAAATTTAATTTCTTCCTCAATTTACTTTTCTACGGGGTAATTACTAGGGCATTTTTACTTTAGCACCCCCCCGTAGGATATTTATTATCTTTAATTCTAAATTTTAAATATAGTAATATATAGATTATTAAGCCTTCTAATTAATACCCTTAGTACTAAGTAAGGAAGAAAATATTAAATTTAATAAGAAAATTAATTTAGACTAGATATAAGTATTAATATAATAATACCGCGAATTCCTCTTCCGCTATTAAACGATAAAAGCATCTCTATTAAATTATCAACTAATTTAGCAATAATAGGCTTAATCTATATAAGAATAATATATAATTTAATTTATTAACTAATTTATATAAGTAATTTGGGGATAGATCGTTTAACTTTACTATTAATTATAATATAGGGATATTCGGGGGTATAAATATTTAATAAGAAGAGGTAAAATTCTAGAATTTATTAGAAACTAACTATTGCGAAAGTATTTGCCAAGGATATTTTTATTAATTAAAAACGAAAATAATAAGGTCCCTAGTAAAAAATATAAGCCCGGCCTATCGATCTTAGAGCGTAGTTAATAACTATATTAATTTAACGGGGAAAATAAATAATAACCTACAAAGGAAACTTTAATTTCAATTTATATAGTAATATAGTACGTAGTTACCCTACAGTCTACCGGGGAATTAACGCTATATATACACCCCCCCTTAACTCTAATTAAATTCTATTTAATTAGTAATTTAAAAAAAACTATTTAATACTAGGGAGTACCCTATAAATATTAGCGGTTGGCCTATCGACCTTAGAGCGTAATTAATAATTATATTAGTCTAACGGAGGGAATATAGGGATAGAAAAATAACCGTTTACGTTAACAATTAGCTTATCGATAATAAATTAATAATTTTATTAAGGAACCCAATACTAGTAAGGCCCAACTAAGAACGTAATACCTAATTTAACTAAAGACTTTCTATCTTAGACTTAATTTAACTAACGAATAAGCTAAAACCGAGAAAATTAAAATTCCTATTAATAAGCCTTTAAAACGTAACTTTAACTTAACTACTTTATACCCCTATAACGGCGCTTAAATCATTTTAACCAACGTACTTTTTAGGATAAACTTTTAAACTTTTAAACTTAATAATTTTATTAAAATATAATTTTAATTTAATTACTTTATACCCCTATAACGGCGCTTAAATTATTTTAATTAACGTATTTTTTAAAATAAATTTTTAAACCTTTAAACTTAATAATTTTATTTCTCTAAATATTATACTACTAGGGTTTCCCTTGTAAAAGATTTACCTAATTAATAGTAATTCTTTAAATACAAAGCGTATCCTAATCCCTACACTTTATTATTAAGGAATTTCGAACCCTAAAGAGTAGGAGGGTAATTCCCCTACGCTATTAGGCTAATAATTTACGGGTTATTACCTAAAGGCGGGGGGGATCCAACTTCCTATTAAAAAGTTAAATATTTAAAAATATATAAATTTATTCTACCCTTTTTCGCTTTTTTTTTATAATTTTAATATTAATTTTAAATAAATCTTTAAATAAATATTAAGTAGCGGGATTAGGACTTTAAATTTAGAGTTAGAGCCGGCCGGATAGTAAGTAATAGAATTAGAGCCGGCCGGGCAACGGGATTAAAACCGGAAATTTAGAATTAGAGTCGGCCGGGTAGTAAATAATAGAGCTAGAGCCGGCCGGGTAATAAATCGTTTCGGGTTAAAAGTATATATCCCCTTATAAATTTATCGCTTTAAATATTTTTCTACAATCTATTAATATAATTAGTAACGCCGCTAATATATATTCTATAATATTAATTTTATAGCGTAAATACTCCCTTAAATAAATAACGCACTAGTAAATTACCGGTTCGAATCTAATATAGGTCTTCTTTTTTAATTTTTTTTTTTATTTATTTATTAAAAACAGCCTTTTATCTACTAAAAACAGCCTTTTATTTACTAGAAATAACCTTTTATCTCTTAAAAACCGGGGATATTATTTATTCTACTAAAATTATTATACTCTTACAAATTATTAAAGAGTATAAACGGATATCGGGGATATTATCTATTCTATTAAAATTATTATACTCTTATAAATTATTAAAGAGTGTAAATGGGTATCGGGGATATTATCTATTCTACTAAAGTCATTATATTTTTACAAATTATTAAAGAGTACAATTAGAACGTATACTAAAAGGCCTAAATTCGAATTTCGTCGGGGCTTAAAACCCTTTAAATTCCAGCTCTCTAATAATATACAATTAATATCGTTTCTAGCGTCGGCGGGGTTAGCGGGGCCGGCCGGCTACTATTCTTTAAAATTATATATATATCCAAAATTTAATATAAATTTAACGGTTTCATTACTTTATTCGTAATATAAATTATAATAGCCGAAAAGCTACTTAAGCTCGCTAATACTATAAAAGAATACGAATTTACCTTTTTCAACCGGAAGGTAAAAAAGCTCTCCAAATTCCTTATTTACAAAGTAGAGAAGAGGTTTCGGAAATTATAATACGAATTTAATTATCGTCTTTAGTATTGGCAAGGTTAGTAAGGCCGGCTACTATTCTCTAAAATTGTATATATATCTAAAATCTAATATAAATTCAATATCGTTTCTAAGGTTCGCTCTACTACTTACCGGAAATTTCTTACCGACTTATATAATTTTATTACCTCACTTATAATATAAATTATAATAGCCGAAAAACTATTCAAATTAATTAATACTATAAAGGAGTAAGAATTTAAATAGCTTCTCGACTACTTAGAAGTATATAGATAGGTTTAGCAGCCTCGCGGCCAAGGTTAATAACGAATTTAAAAAACAAAGGTCTTAAAGGAGAAGAGGTTTCGGAAATTATAATACGAATTCGATTATCGTATTATTATAAAAGTCCCTAACACAATTCGACTTACTACAATAATAATAATTCAAAGACTTATCTTCGTACGAACTTATATAGTAATATATAAAGATTCTATTATTAGTTTAAAATAGGCGGGAAATAAGCAAACCGTTTATTTAAACCGATTATAAAAGAAAACGGATAAAGGAATACATTAATATTATACGGAAAAGATTTCAATTTAGTAACTAATCCCCCCCGTCCGCGCCGTTCTACGGGTAACCGTCCTATATTTATAAATTATTTATATTATTTATTATAGTTTTAAACTTACAATTAAACCGCTTAACCCTTTTAATATACTAATTACAAATACGCTCCACTTCTACGGAAAGGATACCGAACTTTCTATATACTATTTATTAGAAATTATAAAAGCCGTATATTAAAAGCTCTAATTATTTTCGTACTACTTACTATTAAGGAAGGCTAAATCTCTTATCCTACTATACTATAAGCGTTCTCGGTACTACCTCCCGAACTTCAAACTATTTATAGCCCTTATTTTACTACAATTCTAACTAAATAGCGAAATAGTCCTCTAATAATATTTAATAATTATTAATAAAATAATAGTATTAAAGATAGTTGTATAGTAATTACTAACGACTATAAAAGTAGCAATCGCAATTAACCGACTACTAATTAAATACCCCCTTATAGTAAATTATATTAACGAAGGTAAATAATTATATATCGAAATATTCGTTAGTATTATAAAAACGCTTCCCTTTAAAAGCCTTTAGTAGAACTAACTTCTATATTAGTATAAAGAATTTACGAAATCCGGGGAATTTAGCGCTATCGTATAAATTCCTAGTACGGAAATTATTCTTAACTTTAACAATACAATTAAAATAATCAACGTCGAATTACAATATATATTTTATAATACCGAATAAAGAGAATTTTTATATTATAACCTTATTCTCAAACTTCAAACTAGAATAATAGCCTTCGAAAAGGTTAATTATAAGGACCTATCAAAACACAATCAATATAAATTAGGTTACGGATAAAGTTTAGGAATTTAAAGATTTATATTTATAATAATAGAAATAAATATTTACGAACGTAATTAGCTTACTATAATTTAAATCGCTTCTAACGTATCTCGATATAATTACGCTTAGGGTCGTCTTCGTCTAAGTAATCGAAAATACACTAAATCGAATTATCGTAGCCTATTTTAAAATATTACCCGCAAAGGGCAATACATATATACTCCAAATATTCCTTATAGCAATCGCTAAAGAAATTACGCTTAAAGGTCTATTCTACGTAAATATAATAAAGAAAGTACTTAATATTAATATCGGAAAAGGCTAACCTTACAATTTTCTATTCGATAACCGAATTATCCGTAAAAAAATACCGAAGCGGCTACTAACCGCCGTTTTTATTAATCTATTTATAAATTATTATTAAAGCTTCCTTTATAATATCGCCGTCCGCTTTCTCTATTAGGAAATAACTATAGGGAATCTAACGGCTATATTTATTATAAACTAAAAAAGTATAGAATAACCAATTAAACTAATTAATATTATATATAGCATCTATAAGAATAAAGTACCTTCACCGTCGTAATATATTAATTTACCCTAAACGCGTATAAAAAAAACGTATTAGCGATATATATATTAAAAATATTAAAGGTATTATACAAAACAAATAGTAACTTACCAATAATCGCCCAAACTACGCCTAGAGAAATTACGCCATCTTATACGACTAAAATCGCTTTATAAAACGATTTAAACCCGCCCGCTATTTTATCTACTATTACCCGAATAAATAAAAATTATAAGACTTAATCGATTTATATTTAAAGTACCCAATCTTTACTTACGCGATATATATCCGGGTAAATATACTAAAATACCCTACCCTAATTAAATATATTATACCTACTAAACTATTTACTTCCAATATTATAGAGGTTAATCCTAACCTATTCTATCCGGCTATAAATACTATACAAAGCGCGGTAAATAGCAATAAATAACAACCTTCGAAAAACATCGTTATTAATTAACTAACGAAGGCCAAAAGATCGTTTTATCTAATTAAATAACTTAAAACTATAATTATAGGTTTTATTATTAATAATCTTAATAATAATACGAAGTAAAGTACTATTAGGGTCCTTCGGGTCGCCGTTATAATAAAAGATTTTAATCCCTCGCAATAAACATATTTAAGGATCTAAAAATAATTTAAAACGTACGCCTTTAAATATACGCACGGCTATATATCTATAAAGGTTCTTTACCTAAAGCCGGCAACGTATATATATCTTTACACATTTATAATTAAAGTCGTCCTATTTTTTATTCGGCCTACGTATTTAATTAATATTATATATATTATTAAGGAATAGCTAATAACAATTATACTCTTCCCCTATAAATTCTATCGTTATAAAATCAAAAACGTCTTATTAATAATAGATAAAATTTAAAAGTAAATTATAAATATCGTTAAAAGCGGGTACGGTAGCGGGTATAGTAATTTATACTTTTAATATAAAAGTAAGTACGGGGGTAACTAATATAGGAATATCTATTATTCCGAATAAATATTAATAATAATTTATAGCGGGACTTTTTATAAAATACTTACTAACTTCCGGTATAAGGACTACCTACCCTTCTAAAATAGGGGTAACCGTAGAAATAACTAACCCTTTTAATATAAATATAAGCACGGAGGCGGCCTACGCTTCCGGTATAGGGGCGGGCACGGGGGCAAGTACAGGAGCGGCCTATATTTCCAATATAAGGGTAGCTACAAGGGTAATTAACGCTCCCGGTACAGAGGCGGGTACGGGGGCGGGTATAGGGGCGGGCATAAGGGCGGGCACTTCCGGTACAAGGGCGGCTAATATAAGGACATCGATATTTATTATTCTAAAATATTAATAATAATTTATAACGGGACTTTTCGTAAAGTATTTACCGGCGTCCTCTAATACGACCGCGACCTCTAACGCTTAAATAAATATAATATAATCGCCGGGCGCAAAACCTATTAAATCCTCTTCGTTAATATACGCGATTTAGGGAATTATGCCGGGTATAAACTAATTAAATTAAGCCTTATTTATATCGATACCGGTATCTAAAAGCCACTCCGGGTCGTTAATATCCTATTCAAGCTCCTAATTAAACAAATTATTTTATTATTCGTTAATTAATATCGTATTAATTAGTTTAAGAAATTCGTTAAAAGGCATTATAATAACCGGTACTAAAAGCCCTTATACTTAATCTATAATAGTAATAATAATAGTAATAGTAGTAGTAATAGCGGTAATAATAGCGGTAATAGCGGTAATAGCGGTAATAATAGTAGTAATAGCGGTAATAATAGTAATAGTAATAATAATAATAATACGATTTATAAAAAATCGTTATACAAAGAGAAGTATAAAAGTATTTAGGAGAAACGCGAATAAATAAAAGCATAGGCATTCTATTATTTTAATTATTTTTTAGGTTAATAACTTTATTAATAATATTATACATTATCTACGCCCAATAGTGCCTAATGCCCCCGGGGTTTCGTATATAATACCCGTATCTTTTGCAAACTACGGCCAATTTTATCGCCGATAACGGGAATCGTATTTTCTAAATAGCTTTAATTAAATACTAAAATTGTACGAAATTGCACGGATAAATAGCAATACTATAACGTTATATTACGCCGACGTACGTATTCCCGTCGCCTATTATATTTGACCGCACTTTATTAATAGACTCTATATTACACGAATATTTTCCAATATTTTCGATATTTTATTTAGCGGGAGTAGGTTACGAGTCTGGGCGCTTGGCGTTGCAAGGGGTGTGGTACGTATCTTTCTATCGTCAGTTTACGCAGTGTCCGCAAATCGGCTGCAACTTTTTCGTTTTTTTTTTTTTTTTGGTGGTCGGAGGGGTCAGGGGAGAAGATCCCTCATGCGGATCGGCAAACCGATGATAGCATCCTTTCGGTCTTTTGCAGCCTGGGAAAGTTTCCTACTGTCCCTGCCTAGATTGGAGCCTTTTTCGAATGGACTTGTGGCCTTTTGGTGGCTCTTTCCACAACTGCCTGGCTGATGGCTGGATGGATGCCTGAGGTGTGGACACGCGCACAGCTCGAAGCTCTGCTGCAATCTGGCTTGAAGCCATCTTGAATGTGATGCGTTCTTTTCTGTGTCGTTTCGACATTTTGGAGATCGTCCTTCCGCGCCCTTGGTTGGAGGCCCTGTGTCCCTGTCCCTCCCACCACACCCCAGGCAAGCGAGCGAGGTCCATCCGGATGGTGCTCCATCAGCGTTGGCTTTCCGTCTCCATTGGCTCTTGGCAATTCGGTCGGCGGGGCTGACTGCCTCAGGTGGGGCAGTGCTTTACCAACCCGCAGGATTCCATCCAAGACTCTACAGAATAATGTCACTAATCATATTGTAGTTCCGATAGTTTCTTGTCCATGCGCTGTGACTCATACCTCCCCTTTCGGGTGGCCGTGGTCCAACCAATAAGAGCGCACAAGAGGATCTAATGGGTGGGCGGTGGATCCCTGGCGCCTGCATTGGCTTGTGGCCGCGCACTGTCGATACACTTCCATCTGGCCTTTCAGAAGGGTTTCGCGGTGGGCAACGGCCAGCCGGTTGCGCGGCAGTGCGTGGGTGCCTTCGCCGGCACTGCCAGGGCCAGTTTGCTGCCTGATACAAAATCCTTCCCCTCCGCCCATTTTTCCCTCTTTGACCTTCCTTTCTCTTCTCTCCAACCAAACTCACCCTACCAAACCAAAACAGTATCACCAGAGGCATCCATCAAGATGCGTTAAATCGCCCCCATTCCCCCGTCTTTTCGAACTCAAGTTCGGTAACCGTCAACATTAAACAATTTTACGTTTCCCCCTCTTCGTCAACACCTTCAGCTCTTCCTTCCCAGGTAGATCTGAACTTCAGCACCCAGCTTCGTAGCTCGCGCTCAAGTTCTCTTACCCCCACCGCCACCATTCACGGCCAAGACTTTCCAGTCTTCACCACGGATTCCCAACAGTCAACATGGCTTCCCTCCAGTTCACCGAGCCTGCCGGCACTCTCCGCGCAATCACCAGCACACCAACAGCCACCACTTCAAGACTTTGTCTTGTTCGATCAGCCGATCACACAACACCGTCCACGTAATCGCAACGCTCTCCAGCCTCCAACCCGAGGTATCAACCTGAATCAGCAACATCGTAGCCAGCATCTTTCTCCGTCTCTGCAGAACCAGCGAGTTGCAAACATCATCCAGGCAACAGGGCACCCAACTACTTCTTCGGCTTTCACCAATCGGTACAGCTCTACTCAGAACTCGCGTCCGCAACAGTTCTACGCTTCCTCAGCACCTTCTTCAGCTTTGAATCTGAACACTCAGAACCGCGCACAGCAGCGCCCTCCTGTTCCCTTGTTTCCCAAAAGTACCGGTAGCATCCCGCACGGAAAGCAGGGCAACAAGATGTTCTCAGGTAATTACACCTCTTATCACCTGCCGCTTCCCAACATGCGCTTACAACCTCACCCAGAACTGGACCTGTTGGATTTCTCCACCTTTGACGGTGGAGCTACCACCGAGGCGGCGTTCGCTTCGCCTGCCAATCAGACATACGATCTTTCGAGCAGCGTCCCTAGCTCCGTCTCCAACATGGGCACTGTCTCACCTCAGGAGCTTCTGCTCCATGAGCCGTACTTGTCTGCCCCTAGCTCCACTGCTCTTACGGCTTTGACTTCGCCTTCGATCTTCGACGGTTCGCCGGATTTCGACACCTTCGACATCTCTCCCAGCTTTGGACATAGCGACCTGGACAACCCAGACTCTTGGTTCTCGCTTTTCCCTGATGCCAACCCGCTACCTCAGGCTCAGACTCAGACTCAGGCTGAGCAGCAAACACAAACGCAGCCTGAGTTGATCCAGCCCGTGCAGCAGACCGTTCAGCCGACCGTCGAGCAAACAGTTGACTCTGTTGAAGCTTCGCCTGCTACACAATCTGAGGATTTCGAGGTTTCGTCTCCGGGCTCTGGTCATCAGAGGAGGAAGTCGTCNTTGATCCAGCCCGTGCAGCAGACCGTTCAGCCGACCGTCGAGCAAACAGTTGACTCTGTTGAAGCTTCGCCTGCTACACAATCTGAGGATTTCGAGGTTTCGTCTCCGGGCTCTGGTCATCAGAGGAGGAAGTCGTCTGTCAGCTCTCCTAGCGGTCGTCACTCGTCGGTCGCTGGTGTTGGCTCTCGCCGTCGCGACAAGCCTCTGCCTCCCATCATTGTCGAAGATCCTTCCGATGTCGTTGCCATGAAGCGCGCCCGCAACACCTTGGCTGCTCGCAAGTCTCGTGAGCGCAAGGCTCAGCGCTTGGAGGAGTTGGAAGCCAAGATCGAGGAACTCATCGCAGAGCGCGACCGTTGGAAGAACCTGGCTTTGGCGCACGGTGCGTCTACGGAGTAAACCGAACCTTTCGGCTCCTTGAATGAAAAAAATATCCCTCGATGACGGGCATCGAGGAGGGGTTTCATTGTCTTTTGTGAAATTCTTATTTCTCTTCTTATTTTGGGTTATTATTGATTATTGAGTGTCGCTTGATCCATAGATCGCGACCAGGGATATTACTGGTCTTTGTGTTTTCAGATACCTTTCCTAGCTGTTACATCCAGCGGAAACCAAATCAAAAGTTTTCAGTGTTTTTCAACCATGCTTCCATTGTGCCTTTTGTGACCGCTTCCAGTTCGTGATTTCAATGCTTTCCGATGTGATGTTTCTTGGCCAGATCTGAATACGAATCATGGTGATGGAATCTTCATGAACTTTGTTCCACACACGTCCAAGCCTGTTCCCTGTTGTTCTCTGAGGGTGAATGCTTGGATCCGCCTCACATCTGTCTGTTTTCCTAGAATGCAGGAACGAATGAAGTTATACGTACATATGTCCTCGCCCTCGATTGCAAACACCTGTGGGTTGCATTGTGAACACACCCACCCTTCCTATTTGCCTCCGTCATGTGAGAGATGAAGGAGATGTTTGACATGCTTTCCCTTCGCCTGCTACTTGCGAACTATCCCTTGATGACGGCTTTCCGCACTCCATCGTAGCAATGCTGTCTTCCCTCAGTCAATGTAAGCAACTGCCAACAATACTGTCGTCTGCTCTTTTCCCACGGACCTTGTTAAGCCGACGCTATTAAGGTATGCGGTGAGATGTGTATGTGGTGAGGTGTGATACATCAGTGAGTGATATGCGAAGATATCTCTCTTGACATACTTTGACCGATGTATCCCACAATAAAAGAAAAGTGAAAGTGAATAGTGAGATGCTACTTAATATGTGGCCTGGTACTGCCAGTTTCCAAGATAGATCAGATACGTGAACGTAGGCTCTCTTCCTCTTTGTTTTTGTATGTTGTTGAACAGAAATGTTCACGCACCTTAACACAATAAAAAGGGCATTCAATACTACCTATGTAACGTTTACCGTTGAGCGAGAACCTCCCTCCCAGAACGAAACAAACTCCCCATAAACAACCCCAAAGATTGCACCAACTGTAAGACAGAGTTCAAGGAGACGGCCATGTGGTGGTTATTTCCCCTAGGTGACTTCACAGCAGCAAAAACTGAAGTGGAAGTTGAAGACTACGTGAAGATCCATCTTGTTGCCATGGTTATAATTTCTCTTTGGGGGGCTACTTCAACCACACCAGTCATAGGAAGAGAGCACGGAAGCCATATCGCTTTGCCAACCTTTCAATTTTCGCTTTGTAGATACAGCACTTTTATACATCTCCCACCCACCCAACCACCACCACTACACTATTCCATCTTAATGCTTCTTAACAACCCCCGCCGCATCCGCCTGCGCCAAAATCCTCTTCTTATACGCTTGCACATCACCGGGGAACTTCTCGACCGTCCCATTCTCGCACACCCACAAGCTCTTGCACACCGTCTGCAACATAGTCACATCGTGCGAAACCATCAGCACACCACCCTCGAACTTCTGCAGCGCTTCCGAGAGCGCATCCATGGCCTCGATATCCAAATGGTTCGACGGTTCGTCGAGAACCAAGATGTGCGGCTGCGTGAGCGCCAAGCAGGCGAAAGCAACGCGAGATTTTTGACCACCCGACAACAACTCCATCTTTTGTAAGCCTGTGGTGCCGGTGATGCCGAAGGCGCCCAGCTGGCGACGGTATTCCTCGTCGGTTTTTCCTGGGTAGGTCTTGGCCATGAAGGAGACGGCCGAGGCGTTGAGGTCGAGGGCGTCGACGTGGTGCTGGGCGAAGAAGCCGATGCGGAGGCGGGGGTTCATTGTGATGAGGCCCGTGGTGGGGGAAAGTTTGCCGATGAGCAGCTTGAGGATGGTGGTTTTACCGGCGCCGTTGGGACCGACGATACCGATGCGGGAATCGAGTTGGACGTCCAGGTCGACGTTGCGCAGCAGGATGTTGTCGGGCGAGTAGCCGAAGGTGACCTCGGACATTTGCACGATGGGCGGCGAGAGCTTCTCGACTTCGGGGAACTTGAAGTGCACGCTGTACTCTGTCTCGGGCGGTTCGAGGATGGGCATCTTCTCGAGCTTCTTGATGCGCGATTGGGCTTCCGAAGACTTGGCCGCGTTGTACCGGAACTTGTCGATGAAGGCTTGCAAGTGGGCGCGCTGCGCCATCTGGTTCTCGTACTCGCGCTTGGCCACCTTCTTGCGCTCCTCGCGCGTGGCGTAGAAGGAGTCGAAGTTGGCGCCGCGGTAGTAGTCGAGGCGCATGGAATGCTGGTGGATGATGTCGGTGGCGACCTCGTTGAGGAAGGCTCTGTCGTGAGAGACCACGAGGACGGTGCTGGGGTAGGTCTGGAGGTAGTTGGATAAGAAGGTGATGGAGGGGACGTCCAACATGTTGGACGGTTCGTCGAGCAGGAGGAGATCGGGCTCGCAGAAGAGGGCACGGGCGAGGGCGAGACGCATACGCCAACCACCGGAGAAGGTCTTGGTCGCGAACTGTTGGCGTTCGGGCGAGAAACCCAGACCGGCGAGAATGCTGGCGGCTCTCGATTCAGCCTTGTCCGAATCCATCTCGGCAAGCTTGCCCTGGATCTCTCCGAGCTTGTTGTCCTGAACCTCACGCTCCCTTTCGAGCTTAGCGGCATCGGCTGAGGTGTCGGCCAACCCGGCGCGCTGAGCCTCAATGTCTGCCAGCTTCTTGGTGATCTCGGCCTGTTCCTTGAGAAGAACCTTGCGCCAGACGTCGGCGTCCAAGACGGCCTGGATGGCAGGCGTGTCGTCACCCATGAGTTCCTGCTCGACGTGAAGAATGGAGATGTGCGTAGGAATGGGAACCTCTCTGCGGGAGAGGGCTCTGAGAAGCGTAGATTTACCGACACCGTTGTGACCGACGAGACCATAGCGATGGCCGTAGGCGAGAGTGAGAGTGGTGTCGGTCAAGATCCTGAGACCACCGATGGTAACGTCGATGTTGTCGATCTTGATGTCCTTGGTCTTGCCGGTAGAGCCGTTCATCTGCAGAGGGTTGACGGCCATGTAGAACTCCTCGTACGACTGAGCAGGGTCCACCTGGTTGAGCAGACGTGAGGCCTCATACTCGACCGTCTTGAAGGTCTTCTTGTTCTGCTTGGACGCAATCTTCCTCTCGGCCTTCTCCAGCTTCTTCTTGTCGACCTTGGACTCGACCTTCCTGGCGTTGGCCGACTCGAGATCAACACCGCCCGTGGCCACGGCCAGGGTCGACGAGATATTCCTCTGAGCGCTCACTTGGATGGTCTGGTCAAGACGCTTCACAGCCGGACCCCTCCTCTCCTGGCTGTCGTTGGCAGCAGAATACCTGTCCACCCACTTGTCGACAAGCTGACGGATCTTGTCCTGCAGGGCGGCATTGATACCACCGGAGGCCGAGATCAGCAGGTCGGTGATGGCCGTGGCGGCCTCGGCGAGTGGAGACGGGCCGGTGGCATCCTCATCGCCGGACCAGGCCGTCGAGGCATGGGTGAGATAGCCGGCCGAATACTCGGAGATGATCGGGTCGATATTGGGGAGCACGGTCCTGATTTCGGATTCCATCTTGGCTAGGATCGTTTGACAGGTAGCTGATCAAATTACGGTGAAAACAAACACTTTGCTTGACCTTGAACGTAGCTGTAGCCTGTCGGAGTCGATATCAAAGTGGAGTTCAACTTTTGATACTTTCACGGCGTCGGTCCGCCTCCCGGGCTGCCCTCGTCGTCTGGGCGCGGGGCGGAATTTGCCGCCCACTGACCGCTCGAAGGTGGGGTAATCTGGAAGCTATGATTGGTTTGTTTGCACCCAAGGAAGCTAGCTGTTACTGTTAGTGCAGCTGCGCTAACGCCCGCAAAAGGAGCAACATCACGAGTTCACCACAGTGGCATCGAATCCTTCCCCGACATCATCATCACGGGCACCAGGCCTCTTGCATGGGATGTTCTTCCCGCCTTCTAGAACACGCACCGTGCTTTCCTCCAGCTCTCCGCAACAATGGAACGGACAGCAGACCTCGAAACGGGAATGACACGATGACATGGAAGCTTGCTGACAGAGAGGTCCTGATGGCCCGATCGCTCGCTTTCCCCTGGCTGTCCTGGAGGTTCATCCACTTCTCCGGAAACCACCAGGCCTCAACCCAGGGCCGCATCGCAAGTTTCGCCAATGATGGCACGCCGTCAAACACTTTACGAGTTTGGTTCAGACGGCTGACTTTGGTACATCCAACCAATGTTCACCAGGAACCAACTTGAGTCGGAGACGCATGAACCTTACCAAGTTCTTTGCAAACATGCCGTCTAAAATCAGCTCGGTCTGCTTGAGGGTTTTGATGTTCTTGGAGATTGAAAATAGTTCACGGTTCAGGCTCGATGTGTGAGCAGTCTTGGATTCCACCGGTTGGAAGTTCCTGTCAAGTGTATCTGGCGATATCTTCTCACTCTTTC
The DNA here is from genome assembly GCA_009806235.1 of Neurospora sp. CHS-2018c. Lineage (NCBI taxonomy): Eukaryota > Fungi > Ascomycota > Sordariomycetes > Sordariales > Sordariaceae > Neurospora > Neurospora sp. CHS-2018c. Next base: position 1,048,629 of record RAPC01000007.1, on the reverse strand, counting down.
AAAGACGTGCTTCCTCTTGGCCATGTCCGGCCCGCGGCCAACACCTCGGACCTGAAGAGCCCACCTTGTCGGCACAAGCCCGTCGGGATCGAGTGCCATCAAACATCAAGGTTCAGCTTGCCGCGGCATGTGCCAGTTGTCGGAGACATTTGCAACGAAGAAGACATACTGGTATGCCGTTGGCTATACACTACATAACAATCTCATGAACACAGGGGAGATCCAAGAAGCCAATTCAGCAATTAACCGCTGCTCGCACAGAAGTGGAGCGCCATTATCACAGAAGAAGCATCACGAAGGAGCAATTGGAGCAAGAGCCCTGTCGACTGACGAGTACGAATCTACCTACCCCCGAAGACAAACATGAAAAAGCACACAACATGCCCGAAGCCGCTCTGGTGTCGCCTATATGCTGTCCTTCGCCGCCATCAAAAGCAGGGGATTTTGTCTGGGCGTGTATTGGAATTGGTTAACACAGCAAATCAGACATCGAAGCGGACGGATATTCGATGGCGTGTTTGCCCGCGCGGTAGGCATTTCTTCTTGATTGACGGACCATTGTTCTTTTTTTCCCTTTTGTCTGGTCTACCTTAACATTGGATCCAGGTCACTGGTTCGCCGCAGGGAGATTTTGCAAGACAAATTACCGACGGCGAGTATTAATCATCGTCTGATTCAGCCTACCAGCTACCAGCTACCTTTCCTCGGACGACGAGGCTTCCTTCCAGCTTCATTCAGACTCAAGAAACGAAACGCAAGCCACAACGGCGTCCATACACTAACTCTCAATCGGCTGAAAAGTCGTCGTCAGGTCAGGGCGATGACACGGTAAGCTTCTGATCATTGCTTTTTTCTTCTCAGTGCTCTCCATTCGATTCTTCTCTTCCCTTGCACATGGCTGGCTTGTCAACAAACTGCTGCTGCCGCCGAGCTAATCCCTACCTTTTACCTGCCTTGTCCCGTTACGGTGACAATTTGTTAGCGAAACGAGAAGCGAGATCCCTTGCCGAGCGCCAAAACAGAACAGCCCGCGCGTAAAAATGCGGTTACAATGTGTGATAGTCACCGCGGGCGTCCGAATCCCCACTACCTATCCTGGCAATGGCAGCATCGAGTGGTGCTGTTGTTTTTTATGTCTTACAACGGTTTATAAATCGTTTTGGTTCGGCAGACACATGTCTGTGCTGTCGTTTTCCCTTTTTTTTTTACCCGTCTTTCCTTCCCTTGAGAGCACGCGCACGGCTTCGAGAACATCCATCTGTTAGACCTCCATAAGAGGGGGGCCTACTACACACAATGCACTTCAGAGGTTATCTATCCACATATGCCCGTCACAGGCGCCGCCTTATGTAAGTTTCGGACAGAACCAGAATCAAATAGATGTATGTTTCCAACATCTGTCTGTTCCAACTTTCGTGTGTCTCGGACAACGGAACGGCCCACGATTACGGTAGAGGCGGCGCAACTGAATCTTGTGGAGAGAAATACTCAAGGGATCGTTCGCTGTGTCTGTCTCTCCCCGGTGTCTCGCTGGTTACGAGACTGTGGCTGACACCATGGCTGGCGGGGACATGAAGTCACGAACAAGAGAAGAGAAGGAAACGATAGTGCAGTGAGGTGACCGAACTCACCGTCAATGGGCACACTGATATCTGATGCTTTCCTCTGAAAGGCGAGTATCAAGCTCTTATTGCCATGGTGGCGATCAACACATCTGCTAAACTGCACACCATGCTGCTGTGTTCTCACGACACAGCAGTTGCCTGAAGCCTCCTCATGTTGCGTAAGGGTGCTGATCTGCATACACTACCTACGCGCTATCGCCGCCGCAAGATGCGTTCAATGATGTTCTTGTGTATCCCATTAGAAAAAAATACCAAATAATCAGTTGAAACGGTCTCAGCGACGCCTGAAGATGGCGCTCGTGTTAGGATGTTGAAGCCTGATGATATGTTGTGCGATGTGTAGGTAGGTACGTCGCCGTCTCGCCGGGACTGTTTGGATGTAGTTCTAGGGAATATGCATGTTCTGATCCATGCCTATTTGCAATATAGTATCTGTTAGAGCCTCAAGAGGCCAAGTTGTGTTTGATGGGCTCTCTGTGTAATGCTGAGAGGGAAGTGGGGGGCGAAGAGACGGGAATTATCGTAATGGCGAGACCAAATCCAATATGGACGTACGGGTTTGTACGGATACTTGCGCCTTCGACGGGCGTCTAATGCCTAGTCTAACCTTTCATCCATAACGCTGCCGCGGGGAAGGGAAACTGGGCGGCTTTTCGTTCATAACAGTACGCTCGCTCATTGGTATCAATCAACCACTTTTCTCCCATCGGTTCCGCGCGAAGAGAAAGAGATGATCATTGAAGAATTGTGGTTGAGTTTTGACTTCAACACCTCCGAAGAGGTGGAGGATCCCGAACCATGAACAGCCATCACCAAGCAGACGTACCGCGTTGATACCACCAGTCACCAGTCACCACTGCCAATTCCATTCACAACCCCTGTCACTCACTTGCTCTCCGACTTCTTTTTATAGGACTGCAACCATGCTTTATCAGCCTTACTGCTGCCAAGTTCTATGGCTTTAATTTAAAATGAAAAGACAGATCTCCTCTTTTGGGAAAAGTCACAGCTTATGCGGGCAGTTTTAGCTCCCTCTTAGCTGCATATGCAGCATCTCTCCAATAGGATTCACTTATAATCCAACATGACCCACAGAGCATATCTGCTATGGTTGAGTAGATGCGGTACTGTCTTCCAAGGGATTGATAAGTATTGTCCATCGCTCAGGTGTGTCTGGGAAAGCTACAATTAGCCACAGTTCACCAGACTTGTTCAGATATTCAGCTGTACGTTATTGATGCGTTTTGTGACAATGACAAGGACAAGGACAGCGACAACGACAACGACAATGAAGATAGGTGGGTAGCGAGAAATGAGCTAGTATCAGAATTAGACGCACCCAAACCCGACCCGCGACCGGAAGCTTCCTGATCATAATCGGGTATTTATAGTTCTGTTATAGGCAGGCATGGATAGTCGATTACTGAGGTGTAGTCTGAGGAGAGTTGCTGGCTGGCCGGCCGGCTGCTGACACGGCTCATGAACAAATAATTCGGCGTGGTATAGGGATCGCTTACGTGCCTTACCAAGCCGGTAATTGGTGAGCTTCGGAGCGAGATATAACCCAAATCAAATCCTTTCCTTCTTTCTGCCCGATCCTTGTTCTCAGCCTCTGATATGCATTCTGGCGGTTGATAGTACACAGGTGAACGCGAAGCAAGAGCGCAAGTGTGTAGAGAGTTGTGTGATGGGAGGTGGACAGTGACTAACGTCTCGTCCACCATGGACTGATATGGCTGGTAAAGGTCAGGCTGGCTAGCACTACGATTGTAGCTACCAGACGGTATTCAACGGGAAAGCGTGATGTTGATTTCCGCATGCACGTGGAAGAAAAATAAATCAACAATGCAAGGAACCTCCCCCATGCTTCTGAGGGGAAAGGGCTGCGGCACGGAGACTTCAGGACTAGACAGGTCAATATTTTCAGCCTCCCTTTCCCGAGAACAGCAACGCCGAGTCATAAACCGGCTAACTTTTTCCGGCGTGTGTGGTGAACTTGGAGAGAGCGAGGTACGTCATGAAGGATAAGAGATGAAAACGAGCAGGAAATCTTTCGAGAAAAGGGCGAACCAGGTGGTGACATGTATCTCGAGGTGGGCAGGTGACCAGTGGTGTTTGGTGATGGCCAGACGGCCAGTTGATGCAGTAAGGGTGAGGGTTGGACTCCAGTTGATGGGAGAGCTCTGTTCATAGGGCATTGAAGGGCCGATGAACTGGCTGGTCTTGTGAGAAGATAACATAGCGTGGGAGGAGTGTCTGGAGCGAGCAATGAGATAGATGGCGAGCTGTTATCGAGTGGATGTGTCGAGTGGTCATCGTGGCCGCGGTCGTGGTCGTGGCCGGCGTGGCCTGCTGCAAGGTCCAGCTCCGCAATGGACTGCAGCGATCTCCGACATGAAATCCAACAAGAGAGAGGAAGATCCTTTCTTGTTTCACAGCCCATGATGGAAAGGCGGGTTTTTTTTGGGGTGCATTAAGAACTCGTCCCGGGAACCAGGGGCCGAGGCTGTTGCATGGCGTGTGAGCTGTGGCTTCCGAAGCACATTTTGCATGCGGGTTTCAATGCTTCTTTTTTGGACGCCATCGATGTCGTTGTGGTCGATATAATCAAAGAACGGTTCAAAGTCCACCGCTTTTTAAACGAAAGACGGACGACGTTGAGAGTCCAAGAGGGAAGGGGTACGACATGTTTCAACTGATCCACGGTCAGATAATTGTATGTAGATCGATCGCAAAAGCAAAACCCCAAACGACGCAGTCAACCGACCGTCAGACACGGAAGAAGACTGGAAGCAGCGGGCACCAACTGAGAAGATAATCTCTCAAACATTGTCTCGCTTTGGGTCGGACGAGGACTGGAGCCAGTTGAGCCATAAGTACCAGGGGAAGAAAAGAAGAAGCATCGAGAGATGGCGGTGTCACCTATAGTCGACTCAGTGCGAATAACTATCACATATGGCAGGAGCATATGGCAGAGGATACCACGATACACGGCACAAAGCTCGTACTCGTGTGGAATCCATGACGTGCATCATCATCTTCTCACAAAGCGAGGGATGAATTGGCATCTGCAATTCTGCATGCTCTTGTTTCGCGTTTGTGGAGGGTTGTGTCGATTGGTATAATTGGCGAGTGTACATGGATTCCACTTGGAATGCATCGGCGTGCATCTCGAAGTCTGGTTTCAAACAAGCAAAAAAACGTCAACGGCCGGTGAGATTGGAGGAACGAGCGATGCCCGCCGATGGAAACCAAGGAAGAACAAGAAGAAGGCATGGCCAAGTCAGGAGCTCCACTTTCGACTTCCAATGGCGCTAGCGTCAATTGGAAAGCGGGGCCGTGCCTTTTCTGCTTTCTCCATTTTTCTTCCTTCTCTCCAGTGTTCGCGCGCACCCGCCGTGTGCTGCCGGGGTACGTACCGCAGGCACGAGCGCAGGCACGCATCGCTACTGTAGCCGTAGCCGTAGCGACAAGTGGAAGCTGACAGCCGGGGTATGAGAGCAAATCGCGCCAATCCGAGCGGCTTCCCTGACCCGGCACCAAACTTGCGAGTCTTCTGTCTCCAGCAAGGACCCAGTCGGTTGCCAGTGGACCCATACCATCTCAACACCAAGGCAGGTCCGAGTGGGCGGCCGGCCGTCACGGTCCAGGGCCCCTAGAAAAGATGGAAGGACGTCCAGTGGCAGCCATCGCACACCTGCAAGCCGAGACGGGCGACACGGGCGACACGGCGGACAACCTCAGGACGGGAAGTGCGAGACCTTTTCTCACATTTTGAGGGAAAGAGGAGAGAGGGCCTGCGTGCTGCGTGCTGCGGGCTGCGACCAGCGACCTGCCACACTGAGAGGTGACCTGCCATTGACCTTGTTGATATTGCATGTCTCGGGCTTGATTCCATTGATTCAACCACACACACCACATATCTTCTCCCTTCCTTCCTTTCCACCGCACACAAGGTGCCTGCCGTACTCCTGTTCCAGAGGTCTAACCCTTCCATTCACTCATTGGTGACGCGCTGTGGTCAGTCTGTCTCTGTGTTGAATGTGGTGTGGTGGCTTTGAGAGGCTCCTCCACCATTGTCTTGTCTTGGTTGTCTTTACACTTTGTTGTCTCTTTCCCTTCATTTTCTCAGTGTGGTAGATCCTAGTACCTACCTACGACAACGTGCTACACGGCAACTATACGGACTTTCTCTCACTTCGACCCTTCGACCTTCCCGCGGGCATCTCTGGCCTTGACGTCCATTCATTACTCAGACTATCTCTGAAGCGAGCAAGTTTGCCATTGAGCGTTGAGCTAGCTACCCACGCCGGCGACACTTGCTTGAATCTGTTTGGCAGCGATCCCCTCGCCTATCGAACCGAACAACAACAGCGGTGTCTCTGTTTCCACCCCAGTGTCCGCCATAGCCGTGTCCCGAGTCTGGAGTCTGTACAGCAAAGGGAGAGACTGCGAGTCGGATCCCTTCGTCCCTCACAGGTACAGATTCGGTACTCATTCGTCAGTGGTCCCCAGCTCCGGCTTGCAGGTTCAGGTTGTCTCGTTCACCTCCACCACCCAAAAGCGGCCAAGTCCCCCAAAGGGGCCCCAGGGCAGGCCACGGACCGCCGACCCAGCAGGAGCGAATCCATTCCGTTCAGCAGGGAGCGAGCAGACCTTTCCACGGACGGGATGAAAATTCCAAACGCCCAATTCTGTCGTCAATTGTCTCATCATTGTCGCCTGCCGACTGCAACTGCAATTGCAATTGCAAGCCGAACCGGTTCGTGTCTTGCGTGTTCGGGCCTTTGAAGGACCCTATCGATCCCTTACCTCGGTGAACTTTGGTGCCCGCCATTTTTACAGCGTCTTAGAGGTACCCTGCCACCCTGCAGCAGTTAGGCGGCTGTCAACCCACGGCCACCTGCCATCCATTTGCGACTACAGACGACGACACTCGATTATACACAACGACGACCATTGCGATTTACGACCTGTTGCGCTTGCGACTGCGATTCCGACTGTGACTGCGGTTGCCCGGGGCGACTGCGATTTATCGACCAAAGGTGCAAACTCGGTGAAGGGACCAAAGGGGAAAGGGGCTTCGACCGCAAGAACGCGCCTGCATTGTCCACATTCCTCCGCCGCCAGTTATCTCCTACCGCACCACTACACACCAACAACACCCGCCCAAAGCAGTAATGTCCTGACGATGCAAACCACGACCTTTGCGAACCACGACTTTTCCCTTACTCCCTTTTCCTTTCCCGGCGGTCAGTCGTCGACATAGCTGTCCCCCCGTCCGGCCAAGATGCAGGCCGTGCCGAGTGTAAGTCGACAAAAAGAGTTCAAGCTCGACACTACAGCACCAACACCATTATCATCATTATCACCATCACTATCACCGATACTACCTACTTTTTCTGCACATCTCGGCATCCCCACTGCGCAAACAAACCCGCTGGACGGTCCCGTACACACGATCCCCCTTCTGGACTTATCGCGGCGTCCTTTCCTTCTGCCATTTCCCGCCTGCACGTAGCCGGTTTTCGTTGCAGGACCCCCGATGCTAACTTCAATGCTTGCTTGCAGCTTGTGGGAACCGGCACCGTTGTCGCGGCCGCCGCTACTGGTCTAGTATTTGGCCAACCTCCCGACCTCGACCCCCCTCGGCCCATGTCCAAGAGAAAGATGGCCCAGGACTACGATCTATTCCGAATGCCCATGGCATCTCCTCGACCCGGCACTAGCGGCGCCCTTCTCACCTCTCCGCAATCTGAATACTTTCCGTATAGCTCCTTCGACCCAACTTTCGATGTAGTTCCGGGACCCCTTACGTCACATCCCACCAATTCGACCGGCCAGCGCCCCGGCAGTTTACCCCCACCGCCTTCGAGAGGGAACCGAAGGCAATCATTCATACGGAGCCATACCTCTAGCGAGCGGTCCACAGGCAATAGTGTGCGGGATTCGAGTTCGTCAAGGGAGTCGTGGTTGAAGCGCTTGTCCATACGTCCTCTGTCTCAGCATGGAAGCAGTCCAAGGTCAAGCATGGGTCCGGACTCGCCTTCGATAAATTTCTCCAACAACGGCTCAGAAGCGCCCATGTTGAGGTCCAACACTACCACTACGTCGGGGCAACAAGCGGCGCCAAACAAGCTGGTCAAGAGGATAACAACCGGACAAGGAGGAAACTCAGAGGCGAAGCAAAAACGAGGATCGAGGCCACAACTACCGACGTTGCGACGACCGGCCACTAGCCATCAAAGGTCCATGACACTCCAGCAGCTTCAGGGCACCTTCTGCCCAACACCGGTGGATCCCAAGTTTTCGCTAGAAGAAGAGCCGGAGCCTCAAGACCGTACGACGAACCCACAGGCAGATGCTGGCGTTGCAAAGGGTCGCGGGCGATGGACATCGTTCTTCCATGCACGGATACTCAGGTCGTCCGGCCGGAGAAGTGGTGTGCGGTTGAGCGAAAGTAGCCTCGATAACCTCTTGCTGCCTTCCAAGCGTGTGCAAGTACACACAGATAATGCACCCAGGCCCTACCTAACCAAGTCAGATTACATAGCGGCCTGCCCAACTCCTGAAATGAAACCACGGCAATCTCGACCAGAAACCCGAGGAGGACGTTTGGAGGGCATAGACAGTGCACCACTTGCTTCTCCAACTAGGCAGTTGAGGAGGTCGCTGTCGTTCCGAAATCCCAATTCACCCGAGACAAGGGTCCTGAAGAGTACAAACGCCCGACGCCCGAGACGAGGCACTGCAAGTGATGCCGAGGGCAGCGGTAGACATGCAGGAGGACCGGGGCCGTTGGACAATTTTCTGCTTGCTGCACCCAATCGTGCAGATCAGCCCGAGGCCAGACCGACTTGGGATGGAATTTCTCCACCACCTCAAACAACACCAAAACAGTTCGAAACAGGCTTGAGGGCGGGCCTTCGTCTAGTTATTTCTCACAAAAGAAATCCTTCGTCCCCGCTTGTTCCCATGTCGCGCATCCCAAGCCTCAACGTCGACGTTACACGATTGGATCAACCCAGCCCCACCCCCTCATCAGCTTCTCCAAGTCCATGTCAAGGCCCAATCAACTACATGTCGGCCACACAGGGCCTTCCAGTGCAACCAAGAAGTCGGTCGGGCGGCTCTGGCGAACAAGCGTCTACGTTAGTTGGCTCAGAATCGATCGACGGTCGGGATGGTTTGTCTGGTGATGACGATGACACAGACCTTCGAAGCGACGGCATGTATGATTCGTTCCGCACCGGTGCCTCCTCCAGTCGGCTGAGGACGGTTGAGACGCCGCTAGAGTCCATGTTTGACGAGTCGCCACCGGGCACCGCTGGTAACAGCAAAAACAAGAGGTTGTCCATCCAAGAAATCCTCGGGCAATCGTGGGATGGTGCTACCAGGATTATGGAGGAGGACGAAAGTCTTCCGCCAACCTTGCGCGCCGCGTATCTGTCGGACGCGACCGGAATCGCTCACGATGGAAATGACCAAAACAGCTATGAGCTTGATCCTACGCCAACTCTCTCTTTGGGCGAACACGACTTTGGTCGCTTGTCACTTGATGATGACGACGATGACGACTGGGCGCGAGACGATGAGGAGGCCTTTAGCAACCACCTTTCACCGCCGTCCACGACGAATTCGAGTCGTGTCAGTCCCGCGATACGACAGGCGCTGGCAGGCCTATGCGAGCAAAGCACTGCAGACCTTGGCCACGATGCACTCGACGACCGACCACGGAGTAACATCTTTGACTGGTGTGAACCGCCATCGGTTGACAAGTTCGACCACGATGGCAAATCATTGCGCCCAAAGACGGTGCACGGAAAGCAGGTGCTGGACTTGAGAGGAGGCCGCTCTGTAATTCGGAAGGGGCCCAGCGCAGCCCATATACGGAGTCAAAGTGTCCCTGTCGTTCCTGATCTTGCAGAAGGCTCCAAGCCTACGCCCAAGTTTGGCACGTGGGGACTGAGTTCCAAGACAGTCAGTGAGGACTGGGATGACGACTTTGATTTTGACGAGGTTCCAGTGAGCGCAACTGGTTGCAAGGACTCTGCCACAAGTTTCTCGATGGTTGTCCCTGCTTCCATCCAAGCGAGCCAGCCCTCTGTTAAAGCGCATTCGGGACAAATCCGCGAACTTTCCTTGTTGGTTAATGACCTCAAGCGACTATGCCGTCACGGAAAGGAGCTTGACATCCTGAATGGCCCAGCAGCATCGAAGTGGGAAGAAGCTGAGAACATCATCGAGCTTGCTTCGCCGGATGAGGAGGACGAAGACAGCGCCGACACCAGCTCGCAGTCAACGGAATCGAAGATTTCAAGCATCGATGAGCGTTACCTGGAAGAAGGGTTTGACGGCTCGATTCTCGACCAACAAATCGATCCGTTTGAGGCTATGCCGCCTCCCATGGGAAAAACCACGGTGATACGTGAGCGACAAGTGGCACGGCGACGATCGGTCTTCTCTCCTGACGATGACATCTTTGGTGGAGGTTGGCCGCTCACGGACGGAAGCGCAAAGGCGACGCGACCGCATACCCCCGAGAGGTCGACAAGTCCCACGGGAAAATCGGCAATGATCGCGACAGTCATTGAGGCCATGCAACAGCAACGTTCGACGGCGGACCCTGTTAAGCACGTGGCCCCGGTTAAGCCTTCAAGTTCGAAGCTGTTTTTCGACACAAACAGCCTTCACGAGTTGGTTAAGCGAGCGGGCCAGCTTCGGGACTCTCTCGCGGAAACTGTTCGGCGGGCAGAATTGCTCACGCAAACTCCCACCAGTACCCCTCGGGTTGAGCCACCGAAATCTCGCCATAACCTTGACGGCAGCCCGGCTTTCACTCGAGTCTTCACAGACCCCTCTGCAAGCCCACAGAGTCCACAGAGGCGATTACCCAAGAGCCATAGTACGAATTCGGTCCTAAGGAGAAAGTCATCTGTTGATGCTCCACGGTTGCATATGATGACCGTTAGCTAGTGGAGGATACGAAAACGACGGCACGACCGACGCCCAACGGGACCGAGAACACATTGTATATGTATAATTAATATATTTCGCCACGAACACATCGACCACGACGGTACATCAGCCTCTCAGGTTTGAACCGCCTATTGAAGTGGGCTGGATCCAGAGATATGAGTGATGAGGGTATTCCCGCTATATTAGGCTGAGGCCATCGGATACGAAGATATAATGGAGGGGGTTTTCGACCGACGAGAGAGAGACATGAGATGATGCGACAGCAAGAAGTGTCGCACTTTTCTACTGTAACGAGGAGAGAAAGAGGAAAGCAGAAAAATGTGTGGGGAGATAATGGCCATGGCATAGCAGGGCATGCGGCATATTCATCGTTCTTTGTTTTCTTGCATGGCGGAATCTTCCTTGAGCAGCAGCAGCAGCACTTCCTTATACCATTTGCATTGCTTCTGGATTAGGTTGCGGAAAGGGGAACGGGGTGAGGGAAACCGCATAAAAACGAACAGACGGGGGGCTAAGCAAGCGGAAGCACACCCTACGCACAGCATGGCAAAAACCATCAACAGCAATGATCAAGTCATGAAATAGCCTCATGAACGGTTGATCGTCCTTTTAAATTAATATGTCAATGTCTATCTACATCTCTCTTTCACTGATACTGTATGTGTTGGGAACGTTCCTTGTTAAGCTCTATCTGATGTCTCTGTCCCTTCAACTGAGTCTACATGTACTTTGTGATTTGTTCTGCTCTCCAAAAGCTGACAAGAAGACCACGATCAGATAAATGAAAGCCATCCGTACCATCATAGGCCCCAGAGCATGGCTAGTGCATGCAGCTGAGTGCACCTACCTCTAGTGTACTGCTCAATGTAAGGTACAACAAGTAACGAGCGATCCTTTCGTTGTTTGGTTGAGTGAGATCTCCTTTTTCCCACTCCCGACTTCCGTTTTTTTGTCCGATGAATTGATATGCGGCATGGATCACAAGAGCGGGCTCATCCTTCCCTTCCCCGGGCAGTTGGCAGTCAAGGTACCCCAAATTGCCAATCAGCAGGCCCTTACCCCGTGCCGTAAGCTGCGAGGATGGAAACATGGAGATGGAGGGGTACTTAGCTTCCTTTTGTTGTAAGTATGGATTATTCTACACTGCACCCGATTGAGGATTCTATAGGGGAACAGATCCCGTATGTTTCTCCGTGATGTCTACTGAGATGGATGCAGCCCCCTTCGAATCGCGATGTCCCTCATCTCTCAGTCCGGGCCAGTCGTGCCCAAAACAACAGGCAAATCCAATTGGAGGTTGTGACAGTTCGACGGCGGTCTCGAGGGCAACTTACCCCACATTGGCAAGAGCAGGTGGGCCCCGCCGCCCGGCTGGTTTTGCCTGCCAACTCTGCCAGCCAACCAGAAGCAGACTAGCGCGTCGCGCTGGCCCCCGAGAGACACCGCAGCTGGAGGTTTTGGAGGAGGTCAACGCGAGAACCACTGGTAACCTGAAGGAGAGTGCAGGGACCACCCAGCTGAGTCGACAAGGCCTTCTAGAGGTTCGACAGTGCCTGATGTCCCCACTTTGGCAGCGGCAACCCAGCAGCCCGGCAAAGCGGCGGCGGCGGTGAACGAGAAGCTGGTGCTGGCCGGCTGTGGCCCGGCCATTTCTTGCACCAAAAATCAACAAATCTCCCTTTCCACTCCCAGACTCCCAGTCTCCCCTAGGCCAGACATCAAACCTCTCCACTTTCACCGACCTCCGTCGTCTTCGTCTATCCGCGTCGGGCTTTATCACCACTTCCATCTTTTTGCTCTTCCATCTTTCTGCCTTCAACCTCCACACAGACCCGTGTTCGTCATCACCAAACCGTCAAGATGCGTGAAATTGTAAGTCTCCCTTTGCTGACTACCGCGCCGCGCACGCAGAGCACTCCTTTCCCTTTTTTCCCTCCCTAGACCCCTGATTGTCCTACCCCACCAAACTGCCTCGTCTCCTTCTGTGCCTCTGCCTCCCGCTTCCTGATATCAGCATGATCCTGCTCGCTCCCTCGCCATCGCGGACTGCTATCTCTCGCGAGTATCATGGACATCGACGCTGACACGATTTCTTCACGTGCTATAGGTTCATCTCCAGACCGGCCAATGCGTAAGTCGATGATGGCTTCCCCCGTCGCGATCCAACGACGACAGCAGGACTAACACGACACCCACGATCAGGGTAACCAAATCGGTGCTGCTTTCTGGTACGTCGTCATCACCGCGAATAACCACAATTTTGGAGGAACTGGACGCTGACAGAATAAACAGGCAGACTATCTCTGGCGAGCACGGCCTCGACGCCTCCGGTGTGTACGTAACTTCGTGCCCGATAACCATATATGGTGATGACCTCGAAAGCTCACCGCCCACAACAGGTACAATGGCACCTCCGAGCTCCAGCTCGAGCGCATGAACGTCTACTTCAACGAGGTGAGCAACAACCAGTCCCAACGACGTCTGGAGGGTTCGCTTGCTAATTAGCTTCGCGCTTGACAGGCTTCCGGCAACAAGTATGTCCCTCGTGCCGTCCTCGTCGATCTCGAGCCCGGTACCATGGACGCCGTCCGCGCCGGTCCCTTCGGCCAGCTCTTCCGCCCCGACAACTTCGTCTTCGGCCAGTCCGGTGCTGGCAACAACTGGGCCAAGGGTCATTACACTGAGGGTGCTGAGCTTGTTGACCAGGTTCTCGATGTCGTCCGTCGCGAGGCTGAGGGCTGCGACTGCCTCCAGGGTTTCCAGATCACCCACTCCCTCGGTGGTGGTACCGGTGCCGGTATGGGTACCCTCCTTATCTCCAAGATTCGTGAGGAGTTCCCCGACCGCATGATGGCCACCTTCTCCGTCGTGCCCTCCCCCAAGGTCTCCGATACCGTTGTCGAGCCCTACAACGCCACCCTCTCCGTCCATCAGCTCGTTGAGAACTCCGACGAGACCTTCTGCATTGACAACGAGGCCCTTTACGACATTTGCATGAGGACCCTCAAGCTCTCCAACCCCTCTTACGGCGATCTTAACCACCTCGTCTCCGCCGTCATGTCCGGCGTCACCGTCTCCCTCCGTTTCCCCGGCCAGCTGAACTCCGATCTCCGCAAGCTCGCCGTCAACATGGTTCCCTTCCCCCGTCTCCACTTCTTCATGGTCGGCTTCGCTCCCCTTACCAGCCGTGGCGCCCACTCCTTCCGTGCCGTCTCCGTTCCCGAGTTGACCCAGCAGATGTTCGACCCCAAGAACATGATGGCTGCTTCTGACTTCCGCAACGGCCGTTACCTCACCTGCTCTGCCATCTTGTAAGTTTTTGTTCTCGGAATTATGCTTCTGACACCAGTACTAACAAATCAAACAGCCGTGGCAAGGTCTCCATGAAGGAGGTTGAGGACCAGATGCGCAACGTTCAGAACAAGAACTCTTCCTACTTCGTCGAGTGGATCCCGAACAACGTCCAGACTGCCCTTTGCTCCATTCCTCCCCGCGGCCTCAAGATGTCCTCCACCTTCGTCGGTAACTCCACCGCCATCCAGGAGCTCTTCAAGCGTATCGGCGAGCAGTTCACTGCCATGTTCAGGCGCAAGGCTTTCTTGCATTGGTACACTGGTGAGGGTATGGACGAGATGGAGTTCACTGAGGCTGAGTCCAACATGAACGATCTTGTCTCCGAGTACCAGCAGTACCAGGATGCTGGTGTTGACGAGGAGGAGGAGGAGTACGAGGAGGAGGCCCCCATGGAGGGCGAGGAGTAGGCAATTCCACTCACTATTCGGGCTCCTCTGCGCACGTAAAGGACCGAAGGCAATACCCTGCTCGGTGGAATGCCGGGCTTGTCGATTTTACGCACATATGCGCATTCTTGACTTGAAGCGGAGGAGTTCTTCGTTGCGGGTTACAGTGTTTTAATAAAAGAAAGGCCAAATCAAGCTGCTAGATATACCTGTCAGACATTCTAGTTGTTGGCCCCTATACTCTTAATACATCAGACAGTACATGCTGAGCATGATGATGATAATATCTGTTTTGATTCCAGGCGTATACCGCTGGCCGAGCTTTCTCTCTACGCACTATGCTGTAATTATTGTAACCAGAGACGTATCAAGAGCCCTAGGTTTATGGGACTATGCCCGAGTTGTATGGTATGCTTGTACAACCTAGTTTCTAAAGATGCGCTAGATCTATGATGGACATTATCATGATAATCCCTGGCACACTGGCTGTTAGCGGGCAGCGGCGAAGAGGCAGTCGGTTACTCTTGAGTACTCAATTGTTCGCCCGGTCTGTCATGTGTCTCGAGTCATTTAACTAAGGAGTGGCGAGAACCCGACATGGTCAACAGAGTCAGTGACAAGATCCCCAGCTTCTCGCAGCTCTTGTGTCCTTTGATGGTATCCCCGACCTCTGCAGTGAGTCTTTCACAAGACGGAAGACTACAACAAGCACGCTTCAAATCCTGTTCAAGTCCAAGTCCAAGTGAACTGGTTCACAAGTCCATGAAACGCTTCCTTTTCCCCAGCATGGTAGTCGACTTCTAACTTACCAACCGCAGTGGGTTCTCACTTCTCCGATTATTAAACTACCTACAGCAACAACAGCAGCAGTACCTCTCTCTGCTGTTTTCAGTTTGTATCAAGACTTGAGTTCTCATCGCTTGGTGAGTAGGTAGCTGTGATGTCTACTGCCTAGCACTGCCTAGTAGTACTGGGCACTTGACTTCCGAGAGGATGTGGAAAAGGCAGGTGTGAAAGTCACCTAACTGCTTTACTAGAATGGCCAGGAAATCTAGGAATATCGTGGTGTTCGGTCCGGTATACGCAGTCATGTCAAGGAGGACATCCGAAAATGGGGGGATTGATCAGATCATGAAAGTATGTAAGATCTGCCTCATGGGGATGGGGATATTTGAACTCATTTCTTCATACAAAAGTTCATAACAACAAACAGGACCGGTAGCTCAGGGGTAGAGCGTTCGGCTGCAGTCCGAACGGTCACGCGTTCAAATCGCGTTCAGTCCTCAATTTTTTTGCTTCTTTTTTTTCGTTTTGCTCTTGTTTCGTTTTTGCTCCTCCGCGGCCTTTTCACGTTCACTCTTTTACGGAAAGTGTAAGTTCCAGATTGGATTAGCCAGACGGACTGAAAGGAATGACGGGTGACTGCATGAATGGAAGATGTTGATGATGAGGCACAACGGAGTTTGAGAGGGAAGGGGCGATACTGGGTGTTACTATTACCGTGTTAGAAATGGTGGCAGGAGTGTTCTGTCCTGTCCACGACTTTATTGTTCATTATTGTACTGGCAGGAAGTAACGAAGACCCGTGAAGTTTCTGAGTCTCGGTTCACAAAATGGAAGTTGCCCCTGGGCAAGTTCACTTGGGAAGAGTCGTGGAGGCACGCTGAATGCCTTCTGTTCTATCCTGAGGCAGCATGCAACTCTGGAAGCAACGAAGAGAGAACACTGACAGGTTTTGGATAGTTACTTCCTGCACTCGGGCTGAAATCCGTGGTTTGAATAGGGGGCTTAACTTCCTTTCCTTTCATCCTTCCTTGCTTTTATTTCATTCCTTTTTACCTTCCTTCTTACCTTCCTTCTTACCTTCCTTCTTACCTTCCTTCTTACCTTCCTTCTTACCTTCCTTCTTACCTTCCTTCTTACCTTCCTTCTTACCTTCCTTGCTTCCTTCCTTGCTTCCTTCTTTCGGGAACATTACAATGTTTCCTGCTCTCATCTGTGAGTCTCGCAGGTCCAGGTCATCAGATCTGACAGCATGTAATACCTATGTACATCAAGCACAATCCGATCTTCGAAGAGAACACGTCGGTAAACGTCTGAAGCGAACAAGTGAAGACTTGTCCGGTGAGTTTGTTGGTTTCCATGGTAGGGGAATGTCATTGCATGCTTGGCGAGCCTTTTCAAGCTTGGAATGGAATCAATTTGAGGGCCCGAGGTGAGGTTATGACCAGTACCTACCTCTAGGTAAGTAGGCAGGTAGGGTATGACACCGAGGCCGTAGTGACCTGCGTGGATTAAACAAATCTACAGCCATCACACCGTGACAAGTGTATCACTTGCTCCCAACTGATGGTTCACTAAGTCTAGTGTACTAACCAGATGAGGTTGAAGGGGAGACTCGCTCCTCTGAACTCAGCCCAGGCGACCGACTGTAGGATCATAAGATTAGTGCAAGTCCCAGTCGTGGTGTTTATTGTATTTTTACCAAAATTATTCACTTCTGACTTCCCTTGAACTAGATCCTGCAGAGAATCGCTGACAGTCAATATTATGTCTAGAGGTAGTTAATCTAAACACGCCAACCCCTCTGACCAGACTATCAACGCCCAAGCTGCTAAAAGCTGTAGAGCGGGACAACTACAGTCTCTTGGAACCCCCCCTCGGGCTAACTCTCCACTGCCACATCAGGTCTACATGAAAGGTAAAGTCATATTCACTGAAACACCACCTCTAGTCGAGGCCATGACAGTGATCTCTGAAGACCGTTCATGGCGGGGAAAGCAGTCAAACTCGTCTACTACATGACGAAGGCGCGGACGAAGGAACTGATGGGGAATTCCGATGGTTCCCTGTCTGGTTTCATTATTTTATCGTGCAGTGAACTGCCTCTACTAGCTAAAGATACTTCGATACATCCATCATCCACACTACTCCTATTTTTCTATCAATACTAGGTACAAGGTCATATACACTTGGGATTGCATGGCCCTTGTTGCATCTTAGCCCTCTTACTACAATAGGATTGGACAGCTTGGGCATGAAGGGAGGGGAAAGAGGCCTCTCCTGTTATCTTTCCCTTCCGTCAATCCGTCGGAAAGTTAAACAATGGTGATTATGCGCGGGTGCGACTTACTGAAAGAAGACACAAAAGTCAACATAGCCTCGGCTGCAGGACCTGCTTTTGCCGTGTTGCAGATATCTTGATAACGAAAGGCTTTTAATAGCCATATTTGGGACTTAACACCGAAAAGAAGACTGGAGGGAGCCATTAACAATACGCCAATCGAACTCCTCCACTGACAAGCAAGTGGTGATACCTCTGTAGGTACCTAAGCTTCTCGGAAACACTCGCTCATCCATAGCAAAGAAAGCTGTAGTTGTCCTTGTTATCCGGTACAATTGTCCAGAATCCTTACAGGCTCGCTATCTCTCCTCAACCGATCCATTCCACGTCGGACGGAATCCCAACCTATCACACACGCAGTACCACAGCAAGAAACCACAGCCAACGAACGCCTCCTCTACCCCGACTCCAACCGGTCAGTAGCAATAACCGCAGCTGTAGCTGTAGCAAGCTAGGTAGTACGTACAAAACACAAGTCACGTCACCAAAGCATATCACGCCCATGCCCCCAGATCGCACAGGTTACCTTTGGTGGCACGAAAAGGGACCCGAGCTCTCAACCGTACACACAGCTGCAGCTACAGCTAGCTTCCATCTTCCATTCAGACTTGCAGCAGCAGCAGCAGCATCACACTCCACACGCAAGTGCTCGTGTCGTGTAACTTCCCCATTCCACAAAACATGGCATGATGGACACTCAGCCGCACATCTGTCCTTCGATTCCCGACTCCGTAGAGGTTTGTATCGCGAGTTTTCATTTTCGCTTAATAGGGGGCTGCCTACTTGCTCGGCTCGACAGGGTTGATAACGGCGACGCCGACGCCGATGCCGAAAGCTAGGTAGCCTTTCCGGTTTAAAGGGATGGGATGGAATGGGATGGGATGGACGAATCCTGAGGGAGGAAGAGAAGAAAAGCAAAAACGGGGCGTCTGCAAGCTTAGTGGTGTGACGAGGAGTGCATGTGTGTGCGTTTTTGGGGTTTGGGGCTGGGTGTAGGTGTGTGGTATATGGTATGTGCCTGGTTGCTATTGTTATTGCTATTTCTGCCTGGCGAATCGTGAAGTTGGAGCTGATACGCAGGTTAGGAGATGGAGGGGAGGTGAAGGAGGGAAGGAGGGAAGGAGAACTCCTGAAGGAAAAGTCTCCGTCGGTGATATGGAAGTCAAGAAGGGGTAAACACTCGGCTTTGGTGACTGAGGAGTGCAGTCAGTGGTTTCCGTTCCTTCATGATCATTGAGGCTACCTCTACGAACTTGGTCAGTCCAACTTTGAAAACAAATCGTCTCGAATTTCGCGATTAAACAGATAGTTCGGAACTAATAAACTTGGATCATCCTTGAACAACACAGCAAAGCTACCCATTGCTTGCTTGCTAGTCATTCATCAGCACGAAGTCCTTTCTGGGGGCGGATGGGTGGTGCGCCTGTCAGCACTAGAGGTCGAAGATGGGGGGAGGGAGCGGAGGGACGTTTGTCAGCCCTACGAAGAGCAGCCCTCCCCCGCGAAAGGGAGAGATAGGGTTCTGACCCCATTCTGACCCCAAAAAACGTCCGCCCTCGTCCCGGTGGGTTGGGTCGTCCTGCCTGCTTCCTGTCCCCTTTGTCTGATCTCTGATCCGCTGATGTGATATGTAAATGCCATGTTTTGGAGTAGTGTAGTGTAGTGTACCAATGCTGTGGTAACCGATCTGATTCATGGGGAATCATCAGGGTCAGGGGCAATGGCTTGCTTTTTGCTTACTCCGCTTTCCCGAGGAAATGGATGCGTGTGTGAGATAGTTCTATGTAGGAACCTTAAATGACGGAGGTGTTGAAGTTATCGTTAAACGATAATCTGGCCCAGTCCTGCCTGGTTATGATGGACACTACCGGATTGATGGCAGTGGCAGTGGCAGTGGTGTTGGTTCGTTTTACTTCCGACTGAACCCTCCACCTGTACGTGGCTATCAGACCGTCTGGCTATCTGCCTATGACTGCACAGGTCGAATAGTCCGACAGCCTCCGACTCTTTTCGCTTTGGGAAGCCGACAACGAAATGACCCCAAGCTGATATAGGTAAGGTTGTTGTGATTGTTGCTCGATCATGGTTGGTGGTCAACCGTCACGTCGGCCGACTGAGAGACACGGGGGCATGGCACAGCCACCCCGCCCTTTCGGTTGTTGTACACCAGAGAAATGGTGACTGATGATGGCTTTCGAGTGCCACAAGACGTCGGGGCGGGCTCATGCAGCAAGGAACATGGTAATTGAGAAGTGCGAGGGATCCACACCCCGAGCTCGCTCTATGCTCCCGTCTCCGTTGTTGTTGACTCCTTGAAGCGGGTTAAAGTCCGATAACCTGGAACTTGAGAACGTTTTGATCGTGTCCTACCGTAAAGGGACCTGTAAAGTTGCTCTCTGAAAAGGGAGCTGTTTCATCTGCTCGGCACCAGAACGGTGATGTCTCATCCGAAAGAGAGGCTATGGATAGCTTCCGCTTGAAAGCTTGAAAGAGCTTGAGATCACAGACCAGGAAGTTGATTACACATCTCTTGGCTATCTTTTGCTTTGAAGCATGCTGTGGTGAAGATGGCGCTATTCCAAGCGTATTGATAAAGTTAACACCTGATATCCGGTCCTGAACGTCCACCAATAAAAGTGGGAGGAGACCGTGGATCAAGGGACCAGAAATGGCGTGCTGTTGTTGAGCTGATGCTTTGCTGGTGATCATGAACTTTTGCATGTCGAGATGGGAGTCTCTGAATGGAGTCAGTCCAGAAGGGGAACCGCAATTGATGCCAAGACGAGGTTAGATCCGGTGCAGTGGCACTGAGTGGCAGCTGGCATGGAAGGGGTTGCCGGTCTGCCGGACAGGTACCAGCATGGTGTCTGGATACAACATTTGCAGTTTGCCAAAGCGGAACGGAATTCATGCCCAGGGAAGGAACAGACTGCTGGCCCCGAGTCATCCAATCACATCTCCATTTCGACGGGACCCCTGCCATCCCGCTCTTTCTTGCGGACGCTGGCCTCAATCGCACCGCGAACTGGCGGAGTGGGGCATTTGGGGTTTTTGGGTTCAGTGTCTCCTTAGCGTGCCAGTGCGCGTCCCCACCCTGCACCACCACGGTAGCACCTGCACCATCAACCATCACACAACACACGCCGGGCACTCTGCCAGAGTCACAGTCACAGCAAAAATACGACTGTAACGACAAAAACACCCGAGATTCAGGTTGGCGGACATCCACACATCCAGTTCGTCGAGATACGGTTATCACCGGTGCGCCGGTTTCTCAACACATGCTTCCGGATGTCGACAGGGTAGAGGTAACGGTACATTGCTACATCCACGGCGCGATCTGCACCAATCATTAGCCGGCAACCGAGAACCTTGCATATACATTTCCCGAGTCCGATGACCGATCAGTATCTTTCTCTGTGTCTCGTCTTCTTTCTCCAACTGTAATTACAATACACACTCGTGGCTGTCTTCCGCCTGTGTCACCATCTTTCTGGGTCGGCAAAGAAATTGCCGAGCAATCACTCTCTCTCTCCGTTGTCTGTTGTTCCACAAGACTTCCCCTCTCTCTCTTCGCATTCGTCAGCTTGCCCGCGCACCCTCCAGTTGAGTCTCCATATGTGCTCTTTTTTACCCGCCCATGGTTACCCAAAGGCAATAAAGTCTTTGGACAGCCAATGCCTTTAGCGCATGGTGCGATGGTGCAATCGCTTTCGAGGTGGGACAAAACAGCTCTCTCGCTCTATCTTTGCTATTGACGCTGCTGCCGTTGGAGGTGTACCTACTACAGATACAGTAACTGTACGCGCATCAAGCAACCATTCTTGCTCTGGTTGCTAACCAGGGCACCTACCTTTTCCGATGATGCCGACTGACACCATATCATCGTTCCGTTTTGAGAGTTTCAAGATAGCAGCCGTACGCGCGTCAATCACTCCGCCGGCCGCCAGAAAAAAAAAGGTACCGTCTTCAATAGTGTCTTGGGGGGGTTAATACGAATAACAGACGAAGCAATTCATCGTTCCACGGGCGCCCGGGGCGGGCTGGCGGCCGGGCGGACGGGATAAGCGGCCGGCGAGAAGACTCACTCGTGCATAAACAAACATCATCAGCCCTACGCAGGATGGACGCAGGTCGCGGCCAAAACCCCGACCTACCTTGGCAGCAGCCCTGCCTTGCCCTGCCCAGCGGCCAAACAGTTTGTATGCCTGAGCGCTGTCGCTGCGAGCCTGCGCAACGGCGGCGGTGGCCATCAAAATTCCAACTCTGTTCACCTTAGCTTGCAGATGGTCATCGGCGAAGGAATGCTGAAGCTACAGTGTCACAGTGTCAACAAGGCCTGTGTGCAAGCTTCGTCGCGCACTTTCGAACCTCAAAGTCGTATTTCGGCAAGTAAACTTCTGAAATTTCGACATTGAATATCTCTTTGCAGCGTCATATGTCCAAGAACTACCATGAAGTTATGGGTGGCTAGAGAGGTTGATCAATGAACTCTAGCGGGCAATATCATATACAACCCCGACTTTCACCTCCATAACCCCCGTCATGAGCAACGCGGCCGTCCCGATGTTTCGCCAATGCTACCCATGATGCTCTTGAGCATTGCACTGACTGATAATGTTCTCTTCTTCACCGCTCATACGAAACTGAAGGGTCAGTCAATACCTATTTGGTATCGCACATCAAAAAATCCCGGCGTCACTTTTCCCTCGTGCGTTGCGTGGGACAGTAGACAGCAGGTTGGCCCGCTAATGAATATCCCATAACTGAAATTGACCGGTTACGATACTCGATGGCGTGCTGGCGTAGCAGCGTAGTAGGAACTTTTGGCGGAATGGCGGAAGCCTCATACATATCAGCCCTTGTAGGTAACGGAAAATTGGGGAGAGTATATAAAGTGAAGAAAGCGCGTTAGTTTGATACCAGCTTCTTGCATAAAAAATGGTGGAATTTTGGTTGAGTTGGAAGAGTACGTTGTAAAGTCCCGCGCTAACGAACTTACCAGGGCTCAAGTGTACCTCTACGGTGCTCTCTCTACCTAGCACAGCAAAGCACAGCAAGCACAGCCATCCGGTCGGTCGGTCGGCGTATTGGACGCCCGGTACTTAGATGAACACGGGTGAAAAATACACCGAGCGTGAACGGACGGGAGTCCGAGCCGACAAACAGGTCTGCTGTAAATTCCGAACGTCAACGGCGGAAAGCAAGCGATATATCTGAATCATTATTAATCAGGTAATGATGGACATGTTACATGGAAATAACAGTTACAGCCCCATACCATAGCCTGCTATCGGGCTAGGTGGCTGTTGAATGGCGTCGCAAGAAACTTGGGACAGAGCTGAGAGTTGGGGAACCCTGGACTTCCCTCAAATTCTGGCCTATGTTTTGTGGAGAGTTGGAGAGGATGGGAAGTTGGAGACGGGCAGACGGTGGGACAAGCGGAGGGGAAGGAACGAACGAACGAAAGAAAACGCGGCGCCCGCCCGCGCAGCCCTATGGGCTTCGGTGTCGGTGCTTGCGATTTGCGTCCTGTTGTCTTGTCGTTACGCAGTACGGTACGTTTGGGACCTGGAGCAAGGTACCCGACAGTACAATGGCTGACATTTGCACATCGTAGCAGCTACTTCCACTTTGAACGGTTGTACGCACAGGTGATGGAGGGGACGGAGTATATGGTCACACCGCGGGGGTGTCGGCAAATCACCTGGTCCCTCCGCCGATAGGTATCCTCAACTTCATGTTGAGTCGTTATTGTGAATGTTACGGGTTATCCGAAGAGTTTCGGAAGACAATGTAGTTGCAGTGGTATCAATCAACCCCAGGCCCTAGACCCCGTATCGTATCTCTTGGAGCGAGCAAGGACCATTGCGACGAACGGATGCGACTGCGACTGCGACTTTGTTGCTAGCGGTTGTAAAAAAGGTCCCGGTTGAGGGACAGACTCCGACGAATCTACGGACTTCGGTTCCAGGGAGCAGGTTTCCTTTGGTGACACAAAAAAACGGAGGGGAAGAACCGTTGCGAGCTTCGATTTCTTGCTGTTCGTCCCACCTTTGGTGTCGCACCCTGGGCTACCCTGGTCTGAGAGAACGCTGCGTGTTAGTGGTGGATGGTGATTGGTTCAAGTATGAGATGACCAGCTAAATTTGGGTAATTAGCCCAAAATATCCCAATGACAGTCAACACACAACCACACACAACCGACGCTTTCTCGAACTGATTGGTGTCCCAGGCTTTGAGAAATGGCATTTCAAGCGCCCTTTCCCGTATGTAGGTGAGTCCGACGTCCGTCCCTGTTACTATCTTGAGTATGTTGTGTTGACCCGTTGACCCACCTTATCTTCTTTTCCAAAACGAGTTCTGTCCGTGTGTGGTTGCTGAATCATAGCCGGCATGCTTGGCTTTCTTTTACCTACACTTGTCCGGCGGAACGGAATTGCTTTCTTCAGAAGCTTCTATCCATTACCCGGCCTTCGAACCTTCCCAGGTACGTAGGAGTGCAGGACGCAGGGCACACAGCAACGACCTGGATATTGTGATATTCTGGAACCGTACATATAGTAGGCTACCATTTCTGCAACCCACCACCTGCTTTTGTTCCCAACACCAAGGTCTTGGTCCCGCCGGCGAGGTCCGGTTGCACAGGGGAGCAGGTTGTATAGGTCCAGTATGGTGGTTCACAGTTCACACTGGTTCAGTACCCATCTCCTCCATGTGCCCTGCCTTACCTCACCAAGCTCGTGTCCAAAACAGGAGTTTGAGAGATAATTATGTGCTCGTCCTGGCTACGCCCTCTTTGATTCATTCTGCTTCTAATTTGAATGCGATATCTCAATCAGCAACAAAACTGGACCTTGAACAGTTAAAAGCCAAGCTTGATATGCGACCTACGTATATGTAAGCGGAAGCCGTAAAAGAAAGTCTCAGGTTAGGGGTAGGGCGGTCCCGGTGCAGCGGGTCATGTAAGCCCTCCCTCATCTTGCCTCAGCATCTTGTCTGTACCTATGCGATGTGTGTACATATGTATGAATGTGTGTGCTAGATGCATGCTTCAGGGGACAAGGGGGCGGGCAACCACAACCACAAAAGCCGGGGCAACTCACTCACGCTTGGCTCTCCATCACAATAAGCCGATGGAAGCGCGGCAGTTGAGGAGCCCAGACTCCAGAGTCTGACTTCCGAGGAGAAAGGTCCGAGCCGCCCCGTTGATAACGCTCAGCTTGTGGTGATGGTATCAGGAACTCTGGTGTCTGTGATACTTGAGGTTCTTTGAGGGGTGTCTCAACCCACCCCTGAAATATTGCCGGCCGCCTGGCGCGCTGTAGGTCCAACGAGACTCGAGAACCAGAATTTCAGCTTTCCTTTTTGAGAACAGAGGAGAACAGTAGTCGGTCGCCAAGCTCGTTCTTTTGTCTTGGCATAACAGGGCTCATATGACCTTTTGAACCAAAATTCCGTTTTTAGCTCTCCAGAGGTCGGCGTTTTCAGAATTGAGGTAACTTCGTGAGACGGAGCAAAAGGAGTAAAACCCTAACCCTCGGCCGCTCTTTGACAAGCTGAGACCCAACGGCCAGCACGAACGATGGAATGCTACTGTCTGCTGCAGGGAACGTTGCATAGGGAAAGCACAAAGGACCACGAGGCTGTGACGAATTCAGTACAGCATAAACAAGAATTTCCAAATCCAGAAGGTGAGTATGTTTTCAAATCGATACGAAAACAGAGAGCGAATGAAGCCAACGATATTTTTGTCCAGGCGATTGGTAAGAGGCGTGGATTGTGTGTAATTGTCGTTATAACTCCGTGAGCCACGCTGGCGTGGTGCGCTTAATACTGCATCTGCACGAATTGAATTACCATGTTTAGGAGGCCTTCACGCCTGACTGAAGGGTGAAGCCCGTTGACATTTTGGAGCTTCACGCACGTGAATATCCCATCGAATGAGAAAACCGACACGGCACGGGGTGCTTATAGGGAACTTCCCGGTCGACCGGCTCAGAGCCCAAATGCCAGCCCTACAGATTCCGTGACCAGTAGCGGAGGCAGTTGACAATGCAGGGACTTCGTGGCTTGTCGAGGGCAGAGATGGTGGCGACGTCGGAGAGGAGTAAGCACCTTAATGTGCAAGGGGATGGGCTTAGCTGGTAACGTGGACCTGTTCGTGATAGGTTAAGTCAACAAGTGATCTGGTTGTGCCCCTGTGCCACAGAAGTGGATTGTACTCCATAAGATAGACCACTTGGAAATTGCGTGCATCATTTGCTGGGACTGTAGATACCCGATGTGGATAGCTTCTGTCGAGGTGTCAAGAAGTTTTCATTTTGGCTGTCATTAGTGGTTTTTCTTGAATTCATCACTCGATAGTCCTGAAAGCGCCAAGATAGCAAGCAGAACACCTTCCTAGGGGAAGACGCCAACA
Organism: Neurospora sp. CHS-2018c; assembly: GCA_009806235.1. Lineage (NCBI taxonomy): Eukaryota > Fungi > Ascomycota > Sordariomycetes > Sordariales > Sordariaceae > Neurospora > Neurospora sp. CHS-2018c. Next base: position 1,022,739 of record RAPC01000007.1, on the reverse strand, counting down.
TCAAGCCGCAGATGGACCTTCCTTTGCCGACTGTAGTCCTTCCACGAAGTCTTCAATCTTGTTGGTGCAGGGCATGATTTGAGACTTGGGAGGGTGGCAACGGCGTTGATATCATGATCACTGAATAGGAGCCACCCAAGCTGCTTTTGATGCCGCTCTTCGTTGACCTCGCAATCTTGTTTCCAGAATGAGAGCTTGATCGACAACGTCCCGAGGCCAGAACGTCCCAGCCGCCAGCCTGCAGAGACAAAACGGCAACGAGCACTCCGTCCAGGAGGGGTTCCCGAGCGGTTGGTCCGAAGGGGCCAAAGAACCAGGAGGCTGGTCCTGGCTGGAACATGGAGCAGTGACACTCCTTGCCGCTTCCAGCACTGTCAAACGCGGCCGAAATTTCGATACCATTTGGAGTTTCTCGCCCTAGCAGGCCGTAACCGGATGATCGTGGCTGTTCGAAGCCATGACCCTGAGACCATGGATGGATTGCCGCGGTAAAAGGATGTTGATACAACAGACATTGCTGCTTCGCCTTCGAGGGATATCCTGGTGCCTAGAACGCGGGCCGGTCCACCGCGAGAGGAGGAGAGAAACCTACTTCCGAGGTCTCCACCAGATCTTCAGACTGCAGACGTCAAGGTCTTGCAGCAATCACCAACAGGCTCAACAGTAGTGGGTTTTGTGTACCTCGGGCGCGACTGTCGGGGTCGCAAAAGGTCCCCAACACCGGAGGTATACGAGCCGTTGGTGGTACATGCCATGTCACGCCGGTCCTGAAGAGCCAGTGGTTCGAGTCTCAGCAGCTTCTCGATAGGTCTCTGGTTAGGACCTGAAGCATAGCCTGGATCGTAATCCCCAGGTTTCCTCCCTCGATGGTTATACCGGCGGCAGAAATGTCGACTGATGGGAGGCCTAGAGATTGAAGGTATTCAGTGTACTGTAAACACGAGTTTCAGGGCGGTTGGCTGTGAATAGCGAAACACATAGCAATCCGAAAGGCCTTGGTATGGGCGATTACTGATCACACAGGCTGATTGCAGGCTTGGATCTTAGACACGAGTGGTGATGCAACGGCACCAGGTGATGAAATTGGCGACCGCACTGCCACTGCCCCAAGGTCTACCCGGTCAATGCCGGCGGGTTTGGCGGGTTTCTTGTTCAGTGTCCGTTGTGTACAACAGCTGGTAATCTCAGTCCGCATCGCCGTAACCGTTGCTGTTTGGTGTCGGGGTCTCGGGTCGTGGTGAGGGGCTTGACGGGGTTCCCAACACGCGAAGCTTTTCAGGCAGCCGAATTTCCTTTTCCTTGGACCGGACTGGTGGGCTTCGCTCGCTGGCGTCGAGTTAAAGTTGGTCGGGCGCGCGTTGTCACGTTCGGACTGTTGGCTTGTCGGTGTTACGGTGAAACTTCCAACTTAAACATGATTTCGAAGCAAGGGGAAGGTAGTGTACGGTACTTAGCCCATTACACTCTGGTACTGTCATTGTCCAGCGGGCTCGTTATCAGGCCAATCAAAGACCGTTTATTGCTTGGTAATACATACCATTACATAGTTTATTTCTGGGCAAATTTTTGGAAAGCACGTGCCTGCAGTTGAACAATCCTTGCCAGACCGGAACAGGGACAGACGTTGCAGGCTCAGATCCTTTGCCGGTAACGAATTCGACGACATCAACATTTCAACAGAACTGTCCCATCGCGACTTCTAGCGCTGCCTCGGAGTTCAAAGCGAACGGAGCCATGGCCTTGGAGAAAACAAGGTAATTTTTCCAATAAAGCCCCAGTGACTTGTCCCAAGGTGGACATCGCCGGGATGGAGATAGGTCCGAACTCGGCACAATGGGGTACGACGCGGGGGGATCTCGGCCGTCGCTCTTCCGGTGTTGTCTTCACGTTCGACCGTTTCCAGTTTCTGGTACCTTTAATCTTGGTGCGCACAGCCACTTTTAACTGGGACATGAGGATAGGAAGATAGGCTGATAGTAGTTATAGGTACTGTCTGCCGCCCATGGTCTTACGAGGTCAAGCACGCCAATTCAAGATTGGTCAATCAGACTCAGCAGAAAGGCAGGCACTTTAAGTGTTTGTTCCTTCCGGAGAACACTCCGCTGGCCCCCGGCATGGACTACATATCACGAGTGCCAAGTCGGGAACAACACAAGTACACAACAACCTAACGGCGACTCGCTAGTCGTTACATCGGGGCCGCGCCAGCATGGCCCAACAGCAACAAAGGGAAATTTCAAAAATTCCAGAAACACCAAGAGAAACCCCTCTGTATGCTGTAGGAGCTCTAGTTGCACGGAAATCAACACTGTGCCGTATCTCTGCACAACGGCCAACAATTACCCCCGAATCCCAATTCGTCAAAGATATCTGGAGAACTGTGGGCAATTTCGGTGCTGGCGCAAAAAGCCAAAATCCACTCTGGACCGTGTTGAATCTTCACGCATCAATGGCGTGCTCGAGGTCTAGAGTCCAATATGGGTCTGTATCTTGCGGTCGTTGATGCAACACACAGGAGAAAAAAAGATCTAATGCTAACCTTGCCAAGACAAGATCAAGATCCCTACACATCTCAATGAAGTCGAGGAGCACCCCATCAAGACCCTTGTTTCGGACGTGCGGTCACACGTCCGCGGTTTCTCTCTCCCCAGTCTTGACTCGTCACCTCGGCATTGTTCACTAAACTCTGTTCTGAGTTGTCCACACATTACTGGATCTACAAGAACATGGGACTGGAGCAGTTGGGCTGTGGATAGTGGACAAGCCATAACCCATGGTGTAGTGCCAAGTGGGTGCCCCAACAGGAGTTGAAAATCATGTGAAGAGATTGTTTATCATGATCTGCTCATCTCGGTCACCACCCAGGCGTGCCAGGACCACTTTTTCACTTTTCAGTGGTGGTGTTCTGGGTCCACGGCCTGTGCTCGGCGGTTTCAAGCAATTCGAAGGCGTAGACTGGGGGTCCTCCATCATTTCAAGAGGCCCTGGAAGGGTGCGAGGGGGTGGTGGTCGACCCCTGAGATTTGTTGACCAATCGATTTCTTCCTCCTCGACCGTGTAGGGCTAGCGTGGATTTTGCCAAAGTTGGCAAAGCTGGGCAGCACGACAAGCCAGCTAACCCTGGGTCCATCTAACGGCGAGCCGTGACTCGTCCAAAGGCGGCTGCTGACCTGCTGACATTCTCGCTGTTACAGCCCTACGGCCGCCTGCCCAGAGGCACGTACAGCGTACAACCAGGAAGTATGTAAAGCAATTCACGGTGGGTGAGAAATCCGGGGAATAAGCTATGGCAGACAGGGATTGTCGGTTTTGTCATTGTTTGGGACCGAACCCTTTCCCTGATTTTCGTCTCGCGAAAGATGAAAGCGACGAAAGCGATGAGAAAAGGAACCAGGACTTCGTTTCGCACGCTTCAGACTCATTCTCCTCACCGCTAGTGGACTGATATCCAGTCAAAAGCCATCTGTAAATGAGATGGAGCAAGCCCATCGCATTTTGCCCAAAATATCTCGTCGTGAGGGTGTCAAGATGCGAGGTCTGACAAGGGTAAATCGGGTTAAATGGTAAAATTAGGCCGCGATATCTTGTTTTGTGGTCGATATGGTGTCCTTAAATTAGCCCACATTCTGTGGTAGGGTTCTTGTGGATCTTTCCATTTCTCGAGATATGGCAGCCTGGAGGCAGACCCACTGGGCTAAACCCCTTTCTGACAGCTCCGTTTGGAAAATCCCCCACTAAACCCCACCGTTGGAGCGGCTTGCGCACCGTTCCTTTCCTAGCGTCACCGTCTTTGAACCCCATTGACCCCACAGGTGCCCGCACTGCCCGCACCGGACGGGGCCCGCCCATCAATCCACGGCATGGATACCCGTCGAGTCGTCGCCATCCACTTCCGTCCCCTTCTGTCTTTTTACAATCTCCAACAAGTCACATCCGAGTCCCACTCACCACCATTGGGACATTGGGACATCGATTGTACCCCAAGCACACACACCTGCAATGGCTGCTCGTAAAACCATCCACCAGCGAGCGAGTCCTTTTGATTGACGCGGGATTCACATCGGACAAGTCTTCTATTCATTCACCCCCCCTGACGACGCCCTCGCCCTTTGCGTGACAACCCAGTGGTACGGTTGCCATGTCGATGGATTTCATATCGATTTCACTCTTCTTTCCGGAATTCGATGTAAATTACAGCTAAGCCCTGCTCCACAGACTACTACAACAGTACCTACGAGAGAGACTTGGAGGCTCCCATGTACCACCATGACCGAGATCCCCGCACACGGAAAAGATGGTCGGTTTCAACATGATAATTGCTTCATGGCTTTCGAGACATGCTGCCGCTCGCAATCTTGAGGCTGGACAACAGAACTGGAAGACGGGGAGGCATGGGCAGAAGGGTCAAGACGGGAGCTCAGGCGATCTGGTGCACCCAGCCCTGATAGCATTGGACCGCAGTTAATTAGCCCTCGAGGGCAGAGGGAGGACACTGGGGACAGAGGGGGCCCCGACCTCGAACCCCGTCCCCTTCTCCGACCGTCGCCAGCCCGCGGGCCTTCATGATTCTGGAGGTTGGCCAGGGTCCAATCGCGTACCCAAAGGTGCGCTGCAGAGTTCTCTGGACACAGGGATTCATGGCCGTCCCAACCACTGCAGTGTCTCTTCATGCAGGCTCTTGGCCCAGCCTACTGCACCGCTCTGCAAGACCCGCAGCGACCAGAGGACTCAGCCCAAGGCTGCTGCAGGGTCAAGGGTGCTAGCCATGAGGTACCGTCGTGGACGGATGTTCAAGAGAACCAGACTGCAAGAAGCACCCAATGTACCGTCTACTACGGGGCTGTGTTGGAATGGGTACAAGATGTAACACCAAGTATCGCTTGTAACTCCGTACCTCTCTTCACACCCTTCTCTTCTTCGGCGATTTGGATATATAACACGATAGCCTCCTCCCCCTTCCCTCTTCGAGTTGCTATCACACCACAGTGTCTCTTACCTCTACCATCTTGAGCATCAACAACATACACGCACATGTCTGTATACCTTCAGAGTCGAGGGCTTGAACCTTACCCATCAACCATGTTCACCATGCAACAACACCACTACGCCTACCAGGCGCAACAACCTCAACCACCCCGCCAGTATTCCGGCCACGGAACAAGCAGTGCTTTCAGCAGCTCAGCAAACCCTGATGAGGACTGGACAAAGATCTCAGACTTGGCTGAGCGCAGGAGAATTCAGAACCGCATTGCTCAGCGCAACTACAGTATGTGATCAACGGGACTTGCAATAGTTGGTAACAGCTAGATGCTAATACTCGCACCACAGGGAAGAAGCTTAAGAAGCGCCTGGAGGATCTCGAGAGGCGGGCTGGCACATCAGATGACTCCTCGTCACCCGGAACAGAAAAGACCAGCCCCGCCAGCAAGACCACAAAACGCACCCAACAACAAACTGCAAAGCCCCAAAAACAGGCCTCAGTGTCGCAGCAAAAGCCGGTGTCGGTAAACAGGAACCAGTTCACACCCCCGATGCATCCCGAAGACGAGTACACCTTCAACACTTCGTACGACGAGAGGGACCGATCGCATTCGCACTCGCCACCCATGTTCACCTACCCATCGTACCCCCCTCCCCCTGAGGAGATGCTCTACGCTCCCGTGCACTCTTACCGGCCGGTGACAACAGAGGCGGCCTATCCCGAGTACTATACCACTGCGCCAGTACCGGTGACGCTTCCCTCCATGACACATTTCAGCGACGCTATCAAGCGTGAGCCGGGCTACCCTGGCGCGGACGACGGTGTTTACATGAACTACGGCTATCTCCCGGGTGTCGACATGAATACCGGGGCTCCTTCACCATACGACAACATGCCTCACGTGAGTTCCTCTGTACGAAGCTACATTGCTTCGGACCCTCATCACCATACCCTCAAGCGGGAACATCGTTGCTGATGATGGATGGCAATAGACTCCTCCTCTGCAACACCCTTACGATCACTCGGCGAGCTGCTCCGACTCGGGCAGCTACGAGTACCCTACGACACCCTTGTCGATGCCTGGCTCCCCGGGTATGGGCTCACAGCACATGTGAAGCCTCGCTCTCCACTCAAAGCCGATTTTGACCATTGCCAGTAATGGTGATGATCAAAGGCACACTTCGTTCGCTTCTACTTTGTACAACTTTTTGGTGCTCACAGCCCATGTGGGAATTTTGGAGACAAGGGGTCTTATGAAGCAAAGGGACAAATCGGTTGGACGGTCATTCTGCTTTTCTTTTGTTTGACTCTTTTATGACTCGAGGACAGGCATAGCGCAGGTTTTTGCGGATATCATTTGTTTTGGGGATTCCAGCGTTTACGTGAGTTCGAAGTGCTCGAACACGCTTTACGAATAAAGATTTTTGAAAATTTTCCATTTGTTTGGGTTAAGAGACCTTGAATACCATTACATCTTTCCACTCAATATCCTTCGTTTGTTCGATTTTGGTGATTTTTAGTAGTTGTCAAGCCTTGCTCAAATGGCCATACCTCTACCTACTCCGCGGAGTGGACATAACCCCATTAAATTCAAGGGTCCTACGAAGTTCCCACCAATCTGACAATTGGCAGCGGCATACCGAAATCTGGTCTCGCTCCAAAACAATAGTTCAATCTCGTGATTGAGATCCCGGTAGCGTATCACATCAATAGTGCTGTCCCAACTGGCTTGTCCTGGCACGACCTGCTCCCCACTTGGACGGTAGAATCGGCACTGGATGATCGACGGGCGACCAGACCAGGGCGGGCCATTCAATTTCTTTCTCCAAGTTGCCCCCCACGTTGCTCACGCCAACTCCAAGCAGCAAAGACAGACGATGGAGGCTTGGAGTAGGGCTGATGGGGTAATTAATAACTGACTGACAATAAGACGTTAAAGGCTCAATTTGTGCAGAACAGTCGCAAGTGAACAGAAAAGCAAGTCGACAGTCTCTTTTCTGCTGTTACCTATCCTTCACAACCACCGTCGTCGTCATCAAACAACGGTGAGGAAAGCATAGTTTACAAAAAAGCAAAAGCACACCACACCTAACCACCAAGGTAAGAGTGAGACGGGCAGGTCCGGACGGAGCCGACGGGTGAGAAAAGGCAGGAGGAAGAATTAAGGATCTGACAAAGAACCTAGGTAGGTACACTTCCTTTCTGGGACAAGCCATCTTGAGTCAAACGGCTTTGGGGAATCATATCACCGGCTCGACTGGCACAAAAGATCCTCAACTATACCAGTTCTTAACTAGCGTCGTTCGCATCCCATTTCCGTTTTAGTGTTGGACAGGCTTCGATAGGCTGACGAAGCGAAAGAGTTCCAGGGGTTTTACCGTTCCTCGCTCGAGCTCCCTAGTTCTGGTTTGGCAGAAAACGGACGAGCGAGGACAGGAACAAGCCATCGAAAGCGAAGCGAGCGACATACGTAACATATCTACCTACAAAACAGTAGCATCAGGCAAGCCAGCAGTGTTCATGGTGATGCTGTACTGTCGTAGTAGCATCATTGCCCTGGATGAGTGAGTGCTCAGTGCACACTGTAACTAGTTCAAGTGTAAATGGAACAGAACGGCATGGCATGTCATGGCATCGAGCATGGCACGTTCATCGATTGTTGGAGCAAACCGCAGTTGTTGATCGGACGGTGGTTTTTAACGACACTGAAAGGCACGGGTAGTGGGAATGTAACATTACACTTTGTTCTTAATTCCGATCCCCGTCGGCGTTCAAGCTAGTTTGTAGGTAGCTTTCCTTCTTTCTGTTTTTCTTTGGGACAGAAACTTCTTCTTTTGCGGTCGTCTGTTTCTGCGCAGCTTGGCGGGTCCCGTAACAACACCACGACAGGGCTCTCTTCTCTCTCAGTTCCAAGGCCCGAGAAGGCACAGTACCTAGCGCGGCCGCGGCAGCGGTAGCGGACGCTGGCTCGGCTGGGTAGGCTTTGGCTAGTAGGCAGGCATCGCAATCCTTCGGCCGCCGGTGGGTTCGGTCGCGTCGGTCTTTCCCAGAGACGACACTACGACGATCTACCTGACAAGGCGGTGCCCCTTTTTTGCTCCCCGCTCAGGAAGCAAACGTTTAGTGTAGTTCTCGCTAGAGGTATTCCCCAGGGTATTTGGACCAATCGCATGCATCAATTCAAAGCTTGATCGGTTCAAAGAGGCTTATCGCTTTCTTCCACGCAGCAGCGATCATGAATGATGGATCCTTAATGACGACGATCTTTACAGACTGGAGACGACGAAGCCGGGTTTGGAATTTAGGAGATAGCCCCAGCCTCAAGCTATATGAGCCCGACTAGGTAGATGAGCCCCGTCTTAGAAACTCTGAAGTGGAAATAACATATACAATCGCCAACCAACAAACATGTTACCGGGACCAACAACTGAATGAATTAGCCCACTCACTAAAGGTAAACTTCCCCTTCGCCGCTGGCGCTATACGCGGCCGCCCCTCGTCCACCCCATTGCCCGCTAACAGCCCGTCCGCGGCGCAGCAGCGTTCGAATGGGCTTTTATCACACTCCCCATCACTGGAAAATTGTTGTTGTATGTGAAGACCCTCGCATATCCTAATCTGTTGCCAACGGACCGTCCTATCATACCCACGTGCTTTTCCATCCAAACTTGTTGGTCCGTACGTCCAACCCAAAATGGCCGACGGCATTTGTCAGGACAGTGGTATAAGTGAATTGTTAAGCGACCGACCTGTATACATACAAGTCTACAGTCTACCACCCGCTATCACGAACGGCTAACATAGACATGGAACATGGATATGCACCACGGCGGCCGGCAACCCCGAGTTGGCCGTCGCCCGTCGGATGTCCACTCCGGCCGACCGTTCCAGCTCCTTTTAACGGCGACTACCTACAGGACTCCGTATTCCGGACTCCGGATCTACATTTGTTCAGCCGGTATCTCGTTGCGGACCATTACCCAGAACAAAAGTACTGCTCCTTAACTTGCTCTAACTAGGCATAGGAATAAGACAACAATAAAAAGGGACCATTTTGCTAGGTAGGTAGTCGGCTGAGCTGGGTCAAACTCCGAAGGGCCACGGCAGGCAGGCAATGATGGCCTTATGGTCTCTTAAGTCCGAGAGAAGCGGACCAATAGCTGTCGGAGTTGGGCTGGGCAAGGGGCGGGGATCACGCTCATTGGGCCCATACCAGACTGACTGACGACACCTTCTCGACCTTCCTGGCCATAGGACTACCAACAACAACATCAGTTCACTCATGTGTTGCTTGAATGTCGTGTATTCCATACTTACTATTGGTACTGCCAACAGCTCGGGGCAAATATGCTGTTACCGAGCGTTCTCGGTGATTGTCTCCTTTTCACCGAATTCTTTTTCTCGTCTCTCTTCCAAAGTTGCTATCCTCGCATTCGACGTCCAAGTTCAGGGGAATGTTTGGACTCAACTTGCACAAGAATGACGACAACCTCCGGTCCAGGATTCGAATTGCCTGGCAAGAACTAACTGATGCCATACCCGGGATTAGAAATACCAACCGACCGATAAGGCTACCACTTACCAGACGAAAGAAGACGGGTGATTAATAAACATGAAGTTCGTCCGCGTCCGGGATATGCAGATCCCCAAGGGTATCTCTCTTTGACTCATTGAAGTTCCAGTCCCGAAAAGGCTGGCCGAACAAACTGAACTGAACTGAACGGGTAGGCCGACCAAGCCGAGTTACCTGTATGTACTGGATGGGTAGGATTGTCAAAGACGTCGCAAGAGTTCATACCTAACAGTGGGCAGTGGACAGTTGAACGGACGATGTTGCCTGAAGACACTCTGCGCTCGCAGTTGAGTTACATTCAGTGGATTGTCCGGCGATGTATGGATTCGTACACTGGCCGTGAGGCCGTGACTGTAGCTTTTGTTTAGTTCGCTGGAGTTCGTCCAAGTTATCTCAGTTGGGTTGGATCAGTCAGTTGGCCGATCGTTACTGCCTTTCGCTTGTTGGATGTTGTGTAACGTAGCACAAGAACTGAGAAGCGCAAGAGTAGCGGAGGAAAGAGCGAGCTTAAAAGCTTGCTCGGCACAAAGTCCGGCTTGCAGTTGCAGTGATGTGTAGCGCAGCAGCAGTAAATGCAGGCGTGAATGCAGTTGCTGAATAAGTGCTTTGTGTAACATTGATAGGTACTTCATGCAATGGAGGAACAGCTTTGATTTGCAGGACTTAAACAACCGCCGCACACGCGATGAGGGAGACGATGTACCTAGGACCTCGAGCCTTCGATCGGTTGAGTTGCGGTGTTGAAAAGTCAGGCATGCTTTGCAAATACTGCATTAGCCGGAGTGTTTGTCCTAACTAACTGTTCCGTTTAACTGTGACTGAAATCGAAGCAAAGCAAGGAAAGAGCAATCAGCATCAACTCATCAGGTATGTCCCCTGTTAGTGATATCCATTCTTTACTATGACAATTCGTTCTGGCTACTCTACTACGAGCCCTTAACATATTCCTGAAAAAAGACCTTGCTCGCTACAAAAACGCGACTTCCGTTATACACACCTAACTCTCACATTGCACTACACTTGCACTGCATCACACAACTGGCAGCCGCTATGCAATGCCGAAGCCTGACTGGACCGCACAGCCGAAGACGTAACGGACGGAATTATCGACTGCTATTCCCGTGGCTCAACCGTTCACTCACACACCAGGTAGATCATCCTTCTTTGTTTGGAATGGAAAGACGTGTTGCGTGCTTGCGAAGCTGTGACGACGCAACAGTTGAGTCAAGAGCCACACACCCATCCCAACCTGGATCATGAATGAGCACGTTTCTGGTTGTGCCGCCCGCCCCTTTATCACGCGGTAACCAACAGAACAGAACCTTGATGGTCAATCTGAGTGAGGCCTGGTTCCTTGCCTGCCTTCCCCGTTAGAAGAACCACGCAGAATGGCGGACATGCCCAAAGAGGCGGAGAGGGGTTGTGTGGGTGAAGAAGGGTGGTTGAGTGTCCATTCGATGCTACATGGGGATTGGGATGAGAAAGGCTGGCAGGCTACGGCACCCGAACCGTGAACGGATTTGGCATCTCGCCTCGGACTTCCTGACTTTCTGTTGTGCGGTGACAGGCTGTCGTTGAGCATGTTATGCTCTGTGGGGCAGTAAACTCGGAAGGGTTCGGTATGATGGACAAATACAGACTAGGTAGGTAATGCAAGAACAAAAGACTACAAAGGAGGTAGATCCAACAACATCTGCCCTAGGTAGACGACGGTTGTAGACGGACAAGAAGAAGGCTATGCTTCCTCTTGTCCGCGCGTCCTGCGAAATGCGGCGGCCGACAAAGACCGCTAAGAGCGCCAAATGGCTTGTTGGTCGTATGTGGATAGTAGCATAGAAGGTATATGGTTTTTCGTGAAGAAGGTGCTATTTGCAGGCAGCCGTAGAACAAGCTTGTTATCTTGTTTTGCCGTCATGAGATCATTTGCAGTGAACTAGATCCAACAAGCACGACAGCATCTACTTCAATGTTATTGAGCTTGATAACCTCTAAGCAATGTTTCTTCCAAGAGACAGACAATTAACACGGCTTGCTCGATTCCCATTCCATTCTTCTTAACCACCAGCTAAACTTTTGAAGACAACAACAAAGTAAATATGCCGATTGTGAAAAGAAAGCTCTAGACACCTCTTGCTTTGAGAGCAAGCCAGTGATACTCATAATGATAGTGATACAGAGAAGCAAGTTCATGAAAATGAAAATAAAAGTGTTGCAACCCATCCATCCATCATCCATCATCGCACACGTCAAGCTAAAGTAAAGCCCTATGCCACTTCTCCCTCTCCCCATCCCCAGCAGCAGCAGACCAATACGGCATAACACAGTCCAAACTCTCTTGAATCATTTTCCTCAATTTTCTTTCATCTTCCACGCTCGCAATAACAGCCCGTTTCGCGGAAGCATGCAGTTCAAAGCTCTGCGATGAAGCGTTACCAAAGATCTTATCCCATACACAACTACTGCTTCTGCCATTTTCCTTATTCACCTGAAGTTTCAACTTGACATAATCCCCATCCTGCCATACCATTCTCAAAATACCCTCCTCCGTTTCCTCCAGGGATATTACCGGATCACACCTCCTAGTTACTATCTCCTTCTAAGCAGCACCGGCACCGGGACCCGCGTTTCCTTCTCCACCTCCCGCTCCCGCTCCCGCTCCCGCTCCTCCTGCGCCACCTCCACCGCCGCCGCCAACATTGCCCCCACCGCGAGCTCTCTTGGGTCCCCCTTGGTTTCCTCCTCCCTCTCCATCACCTCTAGGCCTCTTGTTGCCAGCGGCTTGTTGACCGGGTTGGAACTCGCCGGCATGGGGGTTCATACCGCCGCCTCCTTGGCCGGCGTTGGCTCCGCCGCGTCCACCAAAGCCACCGCGACCGCGCGGCCCTTGACCGCCGCGGCCTTGGGCCCCATACGCGCCACGTCCACCACGCGCGTTATTCGCGCCTCCTCTGGCGGCAACTGGGATGCCTGTACGGTTACCCTGTTGGTTCTGGTTTTGTTGTTGCTGACCACCAGGGAACTGGCCCCCTTGCTGCTGCTGTTGTTGCGGCTGCCCTTGTTGGTGTTGTTGGCCGGGCTGTTGTTGCTGCTGTGGAGCACCGAAGGGGTTGGTGGCCGGTGGTTGCTGTTGTTGCGCGTTCTGTTGCTGCTGCGGAGCGGCACCGAAAGGATTGGCAGGAGGCTGCGAAGCCACTGGGGATTGGTTCGCTCCCGGCTGACCGAAGGGGTTACCAACGACTTGTCCAGCTACAATAGAGCCTTGTCTGGCCGGAGCGGGCGCCGCCTTGTTGGCTGGGGTCGGGGTGATCTGAGGCTTGGTCTCCTCTCCAGGAGCGGATTTCACTACTACAGCAGCGGCGTCTAAGCCATCGTTAGTATACTTGGTCATTGATTGACGGGCACGGTGGAACATACTCAGGGGCTTCGCCGGTTGCTGTCCAGTGGCGGGAGCACCTGCAGCCGGTGTGGCCGCCGGTGGTGCCGGAGGCGGGGCAGGCGCCTTAGCAACCTTAGCAACTTCCCACACTTCGACAACGGGCTTCTGCGGCGTTTCCTTTGCTGCGGTCTCAACGACAGCCGTCTTGGCCTTCTCGGTCTTGAGCTGTCGGTCGAGCATGTTAAGCCGGAGGGCAGATTTCTTCTCGGTAAGAGCAGCGGCTTGCTCCTTAGCTGAGGCGATCTTCTGCTCATACTCCGCCTTGACGGTCACCTCCAATTCTTCGCGAACCTTCTTGGACTCTGCGGCAATATTCTTCTTGACATTGCTCTTGATAATACCCATTATTACCTGGTTGGAGCTAATGAGCTCGCGGGTCTGCTGGTCGGTAAGATTGGCGAGATCCGGGAGACCAGGAGTACCGGCACTTGGAGTCTGTGCATTTTGGGCAGTGGGAGGCTTCGCTGGTGTCGCCGGCACGCCATTCTGAGACACACCGCTCTGTTGCTCGGCCTTCAGGATCGCGAGCTCTTGCTGGAGCTTGAGATCGTATTCAGCCTGCAACTTCTGCCTCTCCTCCTGAGTCTGCTTCTCCATGGCCTCCTTCGACTCGGCCAGTTTCTTATTCAGCGCAGTCTTCATCTTCTCAGAACGCTGCTTGACAATGGCATCGGCACGCTCTTCCAGGTCCTTAGCCTTGGCCTCAAACTCGGCAGCCTTCGCCTCCGCAGCCGCAATTCTCTCCTCCAACGCCTTCCGTTCCTCATCTGAGAGACCGGTGCCCTCTTGTGCTGGTGCCGGGGCCTCGACGTCTTGCATCTCCGTGTCAGTGCCCTGCGTAGAAGACTTTAGGCGTGCGACCTCTGCGCGGGCTTCGTCGCGCTCAGCGATCGCAGTCGCCAGTTCCGCCCTGAGGCTTTCGAGTTCGGTCTCAAGCGTGGCCTTCTGTGATTTGACTGATTCCAATTCTTGTCTAAGCGCACCCAGCTGCTGCAGAAGTTGGGGATCTTGTTCTGCAGGAGCGGCGGGAACAGTCTGCTCTGCAGATGCCGCTGCAGGCTGCGCGTGCTGTTCCTGAAGCTGCGTGTTTTGCGCCTGCAAGTTGGCCAGATCTTGTCTTGCCGACTCCAGATCCTTCTCAACGGCCGACAACCGTTCATTAGTAGCATCCAGGGTGGTTTGGAGCGCTTGCTTCTCAGCAGCAAGCTCGTTGCGCTGAGTCTTGACGTTACCGAAGCGGGTCTTGAAGTCCTCTGCAAGTCGGGCCCGCATATTCTTCCAGTTGGTCCGCTCAGTCTCCAGGTTCGTCTCAGCCTCCTTGAGCTTCTCTTCAAGCGCGGCTTCTGCTTGCTTAAAGGCTTCACGCTCAGCTTGCAGGCTCTCGACTGAGGCCTTGAGCTGTTCGACTTCTTGAGGATCAGCCTGGCCGTACTTGCTGAGGATAGACTCAATTCTCTTCTGTAGGCCATCGCGGGCTTCCTGCAGTTGCTTGACCTCCGCCTCCTTAAAAGTCTTGTCGAGTTCGAGCTCGGAAATGCGGGCTTCCAAAGGCTGGATTCTGTTTTCGAGTTCTTCGATCTTCCGGTTCTTCATCGCAAGTTGTGCCTGGATTCGCAGGTTCTCGTTCCTGAGTGTGACATTGCTCTCACGGATCAGGTTGAGCTCGTTCAGCTTATCCATCAACTCCTTGTGGGTAAGTGAGTTTCGGGCGCTATCAGCTTGAGAGCGACGCTCCTGATCAAGCTTGAGACGTGCTTCGTCGAGCTGTGACTGAGAATACTCGAGCTGCTGCTGAAGCCTCTTCGCTTCTTGCACCTTGAGATCAAACTGTACCTCAAGGATCTCCTTCTCGCGACGCAGGTAGTTGTTGAGTTCCCGAAGACCTTCAACAGCATTGTCATTGGCCGAAAACGGTGTGCCTTCGGCGGAATAATCCATCGCGGAACGGCTTTGCTGCAAAGCGCTGATCTGAGAGGTAACGCCATCAAGCTGTTGGTGCAGAAGCTTGTTCTGCGCAGTGAGATCGTCCCTCCTTGCCTTGATCTCAGCGATCTCTTGTTCGAGCTGCTGTCTCCGCTCCTCCCAAGACTGTTCGCTCTGTGTCAGAGAAAGTTTGGCCGACTCTGCCTCAGCCCTCCACTGAGCGGAATGAGTCTTGAGTTGGTTATGCTCTTCCCGAAGCTGCTGAAGCAATTTAGCCGCCTCTGCATGCCTGACAAGTTCTTGTTCGTAATCCTGTTGGGCCTTGGTGGCAATTTCAGCCTGGGCCCGCAAGTCTTGCTGATGGAACTTGAAGGTTTCCTTGTATCTTTCCTCCTCGTCTTTCAAGCGAGCAATCTCACTGTTGAGCATGCGCTCCTTGTCTTCAAACTTGCGAGCAACATCAGCCTGGGAATCGCGAAGCATGTTAAGCTCGCTGTTGGAGTTGCCCAGTTCGACTGTAAGCCCTTCAACGCGCTGCTGCAGTTCGTTGATCCTGCTGTCCTTGGCTGCGAGATCCGCATCCATCTGTTGTCGGTATTGCTCTTGGGTCTCGTTCGCGCTGGTAAGTTCTTCCTCCATTTCCCGGCTGAGCTGCTTGAAGTTATCACATTGTTGCTTGGCATTCTCAAGCTGCGCGTTGAGCAAGTCGATGTTGTTCTTCATATCCTGGACCTCATTCTCGAGCTCTTCAATACGAGCCTGAGAATCATCATCGGTAGATCCTTGCTCAGTAGGCTGCGCCCTGGGGGTTGGCAGGGGACGGAGACGGTCGGCACGTTCTTGCGCGTTACGAAGCTCAACCTCAAGTTCACCAACGCGTGCCTGAAGATGATCGCGAGTAGTCTTGGCGGCCACATTCTCCTCCTTGACCTGGCTGATCATCGTAGTGAGCTCGTCAATGCGTTTCTGGTATTGCTGGGAGTCGAACTCTTTCCTGAGCTGAATCTTCTTGCTCTCCTCCATCTCCTCAGAAAGCTTGCGCTTAGTAGTGGAGAGTTCTGCCTCAAGAGTGTCGATCTGGGTTTGTTGTCTGCGCTTTGCCTCAGACTCGCTGAGCTCGCGCTCATTGAGAAGGGATTGTTGGTTGGTCAATAGAGTGTTAAGCCTAGCCTTCTCCTGTGCAAGACTCTCGTTATCCTGGCTTAAGCGTTCCTGGATCGTCTTCCACAGGTTCTTTTCGGCCTTGAGGTTGGCATTCTCGCTTCGGAGACTCTCAGCCAAGCCACGAGCCTCAATCAGGTCCTCGGCAATCTGCTGTGCCCGCAGATCTTGCTTAACACCAGACTCGGACAGGGCCTGGTTTCTCTTTTGTAGCTGCTGGTTCTCACTCTGGGCTGCCTTGAAGTTGGATTCCAGCATGCTGTAGCGTTCCGTAGCGAGCGTAAGCTGGCTGGAGACCTTAGCAATCTCAGCCTGAAGTGAGCCCTTCTCCGAAGACAGCTGGTCGATCTGCTCTTTAAGAGACTTCCGCTCAGTCGTCTGGTCGTTTCGGTAAGAGTCGTACTGCGCCTGTAGCTCCCTATAGGCTGCCGCGAGGTCTGCATCTTCGGTGGAGTTTTGCTCGATGCTAGCGAGAACTTCACGTTGGCTTACATCCTCGCCCAGGGCAGCGCGAATTTCGGCAGGGTTGGCTCGCTGTTGGAGCATGCGACGGAACATGTCTCTCTCCGTCATGTAGCTCTTCATGCGTACCGTAATCGACTTGACCTCGTCTTGAAGTGTCGTGACAACAATACGAAGTTGCTGGACCTCCTCATGATCCTGGGCTGCCTGCTGCTTTTCAGCCATGGCCTCCTCGTTCTCCATTTTGTCGGCGAGATCGCGAACCACACGCAGAAGCTCCTGGTTCTTCTCCTGCAGTTCGTAGATGTTTGTGAAAGCGACGAATTTCTCGGTAATGTACTGGTGAGTATCCGACATGTCGTCAAGGGCATTTTCGGTAACTTCGCCCCTCTTTAGCCTTTCAAACTTGGCAGCTTCTTCTTCTGTCAAATTATCGAGACCCTTCTCCTGTGCATGAATATTGAAGCAGAGGACATGAACTTGAGTGCTCAAATCGCGCAGCTGTCCGCGAAGAATCTTGACTTCAGCCTGGGCCGTAGTCGCAACTGCCTCGGCCTTCCTCTGGGTCTTGACGGCAAGGTCGCGCTCCTCGTAAGACTGCTCGAGGAGTTGTGACATCTGAATTGTCTCATTCTTGAGACGTTCCGACTCAGCATTGAGCTCGTCGATTTCAGGCATCTTGGCTTCCAGCATTGCAACGGCATCGTCGAGTTCTTCCTGTAGCTTCTTGCAACGCCGCTTCTCGCCAGCAAGCTGGCCCTTGACGTTGTAAAGCTCCTCAAGGGCATCGGTAGCACGCTGGCCGGCTCTACCGCGGATGGAGAGCGGAGTACCGAAGGGAGATCCCGCACGAGCAGCGGTAAAAGAGCCGTCACCCTTGGGGGTTTGAGGTCCAGTGGCAGGAGATCTACCGCGAGAATCACCGGACGCCTTGATACGGTCGACTTCATTCTGCAGCTCCTGGGCGCGCTGCTCCGTCTGTGCGTGATCCTCCTTTTCTTGCTCGAGTTCACGTCTGATGCGTCTAATCTCGTCGGCGTGATCGTCCTTAATCTGCTCCAGTCTCAACTCGACCTCCTTCAAGCGGTTACGGTGAGTCTCGGACTGTTGATCCTTGAGCTCAACAAGACGCTTGGCGGATTCGAGCTCCTGCTTGAAACCCTCTTCGGTACGGGCAGCGGCTTCCTGGAGTTGTTGGACCTTTGTCAAGGCCTCCTCGGCCTTCTCTTGTGCCTCCTGGAGTCGCTTGCGAAGAACCTGCTCGCTTCTAGTGAGTGATTCGATGGTCGAGTTCGCGTCCTCGTTTAGGCGTTGCAGCTCGGCGATGCGGGCACCCTTCTCCTTGCGGAACTTGATCGCCTCGGCATTCTTTGTCTTGAGCTCGTTGTCAAGCCAGTCGTTGGTGCGTCTCGCGTGCTCCAGTTCCTGCTTCAAGGCCTCCTCACGATACTTTGCGGAATTGGCGGTAGTCTGCGCGGTCTGTACGGCCTGATTGAGCGACGTAACCTCCTGGTTCAGCTTGAGGATCTTCTTGTGTTGGGTCTGGAGCTCCTCGGCCAGGGTGGCGTTGGCCTGGGTCTTGGAGTCGACAATGGCAAGGGTTTCGCGATTCGAAGTCTCGAGCGAGGCAATACGCGCACGGAGGGTCTCGATTTCGGAAAGGGAGGTCGATCCCGACGACTTGAGGGTTTGGAGCTCGTTCTCAATAGACCGCCGTTTGGTCTCTGTGCGACACAGACGTGTTAGCAGTAAGGCGCGGCGAGACTTGAGTGGAGGGGGAGGAGAGGATCTTGCCTTCATCTTGTAGTTTCTGACGGAGCTCGTCAACTTCTTTGAGGGCCTTGTCGGTGGTGGCCTTGAATTGTTCACAGCGCGACTCTGAGCTTCGGATGGCGCCTTCCAGCTCAATTCCCAACTGGAACTTGTCCTCTTCGAGAGCACGGATCTTGGCTATGACAGCCTCGAATATGATCTTGACCAGGTCTGGAGTCGGCGCGGTAAGGGCGGAATTCAGATCGGGCTCAGGTATGCCGACCTGGGTCGAGAGATAGCCCACGTCCACCTCGGCCGCCGCCATCTTGGGAATAACGGCTTAGCGGTGCATGAATGGGCGAGACCGCAAACACACGAAACACGCGACAACGGGTCGATTGCGGAATAGTCGTAACAGATCTCAGGTCGACTTGGGGACGCTGGTGTCGCTGGAAATGAAAAAAAGGAAAGTCGTGAAAGTGGATGACCTCGGGGTGGTCGGGAGCGTGGTGATGCAGAAGAAGTGTTGTTTTGGAATTTCTTTGACGCTGCCAGCAGTCGATGGAAGTCGCAGCTTGAGGTGCCCGGTCTTGCTTGGTTGGAGTGACGGGGGGACTGCACTACGACTTCCCAGCACCTGCGACTGCTTTGGGTTAGCGCCGAACTGTCGCTGGCCAGCAGGGTGACAGAAGGGGCCCACCATGAAAAGCTTCTGTGGGGCCGCTGCCTTTCAGGTACCTGTCTGCCTACGGCAGGTGCTGAGGTACCTTGTGCCAGAGCACTGCAGCACGCACTTCCACTTTCCGTTGCAGTTGATGTGGTCTGTGCGGTCTGGACTTCCAACTGCTTTCCCAACGACAAACATCACAGGAAGTTCACCCATTTCTCACATGAAGGGAGACTCTTTACTTCCACCCGGTTGACGAGGTCATCCACTCAGCATTTACACCTCTCATTAATTGGGATATTATGAAAACTTCCTTACCAGTATTCGGTTCAAAAAGCTGAAGTCGAATCCTCGGAACTGAAACGAGCTTAGGCCGTGTTCGTTCCGGCTGTAGTGCAGTAACGGAAGCCTTGTTTTGGTGGTAGAAAAGCTTTGGGTTAGGGTTAGAAGAGCTTCCTTTACTGCACTACAGCCGGAACGAACACGGCCTTGCTGTCGAAACCTATGCCGACCTGACCATTCTCGAGACGAACTCCTACGGTCAAGGTAAGGGATGGTAGAGGCATGGAGCTCGAGGTTGTTTGCATAGGGCTGTTCTATCAGAATCACCCATGTCTTCTGCTCTTTGTTCTTTCCCTTACATTATTACCCTTTGGTACATGACTTAACTATCCAACTCTCACACTTCCTGGTATAAGGTATTCTCCAGTCGTATCATTACATTCCCCCTCTTTTCCCCCCAGCTTCCCTGATCAAGATTGCCCAACCCTTCCTCTTCCATTTCCATCCATCTCATGATATCCCGGCACCGGACCTGACTGCCACGCCGTAGGCTGTAGTTCAGCCGGCCGCTGTTGTCCCATCATCTCATATCTGTTCGGCATAAATTGAGGAGGTGCCCCCTGGCCTTGCAACTCCTGACGATTCGGGCCTGGATAAATTGCCCCTTGTCCCTGGAGCTCCGAGGCACCGTTCATTATCGGAGAAACTGGAGAAGGACCTTGGGTCAATGGTTGCGATGGGTTTTGCGCTACACCATACGGTGCATGTAGCTCGGCAGTGTTCGGCATTGGAGGATACGCAGGCGTTTGCCCATGAAGCTCGGTGCTATTGAGCGGGTGAGGCGGTCCTTGACCATGGAGTTCAGCACCGTTGAATGGGCGCGGTGCCCCTTGGCCGTGTAGCTCCGTGCTGTTAAGCGGATGCGGAGGTCCCTGGCCTTGGAGCTCGGCCGTCAACGGGGGAGGAGAAAACCCGCCGGCACCGGCCGACACGGGGGACACGGTATCGACTCTGGTTCCATCCTTGAGCATGCTTGTGGAACGACTTGGCGGCGAGGGCGGGACGGCGGCGGCGGCAGCAGCGCTGCCAACAATAGGATTACCAGCAAGTTCGGGCTTGCCTCCTCCGGCGACGAAATCATTGGTGGCATTCGAGGAATTGGTCTGCTCCATGGCCTTGCGTTGTTTCGATTTGCGGATGAAAAAGAAGAGGAGAGCGGCAATGATGCTCAATCCAACGAGTACGCCAACGACGGCGCCAGCAATAACGGCAGTGTTGGAAGATTTTCTGCCTGTGTTGCCGCTACCGCCCCCGCCGTTATTGGCGCCTCCCGTACTGTCATCGCCGGAATTGTTACCAGAGCCGGAGCCAGATCCGGAACCACTGCCACTGCTGGCAGTAGCCTGGGGACCACCGTTGACCCTGCTGCCACTCTGGGCCGTTGGGGATGGGTCTGCCTGGGATACCGAGGCGGTAACGCCATTTGCGACGAGCTTGTTGTTAGCAGCATTGCAATACAAGTTCAGCACCTGTTGTCGAGTGTTAGTCACGAGGTACTTGGACAATAGAGCGTGCATGCACTTACAGCCATTGCAGATGATATATCGTCAGTGGCTGTTGAACCACAGCTGTATTTGACGCTCGCGGTGATGGAACTTGTCACCAGACCAAGCATTTGGTCCTTGAGACAGACACAGGAGGCGAGTGCCTGGGGCCCATCAGGACACAGCTCACGAGCTTGCTATTTCACCAAAAGTGTCAGCATGGGGGCGTGATCTTGAACAAGAATACGCATGTTGCTCTTACCCCTTGAACGGCATAGGATACCGCCGAAGCAGCACATTTAGCCAATGAGCTGTACTGCGGCAGGTCCTTGATATAGTACGTCACTTCCCACCAAGAACTTCATCAGCAAACCGAACCATGTCAACAAGTGCATGCCCATCACTCTCAGACTTACTATCGCCGGGAGGGTTACTCGGCTTAGGAAACGCCGAAGTGCCATCGTTCAGTTTACACCACGCCGACCACATTCCCTGAGCCGACGAGACATCGGCCGTGTGGCTTTCGCAGTAGTACTTGACCGATGAGTTGATGAGTTGGCTCACCAGCAAAGAGTTCTGGTTCTTTTGGCAAGCGCAAGTGGCGTAGGCTGCTAAGTCCGAGGGGCAACGTTCGCGTCCCTACATCATTATCAGTACCGCTCGATCGAAGAAAAGCCCCAGGGGCTTCCAGTTTCCCAACTAACCATTTCCCTGACAGCATATCCAAGGCCGCTAAACGCACAAGGTGCCAACGCCGCCACCTCCGGCACGTCAGTAATATACTGCGTCACCGAAACCGACGGCTGCGGAAATTCGGGCTGCTTGTCCTGGCTGCAATACGCGCTGAGCACCGTCGCCGCCGACGCTTGGTCCTCGGTGGCCGTCGACCCGCAGTAGTAGTTGACGGACTTGGAGACGTCGGACTTGATAGCCGCGAAGTTGTTGTTCTTGGTGCAGACGCAGCCTTGGAGTTCCCCGACTGCGGCGGGACAGGCGTCGCGGGTCTGGCCTTGGACGTTGTAGGAGAGGGCGGTTTGGGCGCATGGTGCCTTGATACAACGGATGAGAATCGTCAGCTCTGCTGTCTTTAGGGGCAGAGGGGGTATGCAGTCTGATGAGACTGGAAGGATTGAAAGGGGGCGGAGGTAGGTACCAAGGAGTTGTATATCGCTAGGTCGGTGATGTAGACGACTTGTGCGGCCTTTGCGGCTCCTAGCAAGCCTAGGAGCGGCAGCGGGGATGATCGATGTTGGCGACGCATCGTCTTAAGGGAAAAGACCGTGTCAAGAAATCGAGGGTATATAGGTTGAAGACAACAGGTAGGTAAGATGATATCAAAGTTGGGCAAAGGGACGGCAGTTGGAATTGAACAATCTGGACCGGATCAAAGCAGAGTGATGGTACACAACGGCCTGCTCAACCGCACAAAACCAAAGACCTTCGTGGAATATCTCAAGTTGATACACAAAGGAGAGACCAAAAGAGAAAGTCAAGGTTGCAAAAATTCGTGGAAATAACTCCATCGGAACTCAGAACCACAACCCCAATCCCGTCTCCCAACTACGAGCAAGGCGCGTAGACACCAGATCGGCGCTGAACGAGACGTATTCCCCAAAGTCTCCTTCCACCCCTCCCTCATCTCCTCCAGGAACCGCTCACGATAATCGTCCATCTTTCCTCCACTTTATGCACGCTACCTTTGCACCACACCCTCGCATTGTCGATTCGATGTCGAGATAGGAAAGGATACCCCCTTGTTGGTGTAGCAGGACCCCTACCAGCTGAAAAGGGTAAATCAAGACAGAGATGCAGGCACACGGCAGGAGTGTTTAGCGAGTCTGGGGAGGAAGATCAAGCTTTATGGCGTGTGACCAATGGAAGGAGTGCCCTGGTAATGGTGGCTTGTGTGTAGTTTACAATTCTTCGACGAGATATGTACCTATCTTCCTCACTTGCACATCAACGTTGAGTAGAAGAGGGTATTCATTACTCTTAGTCTTCGAACGGTTGTTCTTCACAACCAGTTCCAACGTCCCAGCGTCCCACAACCCGTAAGTTTCGAACAACGACCTGAATATTGTCACTCTAGTGTTCTATCACTAGCCACAATTTTGAACAAAGCGACACAGGCCCCAATGAAATTTTTTATACATCCTCTTCTGCTCTACCTAGAAACACGCCAAGACCAACCCCAAACCTCAATCACACCTACCCGACCAGGTCGACCCGCGCCATCTCAAGCCAAGAGGTAAGACGGAACAATTATACAACCTCAAAAGGGACAGGATCAACAACTCGTCCACGATGCACAGTCGCACACGACAGTAGACGTGCCTGAGGCGCCACACACAGTTATCAGATAACGTGCCCAAATAGGAAAGTTTTGGAGAAAAGGCTTGAAGAAAAGGCTTATATTTAGACATGTGAAGCATGGCGCATGATGGGCGGAATTGGTATGATTTAAGGGGTGCCGAGGAGCGCCACGGTAGGATAGGTGGTTCAGCGCGGTTAAGTACTACACCCAGCATACCTACTGGGCTGAAGAGGAGATAGGGTCAAGACAGCCGGCTTCGGAGAGGGGAGTTACCCTTTGAGGGTATAGGCTCAAGCGACAGAAGATGAACAGTGCAGTTTGTGTCGCTAATAGGAAGAAAAGAAATGCGAGATAAGATAGGCAAAGAAATGGGTGTGGGAAAGAACATTTAGTCGCCCACTCAATGAACCAGAGATTTAATAGGTACCTTATCTCATGTGTAGCACAAACTTTTTGAATTTCATTCTTCCAGAACCCTTCCTTAATCTCACTTCCTCATCCCAAACTCCAGGTATGATATCTGATCCTTTTCTTTCATCATAGGATATCACATCCCTAGTCAGAACCGTCTTTCCTTCCCATCCTCACTCAAACCCAACCCTCAATCAATGATCCATAACCTCCCAAAACAAATCCGTATTCAACAACACCCTCTCCCCCATCCAAATCGCCCTCTCCGTATGATTCCTCGCCTCCTTTTCCGCCTCACCTATCTCCCCCCCTTCCTTAATCGTCTTCTCAGTAGTATTCGGATGAATCAACACACTCAACGGTCCTCTCCAAACCGCCAACCACCCGACAAAAGCCCCAAACTGCGCCGGCGTAAAGATGTTCACCTCGAACATGGCAATCGGGTGCGGACCGACGGGCTTGCTCCAGAAGGTGTAGATCCGTAACTCCGGGAATTCACGGCGGATGCGGGAGTGCAACTCGGCGGCGTACTGGGCTTGGGCGGGGTGGTTGGGGAGGTGGTAGATGTGGATGTCGCTGGGTGAGTGTAAGTACTGTGAAAATAAAAGAATGGGGAGCAAGAGATGGGGTGGAAGCTACGTACAAGGCACCTCGTCGCCCGTTGTCTAGAGGCTCGGGGAACTTTTCGTAGGCGCTGCTGAGGACGCCGGTTTGGATGTTGAGGAGACTCTTGCCGTCTTCGGCCTTTTCGGTGGGGAGGGGAGGGGCATTTTCGTAGCCTTCTAGAGGGGATTTGTAGGTTGGTCTTTTGGATGGCATGATTGTTTGGTTTGGAAGTGTACGATCTCGGTTTTGGATGGGTTGGAGGTGAGTAGATGGTGGATGATGTGAGCGGGGATGTCCTGGATGGGTTTCTGAATGTAGAAGTACTGCGTGAAGATGGGTGCGAGTGAGTTGGAGTAGGTAAATAAAAACTAGAGGTGAGGTGAAGGCGAATATGATGTCCGAATAGCTTCATCGACGTGATGTCCTAATGAGTAAGCATTACGAAGTTGACAATACGGATGACAAATGACGGCGGTCGTTTGAATGGCGTGCTACGGGGTCCCGGCGTGGCATCATCCCAGCATCCCACCCGTGACCGATTGGCGATCCCGTCCGGGGAAGCCCCGCCCCGCACGGCGGCATCCGACATGGCACGCGACACGGGACCCCACGAGTTCCATGCCCCACTGCTCACTTGTCCGGTGATGACGATCCGACCAAGAAGCAAGTCATTTTGAAATACAAGTCGAAGACGTTCACAACTATCACGGCAACGAGGGAATGATGTGTGCACATTGAAATGTGAGTATAAAGCCTCCTGCTTGTTGTGAGAATAAACTAAAGTACAATAACAGATGCCTACTACGCCGGTGTAATAGTAATACTCCGAAACAATGCTGACATGTAACAAGTAGTGAGAGAAAGTATGAACCATGCGCCTAACCTAGCCTCCTGGCCATCTTGAACGCCATGCCCAAACCAAACCCATGATACCGGACCCAACCTAGCCATGACTGAAGCAAATCCTTTTGGCACCAAACAGTTCCTTCCCTATGTAAACTTTTCCCTTCTAAACCAGCAATGTGAAAACACGTCCCGTGGAAACCAGTCCATGCTCGGAAATGCGCAACAACAAAATCGAATGCTCGACATGACACCGTGTCGATGTCCCCTAAACCGTAACAAAGCCGTAACAAAAGCGAGAAATGCTGTAGTAATGCAAGGTCATGGCTGCAATGGTTACAAACTGGCTGTCCCAGTCTTCCACACAGTGAATCGGGTCAGCTCGGCGTCTAGCCAAGTCCCCAAAACACGATCCTCGACTTTTTGGTGCCGAAAGCTCAAGCGGAAGAAGCAGGCTCAGCGGGAGCCTTGCCCTTGTCGTTCGCATCCGAAGGGCCGGAGACATCGTCGGTGGGACCGAGGTCGGAAGGGCTGGTGTTGACCTCTTCGCCAGTGGCGACATCAACCAGCTTGTCGCCATCGACCTCGACCTCTCTGTTTCCGATGCGACGCATCAGATCAAGAAAGGTGGACTTCTGAAACTTCTCGGACTGGTTGTCGGCGACGGAGGTCAAAATGGCGTTGGCAGCCTTAGCAAGCTCCTCGTTACCCTCGCGGCGACGGGCCTCGGCTTCCTCCTTGGTTTCCTGCTCCTGGGCGAGGTTCTCCAGATCAGCATCGATGATGGCCATCTCCTCGTCGGTAGGGAGACCAACTTTGGTGTTGCTCTCGGCGCTCGGACCGTGCTGCGCCATCCATTCGGCCTCGGCAGCCTCGAACTCCTGCTGAGCCTTCTCGGCCTTTTCCTTCTCGGCCCACTCAGCGAGTTCTTGCTCAAAGGAATTCTCGTCGTATTCGCCGAAGGCTTTGTTGAAGGCCTCGATGTCCAGAGCAGTCTCGACGTGGTCGTTGAGTCCGAGCTGGGGCTGCTGATGGGTGAAATTGTTGAGGCCAGTATCATGCATGACAAAAGGATCGTCCAGGGACATTCCCATGCCCATACCGACACCCATTCCCATACCGCCGAACTGGTGAGTATTGTAGGCCATATGGTCGTCCTGCAAGCCCATCATGGGGTTGTGGGTTGCAGTAGACATGGCTGCCGACCTGGCTTGCGGTGACATGGCCGGGGCCGCGTGAGCTGTGCCCTGATGGAGCTGCATGCTGGCGAACTGGTCGACCCAGCCGTGGGCAGCGGCACCGGAGGAGTGCATGGGAGTGGCCGTAGCCGGCACACCTCCGACCGCATGACCAAAGACACCAGGCGCTTGACCAGCATGGAAAGCCGGGGCACCTGGGTTGTTCAGGAACGTATTATTCGCAAGGCCGAGGGAAGGACCCGGGGCGTCGAGCATAGGGGCTTGCTGAAAAGTCTCAAAGGCACCATCAGCAGCGAAGGAGGGGCGGTTCCTGAAGGCCTGGATGGGATGTTAGCATCGAGTTGCGTTAGGTATTCTACGACGTGACAAAAGAAAGAGATCATATCATACAGCACCGGCGGCCGAGTTGGCCGAGTTGACCAGGCGGTCCTGGTGAAGAGTGCGGTCGCGATCAGTGTGCGCGAGAAGGTTCTTGGCGCCGTTGGACGGGCCGCACATGCTATCAGACATCTTGAGCGAGGTTTGGTTTGTTGGTAGCAAAGGCTCGAGAAGCGCTGGTGACGGCAAGGTCACAGAAAGAGAATACGAAGCAGAAGGTTATATATTAAAAGAGTGAGGTAGAAGATGTGCTTGGAAGAGTATAGTATTGTAGAGCGAGGAAGACTTGAATGAGTGAGCGAAAGGAGAGTTGCAAGTTGTAGTGGCGCGAAAGTAGAAGCCGAGGTTCTTAGATCAGCGCGAGCAACCGAACCCGCCGGTATTTCCAGTCTTCAACGATATTTGGAGAAAGTGGTTGGAGAGAGGAAAGAAGGAACAAGAAAAAATGTCAACAACACCCCATTAAATACCACGAAAAAGGACGCGACTGATTTCTGTGCGCAAGAAAATTCTTTTTAGCAAACAAACAGAAGCGTCGCAGATTTGAATAAGTTATTTTGGAAGGAGAGTCAAAATGGTCTGGTTGAGATTCCATCCCAACTTTTTGTAAGTGACGCTGCCACGGCACTTGCGAGATTTGGGGTAAAGCCATGCGCTCACGGCGCTATCATATGCACTGCATGTTCAGTGGACTTTTACAGCGGGACGGGAGAGGCGAGGGGCCGCCAGGCCGCGTGGGGTCAACGTGCCCCTGCCTCACCTGCCCCACCTTGTCTCAAAAAGGGTCCACATCGAGCCTCCGACCCGAAGACACAACGTCACACCACGGTGAGCCTACGAGGAAACCGACAAAGGCCCCACTCATCGTGTCTCACCTTGCTCACCTTGACTTCTTGCCAGCTGGACCACATCATTCGACAGGGATCCTTGTACAAGCGTCAAGCTCCAGCGAGACGGGTTCATCGTGTCGCCTGGCCGTCCACTGTAGCTTGCAGCTTCCATTCCAGTGGTGATCCAACTGAACAGCAATCCCCAACGACGGCCTTTTGCCTTTCTGCTACCTCTACTTCATAACTCTGATTTCCTTCATAACTCAAAGCACGCAAATACGACGCCATAATCTTTTCTTCTTTTCCACATCTTCAATACCCCATAATTAATCAAGATGGTACGTCCCTCTTACACCCCAAAGCTGCCGGCGGCGTCCCCCCTTTCTTGGCTACCCATTCACTAACATGAAGCTATCGCGACGAAACAGGCCGCAGGCGCCCAGGTTATCGCCAACTCTGGCCACGATGATATGATTGTACGTTGAACCACGCCCCTGCGACGCTTCCCGACCATCGATCCTCTGTTTCTAACAGACCCTCGCAGCACGATGCAGTTCTCGACTACTACGGCAGGAGGTTAGCGACATGCTCCTCGGATCGCACCATCAAGATCTTTGAGATCGAGGGCGAGTCACAGCGACTTATCGAGACACTGAAGGGGTATGTTAGCGATGGGCTACAGTTACCACTCGATATGGGCACTGGGTTAACATCCCTTCTTACAACAGACACGATGGCGCAGTCTGGTGCGTAGCATGGGCGCATCCCAAGTACGGCAACATCCTCGCCTCGGCAGGCTACGACGGCAAGGTTCTCATCTGGCGCGAGCAAGCCGGCAGCTGGCAGCGCATCTTCGACTTCGCCCTACACAAAGCAAGCGTTAACATCGTCTCCTGGTCTCCCCACGAAGCCGGCTGCCTCTTGGCCTGCGCCTCTTCGGACGGCAACGTGAGCGTTCTCGAATTCAAGGATAACAGTTGGGAGCACAACATCTTCCACGCCCACGGCCTTGGCGTCAACTCGGTCTCGTGGGCGCCCGCCACCACTCCCGGCAGCATCGTCAGTAGCAACCCCGGCCCCGGCTCGACGGGCAACAGGCGCTTCGTGACCGGCGGCTCCGACAACCTGCTCAAGATCTGGACCTTCGACCCCGCGACGAACGGATACAAGCTCGAGCGCGAGCCCCTGACGGGTCATACGGATTGGGTGCGCGACGTTGCGTGGAGCCCGACTGTGCTTCAGAAGAGCTACATCGCGAGCGCCTCGCAGGACAAGACGGTGCGCATCTGGACGAGTGACGCGGCGAGCCCGGGCGAGTGGAAGTGCAAGGTTCTCAACTTTGATGCGGCCGTCTGGCGCGTCAGCTGGTCGCTCAGCGGAAACGTGTTGGCCGCCAGCAGCGACAACAACAAGGTCACACTATGGAAGGAGAACCTTAAGGGCGAGTGGGAGAACGTTAAGACCATTGAGGAGTAAAAATATGGGATTAGGTCATGTTATGATGATTGGCGAGCGCTAGTATAATATTGGTAAGGTATCTACTCATCATCTAGAGTGGGCGTTATCGGATAATAAATAAGGAAGGCTAGCGAAAAGGAGCAGGCCTGCCTTCAGTCTTACAAGAACACATCCAGACTGGCTTCACACCAACCGCTCGGGACAATGAACAGATCAAACCAAGTTCTATCTTACACTATCATATAACCTTACAACCAAAGTATGACGGAGAGTACATTTGACCCAGTACATCCCACCTCCCAAGTCATCAACGCGCCTTATCCATCTTCTCCTCCAACCACCCCAACACAATCTCTCTCCCCCTCTCATCCAAGTCCCCGATCCCTTCCAGGTCCCCAATCTCCATGTCCTGATCATCCACCACGCCCACGTCCGCCACTTTGACCCTCCTCGCCGCCTCCAGCTCCCAGTGGTGGAGGTCGACCAGGTAATCCTCGTCCCACTTCCGCCGCTCTTTGAGTTCCAACGTCTCGATGCTCCGCTGCATCAGCAAAGCCAGCTCGTACGCTTGCGTCCGGAAGCTGTTCTCGCCGGCGGTGATGGCCACGGGGGATTTGCGGTGTTTTCGCGTTTTTAGGCGGGGGAGGCCGGGGGATTTTTTCTTGCCTTCTTCTTCTGCTTCTGCTGAGTCGTGCTCTTCTGCGTCTTCCTCTTCTTTCTTCTGTTGCTGTGCCTTTTGGTTTCGCGTTGGGGTACTTAGAGCACCACTCCCCTCCGACCCAATCTTCGCCAAAGCATCACACTTAAACGGCAACTCCGCCGACGGCGTCTCATACAACAACAACGTATCCGGCAGCTTGAGCATCGAGTGCCTGGGCGGAAAATGCACGTAACTCTTGCGCGGGAACTTTCCATGTAAAATCTCGACCTGGAGAGTTTGTTGCAGCATGTCTTCGGCCGCTACCTCGTCCGGCTCGCCTTCGGCGTCGTTGACCATGGACATTTGCATGCGGTGGTGCTCGGAGTTGTCGGGGTCGAGATCGTCGGTCGGGCTTTGGCTGGCTGGGAGGGGCGGTGGGGGTTGAGGAGTAGAGGGGGGAGTAGAGGGGGGAGTAAATGGG
Organism: Neurospora sp. CHS-2018c; assembly: GCA_009806235.1. Classification (NCBI taxonomy): domain Eukaryota; kingdom Fungi; phylum Ascomycota; class Sordariomycetes; order Sordariales; family Sordariaceae; genus Neurospora; species Neurospora sp. CHS-2018c. The sequence continues at coordinate 992,798 of RAPC01000007.1, read as the reverse complement.
TCGTGGGGGTCGCTGGGGATATTGATGTCGCTGCTGGCACCACCCTTGACGCCATTGGCGCCATTGGCACCGGCGCCCGTGATCAACGGTCCCGGAGGCGGTGGATAAAGCCATTCGGGGACGTACTTCTCATCGAAAGTCGGCGGAATAAAAAGTCCCGCCGTGTGAAAAAACAGACAAGCGCTAGCGAAGCTATCAAACAATCCCGACGGCGAGCCAAAGAGGTCTTCGAGCCTTCGCTGATAATGGGCAATGATAGGTGAGGTCGCGGCCGGTCCTCCGTCTTTATCGAGGTCGCGGTTGAGCTTGTGCAGCTGCTCCTCGATGAGGATGCGGTCGTCGCCCTTGGGCCGGTGGATCGGGTGGTCCGGTAGGAAAGTGGTCCAGTCGTAGATGCCGTTGTAAGCGAGGAGACCGCGCACGGCCATGCGCGCGTGCGGGTACGACTCGGTGAGGGCCAGGCCGGCGGCCAGACTGGCGCCGAGGTAGGAGCCGCAGATGTAGACGTCTTTGCGCTGGGGGTATCTTGGTTGCAGATTTTGGGTGATCCAGGAGTAGCCGAAGAGGACGTCGTGGATGGGGGTGGGCCAATGGAGGGGGGTTACGCTGATGGATTCTTCGTCTTCTTCGACTTCCTCCTCTTTTTCTTTTTTATCTCTGTCAGGCGTCTCGCTCGAGTGATATCCTTCATCTTCAAAATAGGGTTCTTCAGCCTTTGGCTTGAGTTTTGGCTTCGGCTTTGGCTTTGGTTTTTCGTCGTGCAAGCCAGACCACCTGTAGTGGATGACAGCAACCGAGAATCTGTGAAGCCATGATGGGAGATGGTAGTTTGGGTCGTTCTCATCCCGAGCAGCAAACGGGGGGATCCAGATGATCAAGGGATCGGTTGGCGGCCGGTCCGCGACATTGTACAAACTGAGCGCCAGAAATCAGTCTAAGATTGACTTTCACCACACACGGTTCACATGGAGAACTTTGAGCATGTTAACCTACCTGACAGTAATCTCACCAGCAGAGGCGCATGGGACAGTATAGCGTTCAATCGAAGGCTGAAACGGACTGCTACTGTAAAATCTCTTATGAAACGCCGGGCGCGGAAAGGCTGGTGAAGCGACAATGATGCGCCTGAATCTCAGTGCTAGAGTCCATCTCGGCATCTTCTACGTTTTCCAGTTGATGAAGAAGTTCTGGCGTGGTTTGTCAGACCCAGTGCTATTCTACGAGAGTTCACAACAGAGAGTGAAAGTGAGAGAAAGAGGCCTCGGACACTGAACTAGAATTTCTTACTCGTCGAAGCACTGATTTATCCCTTCATCTCCGTCCTTGTATAGAGGCTGAATAATACCCCATGTGATGTTATGGCATCCCAAACTGGATAGATCAGAGTTGATATCACAATCAGAGCTTGGTGTTGTTGGTGTTTGATATCGAGACGGAAATTGTTAGAGACGACTGAAAACAGATGGAGGTACGTACCGGCATCAAAGTCACTGCCTGGCGTCTGGCAGCCAGCTGTTCACCATTGTGAGTGGGGCCATGGAACTCCACAGAACAAGCTCACGTTAAAACCTTGGTAGAACTTGGCTTTAAGCGATCAGGTACGTACCTCCTCCAAAACATGTTCTTGCCCGGGACGTCATATGATGGGGACGGGATTCAACGTGACAAACAACCCGACATCGTCTTTCAGCTTGGAAAGGGCTGTCATGCCAAAGTGTCAAACCGGTTGCTTCTCTTATATCTATAACCGTACCTACCTAGTAGGTAGTCCAAATGAACCGTCACCGATATTTTGTCACTATCCTGCCTCGTTCTTGCCGCCGTGATGCTACGATAATACGACGATGACATTGAACAACAACACGCGTCGATAGGGGAACACATCCCGATACCCTATGGCACTTTGCTTTACAATTATCACCATTCTTTACAGTATTGCTTTAATAATAGCCCTATTACCACTTAACCTGACAACATGGAGGACGCCGGTGGTGAGAATGTGGAGGAACATCTCCAAGAGGTCGATGAGCAATACAAGGCCTCGCTTCCCAAGCGCATGGGAGAGGACCAGGCCCATCGAGACCCCAGGTAAGTTAGATAACACAAATCCTTAGACACTCGGTCGGTATAACAGGATACTGACAGTCGGGACTCTGTCAAGTCGATGGTGGTTTGCCTCGGCCGCCTTTCCCATGGTCGCAGGCACACTGGGGCCCGTTGCAAGCGCCTTCAGTATCTGTGCTCTAGTCCGGCCATGGAGACAAAACTACACCAAAGGAGCTGACATCGAGACCGCCACCTTCGTCAAAGACCCAGCCTGGCTGATCGCTATCAATGCAGTCCAGCTTGCCATCGCGCTAAGCTCCAACTTGGCGCTACTCCTCAACATGACCAGGAGACTCCGGTTCTCCATCGCTCAACCTGTCACCATTGTCGGATGGTACCTCTCATCCATATGCTTGATAGCCCTCGCGAGTACGACAGCCGGACCGCTGAGACCGGAGAATAACGACTTCATCTGGTCTCAAGCTTACTTTTACGGCATCTATGCGGCAGTCCTGTACTTCGTTGTCGCTTCGCTCATGGTGATTACCGTCTGGGGCTCGCAAAAGGGCCACTACGAGAAGGATTTCATGCTCACACCCAGTCAGAGGACACTGATGCTACAGACCATCTCGTTCCTCATCTACCTCCTCATCGGTGCCCTTATCTTCTCCAACACCGAAGGGTGGAACTACCTTGACGGCGTGTACTGGGCGGCCGTGACGCTCTTTACCGTGGGATTTGGCGACAACAACCCTACCTCCACTCTCGGAAGGGCTCTCCTCTTCCCGTACTCCCTGGTCGGCATTATCAGTTTGGGTCTCGTCATTGGATCCATCCGCACTCTGATGCTAGAGCGCGGCAAGAGAAGACTTGATGCACGCATGGTGGAAAAGCTCAGACATCGCGTGCTGCGGAAAATGGCCAAGAAGGGAAAGGATGGGCTGCTTACACCCATAAGGGATGCAAACTCCGATTCCCCTGGACTATCTTCCAGCTCAGGTCTGACCGAGTTTGAACGGCGACAATCCGAGTTTGAGCTGATGAGAAAGATCCAAAAGCAGGCGGCTCATAGGCATCGCTGGATTGCTTTGGCTATCTCTACAAGCACATGGTTGGTCTTATGGCTGGTTGGTGCCAAAGTTTTCCAAGAGTGTGAGCGTCAGTATCAACAGTTGACCTACTTTGATACCTTTTACATGTCATATGTCAGTCTGACAACCATCGGATACGGAGATATCACACCGATATCCAACGCTGGAAAGTCGTTCTGGGTTTTCTGGGCACTCCTCGCTCTTCCGACCATGACGGTTCTGATATCTAATGCAGGGGATACCATTGTGAAAGGCATCAAAGACGCCACCGACAAAGTGGCTACCGTTACCATCCTTCCTGGCGAGCGGGGCTTCAAAAGCGAGTTTAAGGCGGTCTTCAGCGCTCTTTCTCATGGAAAGCTGTTTACCGAGGACATTCAGGAGTCGCCACCAGGAATACTTGGAGACTCACAGCGCCACAGGTACAGCAGCGAGGAGGACGATGACGAGGGCGAGCTGGCTCAAGATCAAGCAGATCTTGATGCCGAAGGCGCAAACACGGGTCCGAAAAAACAGAAGCAGGCGAAGAATGCAAAAGATGAGGAGAGTCACAAGAGGCGAGTTGAGGGTAACGCAGCCGAAGAGGACAGCGGCGATCGTCCTGCTGATCGAACAGTACGCTTCGATGACTCTTCTACTATGCCAGGAAAGAGATCCAACGGCCGGTCAAAGAAGATGGGAAACACGGATGACGAGGAAAACCCGTCCGATAAGAACTCGACGACTTCTCAGCTTCCCAGAATGACGCGTGCCGTCTCAATACCACGTCAGGACTTGCCCCAAATCCCCACGGACCCGGCCGAGTACCACCTCACGCTGATCGAAGAGATCGGGCGGGTAACGCAACACCTCAAGAACCACCCGCCGCGGAAGTACACTTTTCAGGAGTGGGCATGGTACCTGCGGCTCATTGGGGAGGACGAGAGCGACGCAGCTAAGCACCGCAAGCCTCACACCCATCTTCGTAGGAGTAAGGATGAACTGGAGGGGAAGGAACGGGCAAGGTGGAGCTGGGTCGGCAGCAGGAGCCCGTTGATGAGCTCTCAGGAGGAGGCTGAGTGGATTCTGGAACGACTGATCGAGACGCTGAATGATGAGCTTAGAGGTGTCAGGGCCGCGAGGAGAAAAGATGCGATGAAGAAGAGGAGGGGTTAGCAAACGGGAATCCTCCTGCTAGGTGTTCAGATGGCGTTTCATTATAATTAGGGGGTAATAATGACTTGGTGAGTATCCCGTCCGAAGTTCAAGACATTGCCATGCCTCACGAACGGTTTGTGCACATGATGCCTCCCCTTTTCATTGCGTGGAGTTGATTGGCGATCTGGCAGAACATCAACCTGCAGGATACCCCTGGGGAATGTTGGCACCCTCTCTGATGGCTGCTTTCTGAAGCGCAGACCAAACAGGATATTTCTTTCCTTTCCCGGATGACTAACTGCCCTTTGCTCCTGCTCTTGCTACTGGGCTAAGACAGCAACAGCAGACGGCACACAGCACCTCCTTCCCAAGCTGAGTCTGGAACTGGAATGACATCACATACCACAAAACTTTCAGACATATTTTTGAATACAAGTACAACCTTCATCCCGGCTACACCTTTGTGTCGAGAGACCTCAAGGTTGTCTTGCAATCCATCACCTTCCAGTGTCGGAGGATACAGGGAAACCCTAAAGGTACATCTGTCTCTTTTCACATTGCCGTACCCGTTCGCTGTCATTTAAGCTCTTTCATAGTCGTGTACTTGGTGTCACTCTACCACTTCATACCCTTTCCACAGCAAAAGAGAACTTCCTCATATGTCCATTATCAGGTCAATCAGAGACACCATGACATCTTCCAAGGCGGAAAACTTCGCTCTTTCGGCCCAAAAGCGACTAGACCAGCCGAGTCTGTGTATCTTGGCTTCCCATTGCCCCATTGTGCAACCAACCAACAACACGCCACTTGCATCCAGGCATCAAGATAAAATCCTACATGAGACGCTGACTTACACATATGTTTATGCATAGATAACCCCCCCTATCCTAGCCAATCTCTACCGACGGCTTTCCCAGATTGAGAGAGCTATATCAGCAACCCATCCATTAGCTTCTACATATGAGAGCTTAACTGCCCGCACACAGATGCCCAAGATGTTTTCGAGAACTTGGAAATCCACGGCACTGATGTTGCCCTCTTTGTTGTTCTGGCTCTCCGGTACTTATGTTCAAGCACGGAGAGTAGCAGCGTCGACATGCCCAGCGCCCGTTCCTGCGTCATATCCTGCACCGGTGGTCCGTGACGGTTACGAAGCCCGGCTCGTGGCTACCGGACTCAAGAAGCCGAGAGGCGTCATTGTCGATTCGAAGGGAAGGTTACTGGTAATTGAGGCCGGTAAGGGGATCACACACTTGACTATCAAGGACGATGGATGGCCGTGTTTGTCTGTGGAGAAGACTACGACTCTTGTGTCGATGGATGATGTAAGAAAAGCTCTCCGTTCTGACTGGGACAAAACGATATAAAACAAAGACTAAAACTAGCAGCTCAACCATGGCATCGAACTCTCCGTCGACGGAAAAACCCTCTACGCCTCTACTTCCAACTCAGTCTACAGCTGGGCCTACGACGCAGAAGCCGTCCGTGTCAGTGACGAGAAGTCTCCCAAGACGCTCATCAGCAACATGACCAACGTAGGCGGCGGCCACTCCACCCGCACGCTCCTTATCTCACGCAAACAGCCCGGGATCCTGGTCGTCTCGCGCGGCAGCGGGAGCAACATCGACAACGGAGCTACCGACCATTCCTCCGGCATCTCGCAGATCCGAGCCTTCGACATCTCCGATCCCAACCTAGGAACACCCGGCGGCGGCAAAGTATACGACTACCCCAGCGAGGGCTGGACCATCGGCTGGGGTCTGCGCAACTCGGTCGGAGTAGCCGAGGAGCCCAACACAGGCGGCATCTACAGCGTCGAGAACAGCGCGGACGGTATCAAGCGTTTTGGCGTGGACATTCACGAAGACAGTCCTGGGGAGGAAATGAATTATCATGGCGTTCTTCGCTTTCCCTCTTCTCCCTCTAATCAGTCATCATCTGACCAACAAGAACAACAACAAGGAGGCAACCACGGCTACCCCTACTGTCTAGCCCTCTACAACTCCTCTGCCTCCTCTTCTTCTTCCTTCCCTTCCCTAGGAACCCTCAAAACCGGCTCCCAATTCACCCACGACTCGACACCCTACTCCATCCCTTACCTCTCTTCTTCGGTTCCGCAAGCAAAACCAATCAACATCACCACCTCCGACACCTCCTGCTCCTCCAACAACTTCATCCCGCCCCGCCTCACCTTCCCTGCACACACGGCTCCGCTCGACATCAAGTTCAGCAACGGCAATGACAATCAAAGTCTAGCGTATATCACCTTCCACGGGAGCTGGGACCGCTCTACCCCCGCTGGGTACAAATTATCCGCCGTTCGGTTTGATACAAGCAAGGGAGAACCGGTGGAGGCAAGCGATAGCACGAACAGTCTTGTGGATGTCATGTGGAATCGGGACTTGAGCAAGTGTCCGGACCAGTGTTTTAGGCCGGTGGGACTGGCGGTGGATGGGGAGGAGAGGATTTGGATGACGGATGATGATAAGGGAGATGTGTGGGTTTTGAAGCAGGTGGGGGAGGTGAAGGGTGATGGTGATAATGGGGATGATGTTGGAAGTGGAAGTGCCAACGGGGATAGCGATAGTGCCGCTGTCTCGATGCGCGTGAAGAGGAGTAGTGCGGAGTGGTTTGGTGTTGGGACGTCGGTGATGGGAGCGGTTGTAGGGAGTATGTTGTTTGCTGTGTTGTGAGAGGGTTGTGGCGTCTTTCTATTGAGGGAGGTGAAGTTTGTTGATGAGTATCAATAACCCAAGAGGACCTTAACTTTATTTTGTTTTTGTTACCTACAATAAATGCATTCGGACAGGCTTGAAGAGAGGAAAACTTGATAACCTTTATAGCATCTACCTAACTTCCTGCGACCCTTTGAGTATAATGATGGCCTAATGTCGTTGCAAGACCCACGTGCTGGAATCTGAGTACGAGTGCATTATCTAGCAACCACGCAATCTAAAGTGCCGCTTGCTCGTTTGAACGAACTATACCAGATAACTTTTTGTTCCCCGTATCTCTCCTGGGTTGACCCAAGTAACCGTGACGTGTATCATCTCCTAACGACCAGAAATAGATACCACCAGATGTAGCGTGTATGAACGGATCCCAAGCATATGGTTCCACGCTTCGTAAGTAAAGATATGTCCACCTCAGAAAGCTCGCAGATCAGCATCAAATTTCAGAGGGACGACGCAGTCGTGTTTGCAGAGGCTTGCCAAATCGACGAGTAAATAGGGGCTTCAAAAGACTGCAAAGCACCAGCAATCTGCTCGTACGACGAAATCATGAACCCAGCCACCTCTCCGAGTGCCAAAAGTGCGAGATTACGGACAGCAGACGGCGGTAGGCCATACGATCCCATAACGAGAGAAGCGGTAGGGCAAACGATGTACGGCCACCAACTGCGCGAGGATGCGCCGGTGAGGAACGATTCGTTGACGGACGATGCCGCTTCCGCAGTGTCCTCCAATATGTCGAGGATCTCGTTGGTGATGTTGGAGGCTTGTTGGAGTCTTTGTGTTTGGTCCTCGTATTTGGTGGCGAGAGTCTCGGTGACGGCGAGGAGGCGGTCCATTCCTTGCTCGAGGTTGTTTTGACGGCGGGCTAGGGCGGCGGCTTGTTGGTTGGAGAGTTCCTGTTCAGGGTTAGTCACGATGTATGCGATGGTTAATGTAAGGAAGATGACCTACAATTTGTTGTTGCAATGCGGTGGTTGAAGCTGCAGCTGTAGCAACTACCGCAACTAGGGCTCCAATGCCATCATTCGCCCGGACGGAGACCTGTTGGAGCGCATGTTCGTGCGCATGGGCTACCTTCGAATGGCCCTCGAGAACACCAGTAAGAAGAATGTTGAGCAGTTTCTGTAGGTCTTCGGCTTGTTGTTGGCTATCGTGTAGGGAGGCAGAGGACCTTCGCAGTGTTGCTCCAACATCGGTCGCCAAGTAATCATGAACCATTGCAAGCCCATCTCTCAATTTGTCGATCTGTGGTGTAAGGTTATCGAGATTTCTGATGGACTGTTGTGTTCGCAGGTCAAGTTGATCCATTTGTTTGTGAAGTTGAGCTTCCACGCCTTCTGTAAGGTTCTTCATCACCATGGCGAGACGCTGATAAAGCAGGATATTTTGTGCTGCAAACCACTGTCAGCCATGATTTTCAATGGTCTATCTCAACCCAGATATTATACCTTTTTCATTATCCGCTCTTGCCGCTTCGCAGAACCGCAAGGCCTTGTGCCGATAACTGATCCATGTGTTCCATGCAGCATCTGACGACTTCATAGCAGACAGACAATGGTCGATCTCATAGCTGCTAACGTGAAGTTGTGCCTTGTCCCGGATCGCGATCTGACTCAGGGCCGGTTCCCGGAACTTGGCACATTGCGCCGGGATATTGAACCTGCCTCGCTCCAAGTCACATATTGCTAGACTGGCAGCGTAGGAGTCAACAAAGTCGCGAACTTGTCGGCCGGTGTCTGTGAGAATTGTGGCGTCATTCTTTCCGTCTACTAGTTGACAGTTGTTGACTAGGAGTCGGGCGGCGACACGATGGCAAAACGGTTCTGATTCGAGTTCTTGAAGTTCACTTAGGGCGACGGCGTAGATGTTTGGTAGGCGTGAAGATTCTCGAAGTAGATCTGAAGGCTGGATGTTGCGGTCGATGTTGGCTTGATGGTCGGCTGTGTTGTGGTCATGTTAGTCAAGCCCTGGAGGTAGTGCTTTAATATTACTTACGAACTGCCACTCTTCTTTCACCTCCCCACGAGAAAGCGTGGGCGGTTGTTGCCGTAACGGCAAACAAAGCCGTGAAGATAAGAGGCCTGACCATAGCTTTTGAGTGAGCGACCGTAATGCGACGAGCTGATGATGATATTTCGATAGAGTCAGAGGCGTCCAGAAGAGTTCCGTCGAAGGAAACTCGGCAAAAGAAATGGAAAACTGGCAATATTGATAGTGCAATTTGGCGGTCGAAGTTTGTGGCCATGCAACTGAAAATTGTGTGCTGTTTCTGAAGAGAAGGAGCGATCCAGGAGAGGGAAGGTGTATGGGGGCAAGTTGGCGATCGCGACTTCCTGAGGAAAGAGAAGCGGACTTGAAGTTAGCGAGGAAGGAAATCACTTGATTCTTAAACCGTGAGAAGGTTCCACTGCAGTGAAGGACTTCAGTTGGAGTTCGCATTGAAGATATCTGTGATTGTCTGTCGAGCTGGACTTGGATGGCTCTTGATCATCTGATATGGAGCTCTCCTCTCCAGCAGAAGCGAGCGTGGACAAGATTTGGGATGTAGGCCACTTGTCTTGACATCAGTGATGTCTGCATAATTCCATCCGGTATCGAGAAACTGCAAACAACTCGTCTGTGATAGTTTGGAAGAATACGACCGTGACGGGTGTCTGGGTGGTGATGATGCCGTGAGGTCGGCATCCGTAAAGTCGTCGTCGGAAAGCTCGACGGTCGTCGTAGGGGTGAATACCGCTCCATCCGAACATTGTGAAACAAGAATTTCAATGACATAATCTCCACCGAGCCACACATTTGGCCATTTCTTTGAAGATTTCAGGTAACTCGAGATGAGAGATGTCGGATGGAACAACATCTGTTGGTGTTGTCGTCGTTCCCAGGCCTAAGCAGATAGCAGGTTTTTGTATACGCGGATACGACCCTAACCCTGGTCTATCTACAGCCAATCACTTGCTGCATCGCTCTGCCGCGCCAGGTCCGATACATTTTTTGGAGCTCTCCGAAGATCCACTCGGTTCATCCCACCACCGGCCGGCTGCCATTGACTCGGTGCTTGCCCTTGCGACTGCCAGAACCTCCGAACTGGAGCGCCGCGTCTCTTCGCCAATTCCGGTTCCGCATCGCGACGACGGCCACCCACCCCGACGACGACGCCCGCCACGATGTTCGCCCCAAGCCGAAGGAGGGTCCTTGAGGCCGCTGCCTCTTCTTCTTCTTCTGTCGTCACACTCCCCGGCTTCCTCGTGCCCGCCTTCCAGCAGACTGCCGGCGCCGCCGCCGCCGCCCGGCGGAACTTCTCCGCGACGACAACCCGCCCGTCCAAGCTCGGCCGCACCCCGCTCAGCATCCCTCCCGGCGTCGAGATCACCATTGGCGAGCCCTTTGTCAAGCGCGACATGACGCAGTGGAAGCAGCAGCCTAAGCGCAAGATTACGGTGCAGGGCCCGTTGGGTTAGTTTGTTCCTTTGTTTGGACAGAAAAGGATAGGGTTGTGTTTTCCTGGGGAGGAGGATTTACGACGAACTTGGCGCTGGCGCAATGGACTAGAGAGGAATGGGGAAATAATATGGGTGTTTTCACGAGGATGCATGAGGAGGGAACCAGGACAGGAAGGAGAACAAATCTGGCTGACTTATTGCACCTATGCGCTGGTTTTTTTTTACAGGACAACTCGAGATGGACATCCCCGACTTCATCAAGATCGACCACGACGCCGAGGCGAGGAGAGCGACCCTCAGCGTAGCGAACCGGGACGAGAAGGAGCAGAGAGAGATGTGGGGTATGGCAAACACTACACTGTCTTGAAGATGTGGAAAGTTATGGGCGGCAGCCAGCTGACGATTTCGAATCTTTCTTTGACATAACAGGAACGACATGGGCGTACCTTAACCGCTTCATTATGGGTGTATCAGAAGGTCACACGGCTGTGTTGCGTCTGGTCGGTATCGGTTACAGAGCCACGATCGACACCCGCCCCGAGAAGGAGGAATACCCCGGCCAGCAGTTCGTCTGCCTCAAGCTCGGTTTCTCCCACCCCGTCGAGATGGGCGTCCCCGAGGGCATCAAGGCCAGCACGCCGCAGCCGACGAGAATCCTGCTCGAGGGCATCAACAGAGAGCAGGTCATGACCTTCGCCGCCGAGATCAGGAGGTGGCGTGTACCGGAACCGTACAAGGGTAAGGGTATCTTTGTCAACGGCGAGACCATCAAGTTGAAGCAGAAGAAGATCAAATAGAGGACGCGCTGTGGATTTTGGTGGTTGATGTTGTTGACGATGATAAGGGGGTATATTGTACATTTAGTCTATTTTTTTGGCACACACATGGCCTCACAACGGCCCGATACCTGCCATAACCTGTACATTACGACACGAGGCTTTTACTGCTGACCAAGGACTTCCTGAACGACCTTGATGACCTTGTCGTGGACCGCAGCAGGCGCCGCGATGACACCCTTGTTCTCAGCCAACGTGCGGCCGACACTAAAGTCCAGACGGTTTCCATTCACGTCGGTGACCTGTCCGCCAGCCTCGCGCACAATTAGGTCTCCGGCAGCGTGATCCCAGATCTTCTCCTGGTAAGACTTGGAAGTAGGCAGACGGAGGTAAATATCACCCGCGCCGCGAGCAATAGAACCATACTTCGCCTGGGAATCCATCCGGACACTGGGCTTGGTGATTCCCAGCTTCTGCGCAATCTGTCCAGCCACGCCCTGATCCGAGTGACCCGCCTCCACGCTCTCGCAGAAGCTCGCGTTGGACATATCCGTGATAGGCTTCATCGCAATGGGCTTGCCCTCCGCAAGACCGGCGGTTCCCAGGGGTCTGCTGGTCGCGCCCTGGCCCTGAACGGCCGAGAAGATGACGCCCCGGCCCTCGTCGGTCGCGTTGGTGCCGATATCCGCAGTCAACGGCGCAGCGTCGTCCACAGGCAGGTTCGGGCAGCCGAGAACGCCGACCTTGACATCACCATCGACCATCAGTCCCAAGCACACGGCATACTGTCCACCGCGCAGGAAGCCCTTGGTGCCGTCGATGGGGTCGATAGTCCATATCCTGCCCTTGGCGCCGCCCTTGCTGTTACCTTGGTCGATGATCTCCAGCATCGCGTCAGCATCCTTGATGGCGCCACCGAGGAGCTGCTCGGCAGCCTCGTCATCGAGCTTGGTAGACTTGACGAGCTCCCAGATCTGGTCCCGCAGGGGGGTGTCTTCGCGCAGCTGAGCGGCCTCCTCCTCGGCCACGATCTCGTCCGAAGGGAAGTTGGCCTTGAGGGCGCTGATGATGAGCGCCTGAGCGCCAAAGTCGCCAATGGTCACGGGGGACTTGTCGTCCTTGGAAACAGTGCCCTTGGCCTTCTCGTGGAAGACGCGCTTGGTGAGGCGGGCGGCCCGCTGGACGGCGAGCTGAGCTACCTCGAGCTCCTTTGCGTACTGGGAAGAGGCCATCTTCTGTGTAGATGTGGTTGCGATCGTTGCTACTCGGGTTGTGTTGGTATTGGCGGTCAGATGGCTGGCAATGAGGGAAAGCCGTGGAAAGGAGGAGATGAAGCGGGAACTGAAGATAGCCAGGATGAGGACGATGAGGGAGAAAACGAAGAGAATTTTGGAGTAGAAAATATGGGAGGATGTCTTTTTCTGTTGTTTGATCTTGTTATCCACAGTCATTCAGCCGAGAGAGGATCGATGAAACCCAGAATTTTAATCCGTAACCGGAATATTCAGTTCAAGTTGTTGAGTGGTTGAACTCGGGATTCTGGTTGTCAAAAGTTCCCCGCACTGATTTTGTAGCGGCGAAGCTGTTGACGTATGACTGCCCTTTTTGTCTTTTTTTTCACCGATTGGTCTCCGCAATGCCACCAAGCGCTCTTTCCGAAACTGCAGACAACGGAAAATCCAATGTTTTTGTTTACTTTCCTCAATACTTCACCTGTTTATTGATGTTTCTTTCTTCGATTTGGCACAATTGAGAGAATGCCCGTCAAAACGGCAATGATGACATGGCTCGGTCCAGGGTCCTTCCATGTTGAATGTGAGCACCCGTGGATGAGCCAGGGAGCCCCGAACTCGGAGAGAGCTTCTCCTTCGACTCCATCATCATCACCAACATTCTATTGGATTTTTGATTTCGATTCCCCCGACAAGATCAATCGATCTGGATGACTTCAAGACTAACTGCGCAACGACTATAACTTATTCACCTCCTTATCGATGAAAACGGGAACCTGGCCGAGAGTCCAACCAGTCCATTCAGCGACCCAACCGAGCTCCGAAAAGCTGCAGCAACCATCCCGCAGCCTGCCAAGCCAAGTGGCTTGCCTGGATCAACTCCCACTCAGCAACTCAAAGCGCTTCTGGGGACACCATCACAGGCTGTGTTCATCTGTCGTTTTGAGCTTTTCTCAGTTCGCCTTGGGCTTTTTCGAATATGCGGCACTGCCACTCAAAGTTTCGCTCAACCGCCGACCGATGCTGAAATGAGAAAGGCCGGATAGGGAAGCTATGTAGGTGAAGGAGGGTGGCACCAATGCTCGTTCATCAACACGGGCGAGAAGCCTTCTCGACGATGGTGTGTTGCCCTGCGCTTCAGACTATTGCTTCTCTAATGCAATCACGTCGACGCGACGGTCGAGCTGAAGAGGCCCTGGCATAACCCAACCGCCAGCCTCACGGTGTTGCTGGTCACTTGATAAAGTATGGACAGGCCGTCGTGGCGCCCAAGGTTGTGTTTTCACTTCTGTCGAGTTTGCATCTCCTGATAACTCAATCAGTCTCTTCCTTCTCCCGTTTTTCGTGGTGTTTCCTGGTTTTGTTGTTGCTATCCAGAGAGCATGCGCTACTCGCAACAATGATTTTTTCTACCTCATCCATCTCCACGATACTTTTGTACCTAGCGGTACAAGCGCAACAAGTACGAGCCGACCCAAATGCGCCGTGTTACTTTCCAGGCGGCGAGTTCGCACCGGGCTACTTTGCTTGTCAGGCCTTCAACGCTCCCGTTTCTTCCTGCTGTCCGGCAGGATGGACATGTTTCAGCAATGCACTCTGCATCGCGACGACAGAAAGCAACTCGTTTCCCAACTTGACTCTAGGTGCGGTGCAGCGAGGAGCTTGTACAAATCCTCAATGGAATAACAATATCTGTGGGAGTGCTTGTCTCGGTAGGTAGTCCAAGTCAAGTCTGTCTGCCGGTCAGTGTGTCAACAATTCACTAACCATCACATTTGCTTTCAATAGATAACGAAAACCGCAAAGGCGAACTGGCAGCTTGTGGAAACGATCGATTCTGCTGTTCGGCAGATTTCAACGAAGGGAAATGCGACTGTTCATCAAACGATAAGGATACCGGTGCATTCACCATCAGCGCCGGCCTTGCGCAAACCATCATCCAAGTGTCTGACACGACCTTCACGGGAAGTCCATCGCTGAGCATTGCGTCCACGAGGGCCAGTACGACAAAAGCGTCAGCCACAGGAACTACTGCCACCACCCAAACCCCATCAACCTCCGGCTCCGTGACTTCATCCCCGAAACCGACCAGCGGCCAGACCTCCTCATCAGCGCCGACCACAACCCCAGCAGCTCCACCCGTTGCAAGTTCCAAGGGAGACGACGACAGTGACTCCGGCTCTAGTAGCAGCAACGGTCTCAAGATTGGGTTGGGTGTTGGTATCCCGGTCGCTGTGTTAGCTGTTGCGGGAGCGTTGGCCTATTTCCTTTGGTGGAAGCCGAGGCAGATTGAGCGCGCACGTCGCATTTCGCAACATGATCATTACTTCCAATCGACGGATCTGGCGGAGAATGATCCGCATGGGCCGGCTAAGTATGAGCCGTATAGGCAGGCGGCTACGTGATGATGGTTGGGTGCTGTGTGTTGGGAGGTTTTGGTATCCGGGGAGCAATGTCTGTTTTGTTATCGTTCTGTCGAGGAAGGAGAGAGTTGTGATTCAATACACCCTTCATCTTTGCTTGGACTTGATCCCGCCATCAACCACCATGATATTATCCATGATGAACGCAATGCGTAGTGTTCTTCTTCCTGAAAAGCATGGTAGTAATAGGAGTCTATCTAATTCAACGTATGACACATGACGGGGAGACAACTTCCATATTTTAAACATTCCAGTTCGCCAATGAAGGATGACACAGAGCTAAAGACAAAGTTTGGTTTTGAGGTTGAGTGATGACGAACCGACCGTGCCATTTGGAAACAAGTCAACAAAACCGATTTATGTGTTGTGAAATCGCAATTTATGGCAAATAGTTTCGATGCATTCACAAATTCACACGTTCACACAATAACGCAACTCAACCACCACAACCAGTACTGCAACCATATCAGCAATTCAAACCAATCGAAAACACTTCAATCTGTCGCGGAAAAGCAAAGCAAAGGAGAGAGAGAGAGAGAGAGAGAGAGAGAGAGAGAGAGAGAGAGAGAGAGAGAGAGAGTGAGCCTAAAAAAAAGAGAACAGAGAATTCTGATGGTGATGAGAGAAAGTGCAAAAAGAGTGCGGTTGCCAGGAATCGAACCTGGGTCCTCTCGGATCGTTGTGTACGAATAACCACAACGAGAAGTACTGACCACTATACTACAACCGCTGTTGTTGAAATATGGGTCGGATGCATATGTTTATATTCGCCAAGCTCAGCGAGGTATTTTTGGTGCTACAGCTGGCCTGGGCCGGCCCGCAAAGAGAAAGCCGTCAACCGTTGGGGGTGATGATTACATTTCCGGGGAAAAGCGAGAAACAATAAGAGCAAAAACCAATCGAAATAAGAAGCTCTATGCCTCGAGTTGGTTTCACGATGTTTAATATTGATCGGTTTGCTCATCAAGCAACATTGGATCATTTGGTGGTGATAAGAGACGAAAGACATGACATGCTTGTTTCCCAATTGCTTGCCTAGTTCACAGTCTGCATGTTCTTTCTTTTACTTTAATTATCATAAGCAGAAGGATATGTTACTGGCTCATATGTAACGCATCTCTCGCTATCTTTTGCGCATCCTCTGCCATAATTTCTCAATCCAAACCAAAAACAACCCACCTAATCATACCAAATAGCATTCATACCAAACCCAGGCTCCGGAATCCTTACCCTCGCAACCCTATGCAAGAACTCATCCTTCCACCGATAAATCTCCAACCAGCCCTCCTGATCATCCGTAATCGCCATCCACTCGTCGCTCCACGGGCACGGGCTAACCGCATTGCTATGCCCACCGCTCGTCGGCGTCGGGCTGAGGAACAGCTGCTTCTCGATGCTTCCGCACTCCCGCAGCTTAAAGCCCGCAATGTACCCCTGCAGCTCGAACTTGTTCGCCCGCGAGCTCGCAAACATGTACTTGCCGCTGAAGGTCAGCGCGCACACGTCGGCGCGGTAGAGGCCCTTGCCGGTCTCGGGGTCCCGGTCGGGGATGCCCGGTGGGATTAGGGGGAAGCTGTGGTGCGTGTACACAGGCATGTGCGTGGCCGGGTCGATCACGTACTCGCAGATGCGGTTGCCGGCCTCCATCAGGGCATACAAATAATTGCCCGAGGGGTGCATGGCGACCCAGCGGGGGTGGTCGCCGGCGTCCGGGGCGTCGACGGAGCCGACTAGTTCGACTTCGCCCGAGGCCAGCTTGCGGTGCGTCCAGAGCTTGTTGGCGGTCAGGTCGGCCGAGTAGAGGTAGGTCTCGGTCGGGTCGAACACCATGCCGTGGATGCCCGTATTCTCTTGGTATTCGTAGTTTTGGATGTTCTTCTCGAGCGCGCCGGTCGAGGAGACCGAGAAGACGTTGCCGTAGCCGGCGAACTTGTAGAAGGGGTTGGCATAGACGGCGTAGGGGGGCTGCTTGGCCGCGAGGAGGAAGATGGCGCGCGTGTTGGTGTCGGCGTCGTTGGCCCTGGCTGTACACACACACAAGTCTTTTAGTCCTGGAACATTGGGTCGTGGTATGGGAGTTCTGGCAAACGTACGGTGGCCACCGATGGGGTGCGATGCCTCGTGGACAATCTCAGTCGGGCTCTTGACGGCAAAGCTGTTCCATTTCTTCATGGCAGCGCCGTAAATGTTCTTTCTCTCATGCTGTTACCACCTCCATTGTGAGCAGGCAAAGTCGCAGTACTCTCATGGACATTGATGGATGGATCATACGTCAAAGGCCATCCATGATATCGGCTCATCTTGAGGAATCTCTGTTCTCTTGAGGAGCTTGCATGTGAGCTTCTCATCGTCGAACTGGACAGTGAAGATGGCTCCTGGAGGGGTCCAGGTACCAATCATCAAATGGTGGAGGGGCATCTTGGAATGACGTCGGCTGGGAGGAATAGGCGAAGCGATTGCGACCTGGAGAGTTCACGCGGGCGTAGGATCACGAAGTGCAAAACACAAGGAGTTGTCGTACGATGTTTGGAATTGGGAATATCTCGAGGACCTTGACGGACGAAGTTGTTCCCAACTCCGACCGGTCCCTCCCATCACCAACTCGAGATCCGACATTATTGCCCGGCTGTCGCGCCGCGACGTGGTGACGGGGTAGACGGGGTTGCATCGATCGTGTGCAATTGGAGCTGCGACCATTGGGGAAATGCTGGCGTCGCCTTGGGCCTCCCCCCACTTGGTCCCCAGCTTTCGGTATCCAATTGTGGGGAGAATGTTTACACGGGGCACGAGGTCAGGACTCGGAAGGCGGCAACGGTAGATTTCAGAAAGGGGTGCTCCCGATTCTGCACTCGACTGCACTGATTTTGACGGGCTCTTCCTAGCGGCCACAGCGGACTTTGTTGTGGGATTTTTTTGTAACGACCACCGCCTCTGCAAGGCCCAGAACGCCCCGGATTCGATTGGAGAGAGACCAGGCCCCCCTTGCCGGACGAACCGGGGCTCGTGCCAAAAATTGGAACCCCCATTGCCCGTCCCGAGCCCGGGGGGCTGTCATGGGAACCCTGCTGCGTCCGGGTCGTTGCACAATGACAGGCCGGCGGGAAAAGGCTCACCCATCCCATTGCCATTGCAGAGCAGTGACTGAACTTACACGGCACCTCGAGTGTTGGTGTTTGTTCTATTTTGAAACACCGCCTGCAAGACGGCTATTACTGCAAGGCAACCAATTGGTTACCGACATGAAAGGCAACCAGATCCAATATATCGAAGATTGGCGTTGTTCAACAGGTACCGGCATCGAATCTTGTGATGATGGGGAGGCTGGTGATTGGATGTAAACAAGCTCCTATTTTCTCCTCAATGCCGAGATCTGGAGAGTGGATTTGCGGGCAAGTGTCAGAGACATGAGCCGCATGAATGATGCCAAGACCGACAAAAGATTCACACCGTTTGGACAAAGTCAAGATCACCTCCGAACACGCCAGATCAGCTCGAGTGATTCACCGCGGACGAGCAATGGTTGAACTCAATTTAGGAACAAATATGTTGGTTGATTCATATTGGAAGCTACCGGGAGTTCCTTGCAAGCGGAGACAACGCAACCATCACGGCTCCGAACCGGCAGCAGTTTTTGAAGATCCAGGGTTAGGGGTTACCTTGGTAGGCAGGGCTAAATTTCTCCCGCTTTGCCTCCCTTTCTCGGTTTCTCCATAACCCCACACTCGCATCACACCCACAGTGACCGACTTGGGAACATCAACCTGCCGCGAGCCCGTCCGAATCCAGAGCTCTCAAGGGCGGCGGGGAAACATGGAGGCACATGGCACCATCTGGGCACCTGGGCATCTGGGGCGTGTGCGATCCTATCATGTTGCGACAATTCACAATGCCATGAAGATCCAGGGTGTGCGTCGAGGGAAAGAGATATCCAGTTGTACGGTGACGGCCTGCTCTGTATTGTCCCTTTGTATATAATATCCTTCGAGGAACCTCTTGCCCCGGCTGTCCTCCTCTTCTTTCTTATTACCATAATCATCATCAAACCCTCTACAAGTTTGGATCTGCCTGTTCCATACTCTTCATCCTCTTGATCCTCTCAGTTTTGTTTCAGAGTCTTCATCATCACCACAACAGTCAAGATGGCTTCCCACAGATTCGACCCCAACTTCACCCAGAATGTCATTGACGGCATGGGTCCCAACACCACTCCTCGCAACCGTCAGGTTCTTGGTGCTCTGATCCGTCACATCCACGACTTCTCTCGCGAGGTTGAGCTCACCATGGACGAGTGGATGGCCGGTGTCAAGTTCATCAACGAGGTCGGCCGCATCTACAGCGAGTCTGGCCAGACCCGTAACGAGGCCCACCGTCTCTCCGATATCTTGGGTCTTGAGTCGTAAGTTTACTTCCTGACAAAGATCCTGTTAATAATATCACAAAGAATTCCACACTAACAACATCCTCTTCAGCCTTGTCGATGAGATCGCCCACAAGATCGTCGTCGAGGAGGGTCTCGAGCCCACCTCCTCCTCCATTCTCGGCCCCTTCTGGTCCCCCAACGCCCCCTTCCGCGAGAACGGCGGCAGCATCGTCCAGGACGGCGTCCCTCCCAACGGCCGCGTGACCAAGATGCACGGTGTCATCCGGGACATCACCACGGGCCAGCCCATCCCCAACGCCGTGTTCGACATCTGGCAAGCCTCCGCCAACGGCAAGTACGACTTCCAGGACCCTCAGAACCAGACGCCCAACAACCTGCGCGGCAAGTTCAAGGCCAACGAGAAGGGCGAGTACTGGTTCTACTGCCTCCACCCGACCGCTTATAGTCTGCCCACCGACGGCCCCTCGTTTGCCCTCCTCCAGCTCATGGACCGCCACCCCATGCGCCCCGCCCACATCCACATCATGGTTACTCATCCCGAGTACCAGGGCTGCACTACTCAGCTCTACCCCAGCGACGACCCCTGGATCACCAACGACACTGTTTTCGCTGTCAAGGATGATCTCGTTGTAACTTTCAAGCCTCTTGAGGGTGACGAGAAGGCTGTTCTTGAGCTTGAGTATAACGTCAACCTTGCTCCCAAGGGCTTCAAGGGCAAGGTCTAAGCGATGTCTTTGGCTGAGCTTGGTTGATCGTTGATGAGAAGAGAAAAAAAACATTTTCTTGCTTTGTACATTTTATACCCGCACATATTATCATTGGGGGGGCGTGTTCACAAAAGGATAGGGAACTGGCTTTTGTATAACCGCGGTTTTTTGCTTGGTTTGGTAGCATTGGATTTTGTATATGGCACTTTTGGCATGCATGGAGGAGGAAACTCGAGGATGTATGATGAGACAGAGGAACAGGTGTAAGCTAGCTACCTGTTGAGCGTTGACTTTTTTGGATGAATGAGAAGATGACTTGAACAAACCTTCGTTCGATCCCTCTTGTGTGAATTCCGTGAGACCTAGTATTCTCGTTTGTGTTTCTGGTACTAAGAGACACACGCTGTCATGTTTCTTTATGGGATGCTAACGGACAAAACGTTTCTATGAGACAAGACTGGCAAGTTCAACTTGTTTTGGTCCCAGCCCGGCGTCTTAAAGAACCCTTGGAGCTCTAAGCCAGCGGCAACTGAGATTTCCGAACTCATGCTTCGAAGGGGATTCTCTGCTCTGCTCCAATGCGGCAACACTATAAGTCCAAAGGTCGCACAAACTTCTGCTTGTGCTAAACCCAAAGCATTCGACGATAGGGGTAATGTATGCGAGGTTAGTGTAACAATATAAGGTAAGTTGTTGTGAAACATCCTGGCAGTATGCGGACTGCTTCTGTAACACATATCATTAATCCACAGGTGAAAAGGTATCGAAAACGGTCAGGAAGATGTTTCGTACGTGGCTGGCAACTCATTGACATGACGAGTTCCCTTTGAGTACCTATCTTATAAGGGTATTCTTCGACCAACACATGTGGGTTGAGAGTGAGTTACCCCAGTGATATTTGCTTTGGAGCTGTTCCTTGTCTCGTGTCCGTCCCTTTCTATTCACTCATGGGGCTTGACGTTTGGATACCTCTCTATGTGTATCGAATTATCCTTAGGAACGATGCCAACTCTTTTCAAGTTGCTCACGGAGAGCAAATAGTAACAAGGCAACACAAAGCTTGTACGAGTATAGCTCGATCACATACGGCCTGTACACAAATGGAAAGCTCGGGGCTGGTTTGGTCGGGACCCTTGACGCTGGACATATCTTGTCCACACAACAGCAAGGGCAATCTCAGTGCCATCTTGCCTTGCGAACTATGGAGTGCTTGAACTTCCCGGCTTTACTGAGAGAAGCTACTCACTACAGGTTACTGTACAGCATACCCGTGATCTCAACGGCAGTACCGTCTATGTGACTTCCGGACACACCCTTGGAACCAGCTCGCTCGCTCGTCCATCTTGTCCATCCAAGAATGGCTCCATGGCCTTCGCTTCTTATAGACTCCTTACCAGGATGTGGACTAGCCAACCAAGGACATATCAGAAATGGACTGTCAACGTAGGGTCCTGAGAAGATCCGCATACCGAAAGTCATCGGTCCAAGTTGGTTAGCAGAGTGTCATTGAACCCTATATTCACCTCCCATATATTACTAGCGTGCCATCTAGCAACTAGCCTTGACGTACGACAACCCGCATAGCCAGTCATAAGGTTGGAATCGTCTGCGACGGACGTTCTGCATTACCGTCCCCATCTATTCCAGGTAAAAATAAACGTAGTAGCTCTCGTCCTGTGCTCCGAGCAAACTATCTACAAAGCACAAATCGCAGAACCAACCAACTGGATATAGAACGCTTGCCATGTCCAGCAAATATCTACAATCTTCCCCCCATCTCCGTCTCACCGTTTCAAGTGGTGAACGGGTCGTCTCGTTTACTTCTTCTCCTCGGGCTTCGTCTCCGGCTTCGGTGTCGGGAGCTTGAAGGATTCGGGCTTGCGGTCGATACCAGCTCCGACCTGCTCCCAAGCGCTGGATCCACCCTCAAAGTTGCGGAAGGCCTGTGTCATCTCCAGAGGCTCCGTCACGATGCGCTTCTTCTCCTCGTCCCAGCGAATCTCGGTGTAGCCGGTCATGGGGAAGTCCTTGCGCAGCGGGTGGCCGTCGAAGCCGTAGTCGGTCATGATGCGACGCAGGTCCGGGTGGCCGGTGAAGAAGACACCGAAGAGATCGTAGACCTCGCGCTCGTACCAGTTGGCGCCATCGTAGAGAGGGGTGATGCTGGGCACGGGGGACACCTCGTCGGCGTACGTCTTGACGCGGATTCTCGAGTTGTGGCGCACGCTCAGCAGATTGTAGACGACCTCGAAGCGCTGGTCCTTGGTGGGGAAATCAACCGCAGTGATGTCACTGACTTGGGTGTATTCGGCCGCCGTATTGTCTGCAAGGATCATGAATCAGTCGCTATCTCCATTTGATAGGGATGCTATCCACCACCACCACCACAGGACACGACGTCCACCAGACACTCTTTGCGCCGAAACAACTTGTATAAAAATGGTATATCTTACACTTGAGGAACGAAAAGACAGGAATGACACCGGCGGCAGGAATGTAAATGGTCAACTCGTCCTTCCAAACCGAGAATTGCTGGATGTACTTGGGGAGACAGCCCATGAGCCACGACCCGTACTTGTGGAGATTGTCGGCCTTGGACTGGTACTTGTCGGCCGGGTTGACCAGAGCTGCAGTTAGGGTGCCCGGGGTGGGCTCACGGGGGAAGTGCCGCGGGTTGGAGGCTTCGGGCATGTTGACAAGGTTACGGCTGGTGGTCGAGAGGCATCTGATAGCTGGCGACGGCATCGCGGAGCGCAGGGCAGAGGCCAGGGCCCTGCTTCTGCAGAGCTTGCTGGCCATCTTGTAGGTTGCTGTCGATGGCCTGAACGAGATGGGTGAGGCTGGAACGAAGAGGCGCCAATGGATCACGGAACAACAACAGCCAGCAGCCTCGACGATGGAAAGAGGAGTGGCTCGGAGCGAAGGGGAGCTTCGAACTTCGGACTCCAAGCTAGAGGTAAACTTGCGACGACGGGAACGATATGATTGAACCGCAAACCACCTGCCGTCAACCAGGTCGGAGCTAGGGTAGTATTACCCGCTGTACTACCTACCTCCCACTACTCTGCCGTTTGGGAGCTTGGCCCCCCGGATGGTTACGCAAAAGTCACGTGCACGATCACCTGGAAGCTGCTTGGGTTCTTGATTGAAGACATTGCGGGTGTGTTTGGACGTTGCCAGAAGGTTGAACAGGTGTTGGAGGTAGCATACAAATTGCTCATAGCGTGAAATATCAAACTCGACGTGATGTTGCCGGAAACAATGGCAATCTTTCAAAAGTGTCTCCAGAGAGTCATTGAAACTCTTCAGCCCTTCTCCTTGCTCATGCTGCCCGAAATCAAAACGTCCGAGTCGTGCACACCACTGCGGAGCTCTGCGGCAGCTGGCGGCTCGCTGTGCCGGAGAGTGTCCCAACTGTGGCGTGACACGTGCCAGCTGGCCCTTTCCAGAACAGGACTAGCGCTCAGCCGAGGACGTTTTGCTGGAAGGCTCTGCGTTCGCTCGCTTGTGCTCAAACTTGCCTGCAATGCCCGTCCAATTCCTTTCCACCCACATCAGGCCAACTTCTCTAATAATCCCCATTTGTTGACACGAGCACAAGTCCCAAAAAAAGAGGCACCGACCCTTTGTTTTCTGTACCTTACACTACCACGGGCGTTTTATCAGGTCATCATTTGCTTTTCTCCCATAGACCAAATATCGCGCCGCTAGTTTACGGCCGTTTAATATCTACCTTACCGACAAGTCGAAAGGATTCCATCCATCCATCCATCCATCCATCCGTATTCGACCCGACACCTCACAGTCGTCTCCGTTTACCTGGGAGCAACCTCCAGCTTGCCGTCACTCCCACCGCGAACCATCACCCCACCCTTCAGTCACCACAATGGCGCCTCAAGATACCTTCGTCGACGATGAAGAAGAGACCTGGTATGCCAACCTCGCTCGACCTCTCTCCGGCCGAAACCCATGACGACTGCCCCTGCCCCTCCATGGCCTCGTCATGCCTGCTCTCTCCGCCTTCCTCAGCCTCGAGCCGACCCCCTGTCACAACGCCCTCAGCCATCCACAAGAACACATCAGACTAACTGGTGATACTATAGCCCTCTCTGTATCGAGGAGTTCGATCTCTCTGATCGCAACTTCAAACCATGCCCCTGCGGATACCAGGTACGTGGCCGGACAGCTGCCCCTCCAAGCCCCCCCTTTTTTGGCTCAACCTTTGCGCTAACGCTACCGCCCCACCCTAGATCTGCCAGTTCTGTTTCAACAATATCCGAAATAATATGAATGGCCTCTGTCCCGCGTGCCGCAGACCATACGACGACAAGACTATTCAATGGAAGGTAGTCACTCAGGAAGAGTATGTTGTCGCCACACCCCGCTTGCAATCCGTGACCTTCTGCGTCTGTGCTGACAGTTCATAGGGTTGCCGAGTTCCGAGCGAATATTCAAAAGAACCAAAAGCGACGTGCCGCCGAGCAACGCCAAAAGGAAGCCCAAAAACGCGAAGCCGAAAAGGAGAATCGGAAGAACTTGGTCGGCGTCCGGGTCGTTCAGAAGAACCTGGTCTACGTAACTGGGTTGACGCCTACGGTACGCGAGGACGAGTTGCTCAAGACACTCCGGCGTCCCGAGTTTTTCGGACAATACGGCAATATCCAAAAAATATCCATCAGCAATCGAAAGAGCCAAGACGGGCAAAACCAGTCCCTCGGGATTTACGTCACTTTCGAGAAGAAGGAGGATGCTGCCAGGTGCATTCAAGCAGTTAATGGCTCCCAAAACGGCGACAGGGTTCTGAGAGCTCAACTGGGTACCACCAAGTATTGTTCAGCTTGGCTCCGTCACGAGGTGTGCACGAACAGGCAGTGTATGTTCTTGCACGAGCTCGGTGACGAGGAGGACAGCTATTCTCGCCAGGACTTGTCTTCGATCAACAGCATCAGCAGCCAACGACCCCTCCCGGTTGCCAGTGCCTCTAGGTCGGCGTCCCGCCAAACGGGTCACCCATCGCCCGCGCCCTCGAATGCTCAACCGATGATCCGGAGTTCTAGCAAGGAGGATTCCGAAAATGGCGATGGCCCCGCGCTGCCCTCTTCAGCTACCTGGGCTCGAAACCCTCAGGTCCGTAGCCGACGCGGAAGCCATGCCACCAGCGGCGCCGCCCCCAGTCCTGCAATCTCGAACGCTCTTCCAGTCACTTCCGAATCCAACCGAGAAGCCGTCGAAGATTTCCCTCCGATCGAGAGCGTGGTGCATCATCCTCCTCCTCCTCAGAAGACGAAAACTGAAAAATCGCCCAAATCTGCGCCAAAGCCTGCGCCAAAGCCCGCTCCTCCTACTGAGGCAGCTTCCCCAGCTCCGGCACCGGCTCCGGCACCGGCACCAGCCCCCGTCACTGCTCCACTTGCGGCTCCTGCTCCACCCAAAGTTGAGACATCCGCCAAGTCCACGTTCGAGAAGGCTAAGAGCGCTTCTCAGGACACGCTTACAAAGCTCCTCAAATCACTCAATGGGTGCTCTCTCGCCTGGCCCAAGCTTGGAGATGACACTACGGAGGCTGCCTACCCACCTTTGTTTGATGTGAGGGGTGGCGAGAAGAGGAGGGCTTTGCGCGACGATGTCACCACTGGCGTGGCGGAGTCGCATGAGGGTTCCGCGGCAGCTACCGAACCTGCTGAGGTTGAACCTGAGAGCAGTGGCAGCCTTGCTTTGGGAGGTGAGCCTGAGGACCGGGATCCTGGACGGGACTTCAACTTGCGGGGAGGTTCGCAGCCGCCCATTCAACGCGCTAATAACGACGGACTGTTTGGGTCGGCGATCGGGTCTGGCTTCAGCCAGGGTTCTACCAACCTTGCCTCCATTGGCAGTCGTACCATGACACCGCAGCAGCCTGCTTTCATGCGTCCGCAGGCGACAGGTTACGATCACCTTCCTCCCGGAATCACTTCCCAGGCGAACCTTTTCCAGGGTCAGGGACATAACCGCCAGAGCTCTCGATTTAGCTTCGCGAACGAGGGTCAAACAACGTCTGCCACCTCGGTTAAGCTTGCGGCAAACCCCAGGGTCATGGCTCAGCAGGCCTCCATGATGCCTTCGTCCTTCCACAGTCAACCCAACACGCAGTTCTATGCCAGCTCCATGCCCGGCCCTCCGCCCGGGCTCAAGTCCACGAGCACCCCTCCGAGCATGTTTGGACAACACGGTTTCGGCTCTGCTTTCGGCAACACCACGAAAGATACGAACGAGATTCTTCAGCTCCTCAACCGCGGCCGAGGTGCTGGTAGCCAGGTTCATGATGCGGGAAAGCGTGAGTTCTTGTTTCCTTCCATTCCTCCACTGTACCCACCCTCTACCTCCTCTACCCCAGCTCCTGCTCCGAGCCTGGCATCGCTCTACGGTTCCCAGCCTGGAGCCTTCCAAGACTTGGGTTCAAAGCAGAAGAAGAAGGGGAAGAAGCACAGACACGCTAACACTTCCTCCTCTGGGGGGAGTGGCTTAGTAGATCTTGCGGACCCGAGTATCTTGCAGGCGAGAATGCAGTCTCAGCAGCACATGCAGCAACAGAGCAATGCCGGTCTCGGACAGGTGTTTGGTGGTCAGTCGCAAGGTGGGTACACTAATCCCGCCATGATGTATTCTGCTGGATATCGGGGATGGTAGAGAGCTGCTCTTCTAGACCACTTCTTCACTTCGCGCGCGATGGAGTTAATCTTTTTACTTGTCCTGTTTTCTGTGGAGACACTTTTTGTTGCCTCGTTTGGCACATTATATATCACGACGGCGTCCACGGCACGAGCGGGATGGGTTTCTATGAGGCAGTCAAGGAATGGCACACGTTTTGATTTTCGAGCGCCACAACATTCGGTCTCTCAGAAGGGGAGCCCCTTTTACACTGGCGTCTTTTGCATTTTGAGAAGGGAAGAGAGATTCTCGAGGAGACCAACGGCATTCCAACTTCGCTTCTATTCACTCCCGCACAGGCTTTAGGGTTCTGCATCACTGGGGTATATCGGTCACGTCAGGCAAGCTCTCATCGTCTTCCTTCGAGATTTCTCTTCCACATGTACGTTAACGTCGGTCCCAGTTTTCGTACGGTCTGGGTTCAGTTGGCACAAAGGTCAAAAATAAAGCATTTTTACCGCTGCTGTAAGCGGGTCTCCGTTTCCCAACCTCGTGGAAGACGATGATGGTAGTCTTGACGTGACCAAACAAAAAGCCCTCCTGTATATAACTCGTGCCGCGATTCTTGTCGTTGTCGTTGTCGTTGTCGTTGTTGTCTTGGTGCTCCCTTTCTACCAAGTGGTCCCCGGTCCAAAGCCTGCACTACATCAGATGAAAACTTTCTCTTCCATCCGAGAGGCTAATAGCTTTGTAGATGACGATCTACCTTCGTTCGAGGAAGTTACGACAAGCGTAGACGCTCTGGTTTCTGACGAACCCATTACAACGATACGTCAGCCGCCCGGAGCCTTCGATAACTTCGGCCGCACGGGGACTCCTATGGTTGCCCCTCCTCCGGGACTGGGTATGCCAATCAACCATCCTTCCCCTGCTATTTCTCACGCGTCTTTGAGGGCCGGAACTCAGACATCGCCAGTCCCCGTACCTGTTGTACCTACCAAGACAACTACAGCAGCGGCGTCTACAGCAGCGTCTACGGCACCGCCTACGAGTACACCCGCAACGGCAACGGCATCTAGTGCGGCAGTTTCCACGACAGCGTCAAATACGTCAACGCCTACAACAGCTACCAGCCCACTTGTCAGCAAGAACCCGAGGAACAGCGTGGAAAATGGCATGCGATACTGTCCCTTTTGCGCCATGGATTTGCCTGTTGCTAAGGACGGCAAGACCATCAACGTTTTGGAAGCGGAGAGACACATGGATTCATGCGAAAACGAAAAGAAGCTTCGTGCTGCAGCCCCCGCGCCTGAGGCCAAGAAGAACTCCAAGGAGAATATTCAAGCTCTTGCAGCGGAGAGTGGGCTATCAAAGGATATTGCAACGGTTAAGGCAAAGGCACCGAAGGTTTTGGCAGACGAGGACTTCCCTGCTCTCAACAGTCCCAAGGTCCAGGTGGCTGCCACAACACCTGCCGTTTCGACTAAGACTACGGCAACCAAATCTAAGGCCGCCAAGAAGGCTGAAAAGGCTGCGGAAAAGGCTGCGGAAATGGAGAAGCCTGCTCCTGTGCTGGTTATACCAGCGGTAGCGCCCACCCCACCTGAGCCAGAGCCCCGCCCTGCAGACAAAAAGCCTGCCCCAGTTCTCAACATCGCCGCAGCTACCAAGGTTGCCCAGGTCAAGACTGCTGAGAGTTCATCAGCAACGACGGAGAAATCTGCCCATGATCGGGACTCGGCTTTCCCTGCCCTGCCTACGCCAACGACTGCTTCAGTGGCCTCGCCGCTCGCTCGGACAGCAAAGACACTAAGACTTGTCTCAACTCCAAAGACTGAGACGCCGTCTACGCCCGTCAACGCTGCTGTTACGAGCCTCGCGGGCTCCGCGGCCCGTTCTGTGGCTTCTATTTCTGTGAGACCCGAGACTCCTGCTAGCGAGATGATTTCGGATAGTGCGTCCATCGTATCAGCCTCAGTCTCGGCATCTCGCACCAGCTCGCCGCCGCCGTCAAAGATCGGCTCTGCCCCTGTCAGAATAACCACCAAGAGTCAGCAAAGGAAGGCAAGAAAGGAGCAGCTCAAGAAGGAAACGGCAGCTGTAGCAGCCCAGCCCGTCAAGTCTGATCCGAACGAGGAGATCGGGCCCATCATTGGCCGCAAGAAGAAGCAGAAGAAGGAGAAGGAAAAGCCAAGCATCACCAACACAAACGTAACACCCACTGTCAGTAGACCGGAAACACCTGCACAAAAGGAAAAGGAGACGCCTCCCCCGCCACCCCCAAAGGAGGTGAAGGAGGTCAAGGAGGAGTCTTCAACCTATCGATCGACGGCTAATGAAACGACGACGTTGACGGATGACGCCTCTCCTATTAAGACCAGGGAAGCGAAGGAGACTCCAAAGTCAGATGCTGTCTCAACTCCTCGAACTTTGCCGACACCTGCCACGATCTTCCAAGATTTGCAGGAGTCAGGGCTTGTTCCTGAGAAGATCGATGACCTGCCTCTTTTCAAGCCGACAAGCACTGGATTCGAGAAGTCGAGGAATGATCATAGCAACGCTGCTGCCAGGGAAAACGCGGCTCGGAATGCGATGACACCTACGAAGTCGATCGTGACTGACGAAGATCAGGCAGCTCTGCTCGCCGGTCACCCCGTCCGTAAAATGATTGACGGCGTCCGCATTCTCCTGACACCCAATGGCGACTGCATTCGTAACCTGACCGAAGAGGAGGAGGATCGGTTCTTGGAGCTTCAGGCTCGCATCGCTGAGACCGCCTCCAGCCCTGCCGCGTTTGTTTCCTCTCGCCACGAAGCCGGTGGTGGATTCAGTCTGATCAAGGGGCGTGCTGTGCCCAACGGGCCACCGGGCTACTTCCCCCAGGCTCCGGGCCAGTACCCGACGGATCCTGTGAACAAGATCCAGCGGGAGGAAGCGATCTACTACATCAACCAGTACGTCCTGCCGCGGTTGAACCTTAATGCCAGAGACATGAGCTTCCCCAAGGCCATGTCCAACTGGCACCCGGATCAGCGTGGCGGTAATCCAGCCGCTGCGGGCCTCAGTTCGCTCGCTCCCTGGATGTACGGTGCCGGCTCTCCTGCTTCACCGCACGATACCGACGCTGTGGCACCAGAGATTAGCTATCCCGCCCCCGTCAGCGCGTTCGCGGATGCCCATGGTTCTTACTTGGACATGCCCCCTTCACCGTCTCCATCTGCTCTGGACGATCCTATGGGCCACAAGGGCGGCGCCGGCCTCAACATCGGTGGTGCTCCCGGCCCGTTCGGCAACGTGCCGCTGATGAGTCTCGAAGACGCCGAGTCGGCTCTGTCGGCTGCCCGTAAGGAGGGGGACAAGATCGAGAAGCACTTCAACCAGACCATCAGGAAGAATAAGAGACTCTTGATGGCCGTGGGAAATTCCGTGTCCGTAGGTGGCGGCGGCGCTAATGGTGCTGGCGGTGGTGGTGGGGGAGGTGGCGGCGGCGCGCATTGACTAGGCTTCGATAGAGTTTTTTTTGCTTCGTCGTCATCGTCTTCCTTCTCTTCTTCACACAACAACCACCACCATCACCATCGCCGAAGGGTCTCTTCCTCTGTGACTTCGGCAACGGCTACCTCCGCCGCAGCTGCCATTGCTGCCGCTGCCAGCGAACTGGAGGCTCATGCCGCTATGATGCTGGCCGAGTTCCACGGCGATGTGGCGGCCAGGGGATATCATCCGTTCATGAGGGTGCTGCGGATCGCGGGGCGGTTGAGCGGTGTGGCCTTTGCGGCTGTGTGGTTGGCGGTGGTTATGATTGAAGGGTTCGTGGAGCTCCTGGCGAGAGGAGGGATGTTGGCTGTTGAGATGGTCTGTGCGGTGTTGGATTGGGTTGGGGCTGATTATTGATGGGCGGTGGAATGAGGGTCGTGGAGTCGCGGTTGGCCAGAAAAACGACGTGACTTGGCCGATTGAGGGTCGGGTAGGCGTAAGATGAACGGTGGGAAAGGTCGAGTCATGAACCAGGAGGGAAGGGATTTATATCTGCTGCATGATTTATAAGACAGCTTTTGGGATTTGGTAACGATAGCGGATATCCGTATGGGATATTATCAATGATTTGCATGGTTTATGAAGAGATAGGGTCAATGATTGAAATGTACTTTGGAGTATACCATATAGTCTGCATGGTGGTGATAATCTCAAAGAGTGGTGTTACGTGACAGGTTCGCCTGGTTTCCTTGCCTTAGAATTGTTTTCGCTCAGCAAGTTCCCCTCAGGCTCATCAACGAGAAGGTCAACGAGAAAGTCAACCCAGGACGCACTCCTTCATGCAATATCCATCATGCTCGGTGTTCATTGACCGATGCGAAGTCCGCGAACCTCGGCGGTATCTGCAGGTTGACGAGAACCAAGTTCTGAAGGATGCGTTGATGCACAAACACAACCAAGTTTGGATACAATGTGAAATATTACCAAGACTGCCGAGCCCCTCGCATCTTGGATACAAAAACCACTCCCACACTCGAGTTCAATCCTCTCCAGAATCAAGTTGGATTGAGGAACAGCCGAATGACCGTAAGTGTGAGCTGGACTGGTGTTATCACAGGCAGCGTTACACAACACATGCTCGCATTCAGGCCAGTCATGCGAAGAGACTATTCATCTTCATCAATCTCAGTCCTTCCTTCCGTTTCCATTTCCACGCAGAATCCCATCTTTTTCGACCCTCAAGTATGCCTTTCATCGTGCTCCTTTCCCACACACAACCACCGTCCATGGGCACTTCTCAACACCAGCTTCCTGATACCAACCCTTATAATCTAAGCTGACGAGAACCGCAACCACAACCACAACCACAACCACCCCCCCCTCCTAACCC
Source organism: Neurospora sp. CHS-2018c (assembly GCA_009806235.1). NCBI lineage: Eukaryota > Fungi > Ascomycota > Sordariomycetes > Sordariales > Sordariaceae > Neurospora > Neurospora sp. CHS-2018c. The sequence goes on along the minus strand of RAPC01000007.1, from coordinate 961,336 downwards.
ATCCAAGCCAAACCATCATCACCACACGCCAAAAACAAAAATAAAAAAACCACTACAACCACAGCATCACCTGAACTTACCAAAAACACCAGAAACAAGATAATATGAACACCAAAAAATAGGGCTCAGCCGGGGATTGAACCCGGGACCTCTCGCACCCAAAGCGAGAATCATACCACTAGACCACTAAGCCGATTGATTATTGCAGGAATAATCGTGTTGAAATGAGTACATTTTTCGAGGACTTATAAAGGGGTAAGGCGACAGCGCAAGGAGGTACAATGAACGGGGTACGGAGGGTTACGCAAAGTCGGACAGATTCGGGAGAGATTCATGGTGAGTGGTCAGTCGTGCTCAGGCTTGATTGAGGTCTGGTTCTTGATGCGACGCTCTGGCAGAGAGGTTTCGGTGACTTGAAGGTTTCGGTGATGGGAGGTGAGTGGATTGGTGGTTATTGGCAGGTTGATCGGATCGGTCGGTTGGTCGATTTGGCGAAGGTGAGCGCAAAGTGCGAAGTAAGATTGGCTAATGTCGATGACCAATCTGGAGGTTTGCGCTTGAGTTCGCAAGCCGAACCGCATCGTGAAGATACTTGCACTGCTATTACACATCCTCTTTTGTTGTTGTTTTGCGGCATAATCAAATACGCACGATCAAAGTTTTTCCCGTCCGCAAAAAAATCACAAACACTAAAAAGATGCAAACAGGGGTCTTGATAAGCACTTAGTGCGTTTCTTTTCGCCACGTGCTTTTCCGTTGCCGACCACTGACGAGCACCCAGCTCACCTCACATATGGGTCTAACCTCGGATTATATACGGACCGCTAAGACTGCGCTAAGAGGTTTACCCCACACCGTGAACGAAATTCAACCGATACCGGAGTCCTTAACAATTGAATCAGCCATTTTGCCATTGACTCATATAACAGCATCCAACGAGACCAGTTATGAACTAGTCCTAGACTAATCCCGGACTAGTTCTAGACCAATCCTACGAAAAATAAATTTTAAGGTTATTGAGTTTATAGAATAATGTGTAAGCAATCTATAGTATGCTTATAATATAAAGAATTATTATAAGTAGAATTAGTTTTAAGATTAATTTAGAATAAGTTTAGAATTAAATTAATTAAAATATTATTTTAGTTAATTTATTTATTATTTATTGTTCGAATATAAGTACTTATAACCTATAAGATTAATTCTTTTAATTTAGCTATTTAAATACTTATAAATATTATTAAATAATCTTAATATATAAATAAATTTATAGTAAAACTATTAAATTGATATTGAATATTAAAAAATAAAAATCATATTTTACCTTTTAAAATGAATATATAAGAAAGATTGAAAAAAATTAATATTTATTAGTATTTATTAAACTTTAATATTAAAGAAGTATAAATAGTTTTTTTAATTATAATGTTAAGTAAGAATTAGAAATATAAACTATATATTAATATTATAAAATTAGAACCGGTCTAGGACTGGTTCCTAAATAAATTAATTAAAAATTACATTTTACTAAGTTATTACTATATTTTATTACTTATAAAGATAGTTGTGTATAGTAAAATATTATAATTCTTATATATTTTATTAAATCGTCTTGAAAATAGTAGATATAGAATGAAAATACGAATAATAAGTTAAATATAATAAAATTAGAATTCTATTTTATTTTCGAAAGTAAAAAGTAAAAAGAAATTTAAAAAATGAAAGGTTTATTAATTTTTATAAAATATTTAATAATAAAGAAGTATAAATAACCTTTTTAAGGATAATCCTACTTAATAATAAGGAAATATACTATATATTATTATTATAAAACTAGGACTAGTTTAGGACTGGTCCTTAAATGAACTAATTAAAAACTACATTTTATTAGCTTATTATTATATTTTATTATTTATAAAGATAGTTGTGTATAGTAAAATATTATAATTTTTATATATTTTATTTTATAGTCTTAAAAAGAAGACGATTTATAATAGAATTACGAAAAATGATTTAAATATAATAAAATTAGAATTCTATTCTACTTTTTAAAATAAAAATTAAAAAGGAAATTTATAAAATAAGATTATTAAGAATTTTGAAAAGTTTAATAATAATATAGTATTAATAACCTTATTAAGTATAATATTATATAATACTAAAGAAACCTACTATATACTAATATTATAAAATTAGGACCGGTCTAGGACTGGTTCCCAAATAAATTATAAAAAAAACTATTTTCCTAATTTATTATTATAATAGAAATATTTATTATATAGAAAATAAGTTGTATAAGTTTAATTATTAGAATATTTATATTTTCTTATATATAGTTTTAAAGTTCAAATAGTTTATAATATAATATAAATAATAGTTTTAATTTATTAGAATTAGTATTATATTTTTTAATATAGGAAATATCAAATAATAAATGATTAAGAATTGTTAATTAAAGAAATTGAATGAAATTAATACTATTTATTATAATATATTAAAAGATTTAAAGTATATAGTACTAATATTGATTTATTTTATATATATTATAGTTATTTATTATAAAACTAGTTTTGAAAGAGTTTTAAACTAATTAATTTTAATATAAATTGACTATATTTACAATTTTAAATACCCGAATAAAAACGTTTTATTTATAAATTTATAAACTATTTAGTACTTATATTCTATAGAGTATATATATAATAAATATTATATTTTATATTTAATATTGAAATCGATTATTAAATTTAAATAATAATATTAGAGAATAAATTATAAATTTATTATTAAACAAGTATTTATTTTATACATTAAATATATAGAATAAGATTAGATTGATTTAAAATTAATCTATAATTAATATATTATTGCAATAAATTAAATAATATTATAATTTAATATTATTTTATATTATAATTACGTAATTATTTTTATACCTTTAATTACCGCCTATTACGTATTTCATTACGTATTAAGCAAATATACTTACCGCCTTCTAGTAAAATATTTAAACCCCTTCTTAAATTTCATTTCAAAATTTTCAATTTCTTCCTTCTTTTTCCTTTTAACCAACCCCAGATTCGTTCGGTATATATAAATCTTTTTCAGATCTTTTTCAGCTTTTTTTCAGATTTTTTTTAATTCGATTTAATAAAATTAATACTTCAATTATTAATACCTATCTACAACCAATCCTTAACCAATTACGAATTAATTAATAATTATACCTAATTATATTATTAATAAAGTTTACATAATTTACAAAGCTCTGCCTAAGCGCCCCCCTAATATCCCTACCTTTACTTTTAATAATATAAGTTTTATTTAATATTAATTTAGGATTAGTTTAGGATTAATCCTTAATTTATATTCTAGGTTAGCGAAGTTCAAATCCCTATTAGGGAGATTTTTTACCGCTTCTAGAAATTTAGTAGAATTATATATTCCGACAATATAAATTAAAATAAATTTGTAATTAATTGTAAATTAATATAGTATTAATCTTTATTATTTAATATAATTAGAAGATAACGAATAATTTATAGAAATATATTACGAAGTATAAGGTAGGTAGTAATAATAAAAATATTATTATTAAGAGTAGTAATGTAGGCGGTCCTACTATATAAGAATACGAAGACTTAATTAATAAGTAATTGGTTATAGATTAATCCTTAACTAATTATAAATTAATTAAATATAATTTTCTATACCGGTTTAATAGCTTTAATTAATTACGGTAATAATAAGGGCAATTAGTCCGAGATTAGTCTTAAATTGGTTCTCTCCCTGCCGTCCTGCCCGAAGAAGGGAAAGGAGCTTCTAAATAAACGCCCTATCGTTATTAAGGACGAAGATAAAGAGGAGGACGACGACGACGAGCAATAGGGTTGTTTTTTGGTTAAGAAGGTTAAGACCTCTAAGCCTACTCTCCTTTAAAAATAGGATAATACTATAAATTATTTACTTATTTAGAACCTATCTTTAACTAATCCTTAATTAATTTAGGATTTAACGTATTATTTTAGGTTTTTCTCTATTAAATAAAGAGGATTTACGGCAAGGATATATTAGATAAGAAATTTAATAGGGAAATAAAAGAGTAGAAGTACGAGGGTTATATTAATAGAGAATCCGAGACTTATAAAATTCCTTAACCTATCCTTAACTTATTTAGGATTAATTTAGAATTAATCTAGGCCTTCCTAAGGAATATCCTATAAACGATATCCCCTACGCTATTTAGGACTTCTTCGAATTGGATAAGGCGCGTAAGGCGGTTATATATAATTTTTTGGCTATTAAGGCTATTACGGAGGTTTAGGGCGATATAGAGGAGTAATTTAAAAGTAACTAGTTGTAAATTAGACCGGGATTTGTCCCGGATTAATCTCTATATTTATAATTATTCGTTATAGCCGGCTAAATCTTCGATAATTTCTTTCAATAATTCATTTTTAAACTTTAGTAAACTAAACCTAGGCTATTCCTAAATTAAATATAATAATTCAAAATTATAATTATAATTTATTTAATTTTATTTTTTATTTATATAATAATATATTTAAATTCTTATTAATTTTATAAATTTACTCTTTTATATTTTATTTTAATATTTAAATTCAAATTAAAATTAGAATTATTTAAATAATTATTAAATTAAACTTATTATAATTTTAAATCAATTTTAATATAAAATACTTAAATAGAAGATTTATTATTAATTTATAATATATTCATTTATTAAAAATAGGTTATTAGTAATATTTCTTAATTATTAAGTTTATTTAATATAAATAAAAGTTTAAAGTTATTCTTAATTTCAATTTAAAATAAATCTTAATTAGGATAAAAGAACTTTAATTAATCCTAAAGATATTATATACGAATTTATAATTTATTCTTTAGTTTTGATATAAAAGATTATAATTAATAATATTTATAATTATTAGTCAACGGTTATTATTAGTATTGTTTTTACTTATTATTATAAATTTAGAATTATAAAACTTTATAAATATAAATAAAAGTTAATTTTTATTCTTAATTTAAATAAAATTGTAATTATAATAATAGTTCGTTGAGTAAAGATAAACGTAATATATTCTAATATATAATTTATTTTATACTTCTAATATTAAAAATTATTTATAATAATATTCTTATTTTAAATAATATATTTATTATACTAATTATAATTACTAATGTATTATATTATTTAAGTAATAAGAAAAATATTATTAAAATAAAATAAAATTAATTATTAACTACTTAAATAATAATTTAACTTATTTATAAAGAATTCTAAACTAGAATTAAATAAATGCCTATTTTATTTCTATTTTAACCTCAAGATATAATTAAAATTGAATTCTCTTTGTCTATAAAAGTATGACTAGAATTAATCTACAATTAGTCTATAACTAGTCCCGAACCGAAATAAAATTAGTCTCTATCTTTTAATATAAAATAATATTACTTATTAATTATTTAAATAAAATTTCAATTTATTTAAAATAAGTCCTAAATACGAATCGGTCTAATTTCTTAGTAATTTAAAGATATAATTAAAACCGAATTTACCTTGTCTATAAAAGTATAACTAGAATTAATCTATAACTAGTCTATAATTAGTCCCGGATTAGAATAAAACTAATCCTTATCTTTTAATATAAAATAATATTACTTATTAATTATTTAAATAAAAAACTAATTTGTCTATAATAAATATTGAATAAGAATATAGTTTAATTTCCTTCTAATTTAATAATATAATTGAAACCGAATTCACTTTATTTATAAAAGTATAATTAAAACTAATCTATAATTAGTCTATAATTAGTCCCGAATTGAAATAAGAAAAGTATTTATCCTACTTTTTTTATTTACTTTATTTATAAAAGTATAATTAGAACTAATCTACAACTAGTTTATAACTAGTCCCAAATTGAAATAAGATAAATACTTATCCTATTTTTTTTATTCACTTTATTTATAAAAGTATAATTAGAACTAATTTACAACTAGTCTATAACCGGTCCCGAACCGAAATAAAATTAATATCTATTTTATTTCCCTTACAACTTTAAGATTTCGGTATTTACCTTAGCCTTATCGGCATTAATTACAACTTTCTTAGTTTTAACTTTAATTATTCTAATTTTAATTTTAATTTTCTTAACTTCTAATTTAAAAATTTTAAGCCGACATTCTTCTCCTTTACGATTTTATTATACTACTTTAGGTTCTAATCGCTTTCGTTTTTTAAGTAATTTAGTATTAGTTATAAACCGGTTAAGGATTAATCCTAAACTAATTTAAAAACAATCCTAAAAAAGAATATTAAAGCTATTGAGAACTACCCTTTTATATTACTCTACGCTAGCGAAGAACTAAGTCTAATAGAAGGAGTAGAAGATAAAGGTAAATCTTTAAAGAAATTATTATTCTTCGAAGAAAATTTCGATAGGGTAGGGGTTTATAGCGAATTTGCTACGAAGTCGTATATCGGAATAGTAAAGTCGATAATTATATTCTATTACTTTTCTATAATAGATTAATCCCCAATTCATCCTAAACTAGTCCCGGACTAATTAATTTACTCAATTTATTATTCTACTGTTGAAATCCTCTTATAAAATATTCGCTCTTCGACTAAGTCTTATAATTAAAATTAATATTAAATTTTAATTTAATTTTTATGTATTATAGAGTATTCGTATCTAGCCGAATATTATTAAATATTAATCCTAAATCAATTTAAAATTTATTCAAATCTTATTTCGGTTAAATATATTACCTATTTATATATAGTATAAGGTTAATAAAGCGAATACTCCAATTATATAATTATTAGTATAAAATTTCAATAGTATTAGTATAGGAATTTATTATATTTTAATATTCTAAAAGCATTTTTAAACATATTAGATTAAGGCCAACTCGAATAGCCGGGGCTATTTTATATTTAGCCCAATCCTAAATTTGAATTCTTTCGTTATCTATTCCTAAATTAATCTTAGTTCGGTTTTAGATATATCTTAAACTAGTCCTAAACTAGTTATAGATTTATAAGAGATTTACTTATTAATTACTAGTAAGCTAAAATATAATTGTTATAAATACGATAATTTAAGAGATTTATTATTTATTACTCTAATTGTTTATTACTTTAAATAAGTTTTTATATATTACGTTCAAAATATACGTAGTATAAATAGACGTTTCTTTAAATATAGTATAACTAATTACGGCCGTATTTATTAAAGTTAAAAAAGTAATTCCCGAAGCCTATATATAAGAAGTATTAGTATTAGATTTATTTAAGACCAGTTCGGGACCTATCCTAAATCGGATAAGGAATAATACTAATTATAGCCTTATAATCCTAGTTAATAGTAATACTATATAACCCCTTCCTATAAAGATTTGCCTACTTTACTTTATAGTTATACTATTTTTGAAAAATATTAAAAACGACTTAGAAGGTATATCGATATATTAATAGAGTATTTGAATTCGTAAGGATTCTAATAAGCGGAATAGTTGTAAATATATTAGAAATTAGTTCTATATTAGTATAGGACCGGTCCTAAATAGGTTTAAGATAGATTTAAATATATATTTTAGTAGATTAATTTAAAATAAGAACCCTAAATTACTTTACAATTATCTTTCCTTAAGAGATATTTATAATTTATATCTAATTTAAAGGATTTAATTAAACCCCTTTTAAAGAATTCAACTTAATTTTTATAGAAGTAAATAATAATAAAATTCTTATTATTGTCGAAGAAATATTGAATATATTATGTATACGTTAGTAATCGGTTTTAGTCTAATTCGGAATATATTTGGGATTAATCTAGGATAGATTTAAGAAATTTATTCGATTAGGATTATTCTTATACCGAACTTACTATTAATAAGTAATTATAATATTAGAAGAATTAAGCGGTTAATAGATTACTTTATACTTCTTAATAAAAAGTTATATTCGTACGATATTATTATAATTTAAATATAGTTTATTAAGGGTAAATTTATCTTAATCGGCAAAATATTCTTAGAAGAAAGGGTTTTAGACTAATCTAATTATAATCCTTAATTAATTCTATATTGATACGGGATTAATCCGGGACTTATTATAGATTTACTCTAAATTAAATTCGGATTTTTAATCCGGGTAAGAATATAAGAAATCTCCTTTTAAATTCTCTTAGGCATTTTAGAAAGTAGAGGGCGAGGGTGGTAATAAAGGCTATAAGAAGTAAAAATAATATAAGGAATATAATCTTAATCTATTAGAATATAATAATTCTATAATATTTTATAGTTGGTAAAATTTACTATTTTTCCTTACCCTTAAGGATAATCGGTACCTAATATATATATTAGTTTTAAATTAATTAAAAACTTAACTTGTATTAATCCGAATTTAATACGCACTATATATTAATCGGCGCTGGGTATTCGAATTCTATTTACTACAATTTTACTTCTAAATTACTTTTTATTGTTTATTTACCCTATTAAAAATAGGCTTTATTAAAGCCTAAGAAGGATAGAACTTTATAGGAATATAGTAATTCTAATAGCCTTATATACTACTCTTCTAATTAGAGTATTTTAAAGAATAAACGAGTTAACTATTTTGGCGACCCTTATCGGGAATTAATTTTAGATAAGTCCCGGACCGGTTCGGGACTAGTTTTAAATTAATTCGAAGAATAAATAACTTATATTAAAAGTATACTAAATAAAGCAGTAGCTATTAGTAAGTGTAAAACAGCTAGTTTTATACTAGTTTTTAACTACTATTAGAGCGAATTTATATAATTTTATTATAAATTAGTCTTAATTAAGTCTAAGATAAATTCGGGATAAGAAAAGGACTAATTTTATAATATTGCTTAATCTCCTACCGGATTATTATTTCTAACTATTCGAATTTAAAACCCTATTCGAATAACTTCTTTATCAATATAATAAGAATTACTATTCTTATAAAGGTCTTAGATTCGTAAATTAAGATATTCACAATATTTAAACCTTATATAATTCAAGACGAAACGGTAATAAGGAGTTCCGTTTAAGAATATAGAGCTAGTTGACTTCTTATTCCCTATTTATTTATTATAGTATTAAAACTATTGAATTCTTATTAGATCTTAGACCAGTATAGAATTAATTTGGGATTGATCTAGGACAAATCTAATTTATATTAGTATATAGTTTTTTAACCAAATTAGGTATTAGGGTTTTTATATTAATTATATAACTAACCCCGCCGGTAGATATTTTTAAGTATTTAGGAAGTATTAAAATATAAATTAGATATTCTATTTTAATTATTTATTTAGAAGTTTTACCGTCTAATAATATACGATATAAATTAATTTCGTTAACTTAATATTATTTAATTAATTTAAATCCTTAATTTGTCCGGGACTAATCCTTAATTTGTCCGGGATTAATCCTAGACTAATTCGGACCCGATTTACTTATAGGGCTATTATTTATAAGAGGGATTAGGTCTAGTATATTATCTTTAATAATAATATTATATTGATTAGCGTTAATTATAATCGAATTGAAGAGGGCGAAGGCTTTATTTTCGATAAAATTGTTCTATTTAATAATAGATTCGAATTGGGTATCGGTCTTTAATACGTTGGGTATAGCATTATTAACGGATATAAAAGAAGTATAGGGATTAAAAGTAGTAGAAGATATAATAAAGATTGGTTTAGGATATAAAATAGACTAATTTAGGATTAATTAAAGTTGAATATTCTAAATAAATTGGTTTATATATAAGTATTAAATTGAGAAGTAGAAAGTAAAGAGGGAAGAGTTTAAAAAAAGTTGTTTTAAAGGAAAAAAAGTCATATAATTCGAAAAAGGAATAATTAGAGACTTAAGATTTATTTTACGAATTAATATATAATTAATCTCGAACCGGTTTTAAATCCATTTTAGAGTAGTTATTAACCAATCCGCCTAAGGAAATATAAAAGAAAAACTTATCCTACTTATTCCCTAACTTTTAATTTTCTTTTACGAATTGATGTACGAGTAGGACTTACCGGGGCTATCGTCTGATTATTTTGCCTTATAATATCTAATTTTAATATTTTACTAATTAGTAGATTAATACTGGATTAGTCCGCAACTTATTTTAGTTATATCCTTATTCGATCCGTACCCTATTTATTTCGTACTTTACGAAAATAAATATAGAAGTACTACTATATTTTATAAGGAGGTTAATTATAATAATGAGTAAGAGGAAGGCTTATATTAATTTGAAATTAATTTCGTTTTAATTTAGAATGAGTTAAGTATTTATACGTTCTATTCTCCTCCTTATAAATAATATATTCGAATAAAGCGATATATAATCCGTCCTAACTATAGAATTTAATTACCTCCTGCTTTATTATATTGCTATAAAATTATAGAAGAGATTAGTATATAATTAATATAGTATTAATCCCGAATTTATTTAGGATTTATTAAACAAATAATTTATTTAACCCTTCTTTAAATTACTTTTGAAGTATTTTACTTCAAATATAAGTAGAATTATATTCTTCTTTTTAAAAAGATAAAGAAGCGGTTTAAAAGTAGTTATAAGTATAATATACTTAGGGGTAGTAGGACTAATTATAGATTAGTCCCGAATAAGTCCTATATTATTAAGGATAACCGGTAATTCGGGGGTAGTAGGACTAGTTGTAGATTAATCCCGAATAAGTCCTATATTATTAAGAATAATTAATAGTTCGGGGGTAATAGGATTAATTATAAATTAATCCCGAATAAGTCCTATATTATTAGGGATAATTAGTAATTCGGAGGTAATAAAATTAATTGTAGACTAGTCCCGAATAAGTCCTATATTATTAGGGATAGCCGGTAATTTAGGGGTAATAAGACTAATTATAAATTAGTCCCGAATAGGTCTTATATTATTAAGGGGAGTAGATAGTTCGGAGGTATATTAAGAGGTATATTCGGAAGCGGTATAATTAATTTATAATTAATTTATCTCCTTAGGGAGAGGAAATTCTCGGGCGAATTTATTTATTATTATATCTTCTATCGCTAAGAATTCCCAATTTAGAATAAAGTATTTAAAATAGTTTAGGCCTAAACCCGAACCGGTCTTGGATTAATTTAGAATTAGTATTGCCTCTTAATAAGGACGATATTATTAAGAAGTAGCCGCGGTTAGAGGAGAATAATTATAAAGAGTATTATTATAATTAAGACTAATTTGGGATTGGTCTATAATTAGTATTGCCTCTTAATAAGGATGATATTATTGAGAAGTAGCCGTAATTAGAGGAGAATAATCGAGGGGAATTGTTACGATGCACCAGCTCACGTAGTTCCGTATCGCGTAGTTGGGTACAAATGAAATAAATAATTAAAGCTAAAGAAGGAAAGAGGGAGAGGTTGAGATCTAGGCCCTAGAGTTGCACCCTTATATAGGATGGGACTAGATTCTACTAGCCTCGACCGCCTTCTTTATTTAATTTAATAATATACGTAAAAGTCGCGGTGCCAATTAAATAATTGCGACGAACTAATTAATTGGTCGTACATCTCTAGGTTCTAACCTAGCCAATTAGAGGGCGTATATCCCTAAGGATATAGGTCTTATAATAGGACGAATAGGGTTCGTAGTACCTATACCAAAGTCGTAGGATCTTAATCGTTATATTACCCTCCCCCCCGAATTAAAATTTAGCCTTAGAATTTTAAGAATAAAAAGAAAAATTTTTAATACAAATATAATTCGAATACTTCCTCCGACGTTTTTCTTACTTCTTCCTTACTATCGCTTTCCTCCTTAAATTAATTCGTAATCCTTCTATTAGGGTATTATTATCGTTATAATTTAATTTATTACCCTTTAACTATCGGTCTAATCGCTTGGGGGGACCCGGTATTATAGGGTTCGTATCGTAATACTCCTTCAAAAGTTCTACTAAATTAATGAAATTACTTACTAATTAAAATTCTAGGTCGGGGTCCTAACTTTTCTATTCTACTTAGTATTCCAACTTCCCCCTAATAACCTTTGAAGAAATTACTTTTAAAACTTCCTATTCCTCTTAATTACCAATTAATTCGCCAACTAGGTTATCGTTACTTTAACCCAGTAACGGATTATTTTTATACCTTCTTAGGCGGTTAATATAATAGACTATTACTCCTTTCTATCCTTTAGGAACTTCTAATTCGTAAGAGTAACCTCTTATAGCTTTAATCCTATAAGGAATCCTAATCTGGCGCTAATCGAATTTATCGCTAGGTCGATTCGTAATCTAACTTCGTTTAATAATAAAAATTCGATCGCCGATTCCGAAATCTAATTCCCTCCAATACTTATTAACTTAGGCCGTCTACTACTATTATACCTTATTAATAGCGAATTAAGCCATTATATAGAACGTTTTTAAACATTCGATTAATTAATAAGCCTTTTATCAATTAATTTCTATCTTGGGCGGTTTCGGAATTATATAATCTTCCTAATCCAATACGCTAAGTATAGGGAAGCTTATAATAATTTCTTTAGGGGATAAACCGTTTAAATTATTATAAAGTAGGTTTATTTGAATTACATTTAGTATTAGGATAAATTTTAATTAATCGTTTTGGTTATAGTTGATGTAGGGTTTTAACTATTAATTGATATATTAGTATAGATTTTTAATTTAATCCGTAGTTTATAAGTAACCGAATGTAATTAGTTTCTATTTGACGTTTAATAAGGAGGCTGCTTTTTATATTATTTACAATACGAATTGGGGGCCCCTATTATTAATTACTTCGTCGGGAAGACTGAAGAATCAATATAGGCTTCGGTAGTATAAGATAGTAGCATCCTTAGTAGTAATTATATCTTTATAAAGGATATTCTAATTTACCTTAGTAAATCGGTCTATAATAACTATTAATATATTATAACTATACTTATCTTTGGGCATTAATTTAAAATCGATTATTAAAGACTTCTATACCCGGTAATCCTCCTTTAGAAGAATCGAATATATTAATCCAAGCGTTTTATCCTTAAGCGCTTTTAATACTTTATACGTCTAATAATTAGTAATATAATAATTTATATTAACGGCTAACCCTACCCACTAATATTACTTATATATTATTTGTTTAGTCTTATTTCTACCCGGGTATATTGAAATTACCGGGTAATAAATTGCTTCGATAAGCTTAGTTCGTAGATTACTATCTTCCGGGATTACTAATTTATAATTTTTAGTTAATAGGCCGTTTTTAATAATAAAGGATGAGTTTTCCTATTTGGCCTTCTCTTTATAAATTAATAATAATTTTATAATTTAGTTAGCTTAGATTAGTTCGTTGGTCAAATTGTAATTAATCTCTAGCTTAGCGATTTCTATATTAATTACTTCGTCCTCCCCCTCCGAATTAATTAGTATATCCATTAGTTTATTATTAGCGAAGGTAAAGAATCCGTTATTGGCGGGTTTAAATATTTGTAAAGTAAATTAGTCTTCCTTCTTATTTTTAATAGTTTTTAAATCCTTTAATTTATAAGATAGTATATCGGTAATAATATTTTCCTTACTGGGGCGATAAGTTATCCGGAATTGGTATTCTAATAGGGTTTCGGATTATCGAACTTATCGGCTATTTAATACCCTCTTTGTATTAAAATATTTGAATACTTAGTAATCTATAAATATTATAAAGGGTTTAATACCTTTTAATTCGGGTCGCTATTATTTAATACTTTTTATTACGGCTATTAGTTCTTTATTATAGATAGGGTAGTTAAATTCTATTAAATTTATAGTCTCCGAATAGAATACGACTAAATACTAATCGCTATTATTTTAGAATTGATTTATTACGCCGGCGTAAATTCTATTATTAGCGTCTATCTCGATTTATATTTCCCTTTCGTAATCGAAGTAATATAAAACGGGCGCGCTAAGGAGGCTCCTTTTTAAGGTATCGAACGCTTTTTTATAGTAGTCGTCCTATTTAAAGGCTAAATCTTTCTTTATTAAATTCGTTAATAACTTTACTATCCGGTTAAAATCCTTAATAAACTTCTAATAGAAATTGTAGAACCCTAAAAAGGTTTATACGCTTTTTATAGTAGTTAGTTCCTTCTATTCTTTTACGGCCGCTACCTTTTCCGGATTTATTATAATACCGTTAGTATTAATAATGAAATTTAAGAATTTAGTCTTGGTTATATTAAATTCGTATTTTTTAATATCGGTTTATAGCCCCGCTTCCCCGAAACGTTATAATATTATATCGATGTATTTATTATAGTCTTCCTAGTTATCGGAATAAATTAAAATATTGTTAATATAAGCGTTATAAAAGTTATTAAAGTAACTTATTAAGACTTCGTTAATAAATTTTTAGAATAACGAAGGTCCTCCCGTAAGGCTGAATAGTAATATTTTATATTTGTACGTTCTATATTATATTCGGAATATTATTAAATTTTCGTAATTTAGGTATATTCGAATACAATAGAATATTTATCGGATATCTATTTTAATAAAGACTTTTACTTGGCCGATTCGCGCTAGTATTTCGTTAATAAGGGGTAAAGGATATTAATCCTTCTTTAATAGGGCGTTAAACTTATAGTAGTCTACGTAGAAACGTAGACTTCTATTAGCCTTAGGTATAAATAATATAGGCGCCGCCTATAGTATTAAATTAATTTCGATAAATCCTTTTTAGAAATTGTTAGTAATATATTATTTATATTCTTTTAATTCCTCGAATGTTATTTTATATAAGGAATTATAATTAAAATCTTAGGGGGATTTACCCTTTTCGAGTTCGATCTTATAATTAATTTTATCCTTTAACTCTAATAGCGTATTAAAATCCTTTTTATTAAAAACGTTAATATAGTTCTAGTATTTCTTTAGGAATTTCTTTATTATTAATTACTTATACTCTTCCTTATCTTCTAGTAATAGCCCGGCTTACTTTACCTCGATAATGCCGTTAATTTTGTAGAAATTAATTTCTTCGATAGTCTTTCCTTATTTAGCATAAAAGTTTATAGTTATAGCGCCTATTAGGGTATAGTCCCGGGGGCGTTATTTAATCTAGCCGAAGGCCCGCTCTATATAATATAGTTTTTAAATATTATAGTAGGGGTATAGATCTTTACTCTACTTATATAAGTCTCGAACTATTTTTAATTTTATAATTTCTATTTCCGAAGTATATTCGTACTTAATACTATTAAAAAATTCCTATTTTATTTAGTTAATATTTATTAACGCTAAAGGATTTCTACAGTTACAATATTTAGCCGTATAAATACCCTTTGGCTTCCAATTAGTATTAAGGGCTCCTTTAGGGGTTTTAATATACCTCCTTCCTTAGATTTCTTCTTTAATTACTAACGGAAGCTCCTACTTCTACTTTTCTAATTTAGCAATCATTTCTTTTACCGCCTTTACTTCGGCCTTATTCTATTTCTTTACCTCTTCTATTTTAATTTATAATTCCTTAATAGCGGTATTTAATTCCTTAACTTCTTCTTCCGCTTCTTATTTAAGTAAATAGATTTGTAATAAGGTATTGTCCGTTCGTCTTTTATCCTCTATATTTATAAAACGCTCTCTTCGCTTTATATCTTCTTAAAAGGAAGGGTCTTAAAGTAATTTCGGTCGTTTATTAATATTAATATCTTTATTTAGTAATACTTTTAATAAATTTTTTAAGAAGATTAGCTAATTATTATTATAATTAGGTAGGATTTTATTTTCGCTTAACTATAGCTTTCCTAATATTATATCCTTCGATATTACTAGTAAAATAATTATTTATTAATTTAAAAACTTATAACCCTATACCCGGATAGCCGCTTTTATAGCCTAAAAAATAATATTAAATTTAATATTTTTATAAGGCCGAACGTATCCCGGTTAGAAATCGGTCTTACTATTTAATTTTAAATATTTAATTAATTTATTAGCGAATTTCTAATTTAGAAGAATATAAGTATTTACTCCTATATCGATAAGTACATCGAAAGTAGAAATAAATAATTTATTATAAATTATACTATATTTAACAATAAAAGGCGGGCCCTTTCCTAAATAATTTCGTAAATTAAATTTATTTATATTATCCGTTTTTCTTATTAATATATATATCGATACTTCGCCTAGACGGGAGATTAATTTCTCCGGGCGTTTTAATTTTTCGAATCCGAATCCGAATCCTTCTCTACAATAATTTTAGTCTTATAACCGTCGTTATTTTTACTTAATTTAATTTCCTCGTTAGGGAACTCTATACGTATAACGTAAATTTTAACGTTATAAGCTTTAAAAAACTTCTTCTAACAAAAGTAATTAAGAATTATATATCCGGGCTTGCGATAAATAAAATACTTTCCTTCTTATTATAATTTATAGGTCTCCTCTTTAGACGGTTTCTTATATAAAAAAGATAAACCGGGTAAATAGTTACAAGGAGGGCCGAAGGCGGTATCTTTAAATAGCTTTTTAAAACTACCGAAGGCTTTGCCGGCGGATACCTTCTTATCTTTATCGTTAAGTTAATTTATATAGAAATTCTTATTAAAATTTTAAAAAAATTCAACGTAAGCGTTATAAATATAATTAGTATAGTAATTAATTTTAATATAATTACGAAATCAAATAGTAATTTTACGATAGAATTCCGATTTCTATTAGGAATTAGGAATATTATAATAATTAGCCAAACGAATAAAGGCTATTTTAAAATTGCGGAAGCAATTAGAATAATATATTACTAAATTTTCGTACTCCTTACGAACCTTCTTATCGGCGTTAAAATTATAATAATTCAATTATAAATAATTTATAAAATCTTCGATTGTATTAATATATAATTTATTAGTATTAAGACGAATAAAAGGGTAAAGGTTTTTTAATATTTATTTAAAAAGCCTAGAGACGATTTCTTTAAAGGCAATTTCGTCGTCGGCGAAGTAATCAGTATTTATATAAAAATAATTAATTATTTAAAAATACTATATATCGAATTTAAATTTATCGTCTTTATTATTAGAAAAGGTAGGGATATCTACTTTAATTATTTTACTATAACAATAACTTCCTTCGAAAGAGACGGTACTAAATAAAATACTATTTTTCTTACGATAAGAGCGTTTATTATTATTATGAAGGGTATAATATAGGTCGTAAGGGGGATTATAATCGTTATTATCGTTATTATTAATAAAATTATCGTTTCCGTTATTATTAAAATCGCCGCTACTAATTCCGAAATAGTATAAAATAGGTTTAGAAGAAGCGTATTAATCCTTATTATAGCGGCCGTTATTAGGGGTTTTAGAAAGTCGACGGTCGGGAATTTTATAACGAATAATATTAATTATAGGGATAAAATTAGGAAAGTATTTAATAGATTCGATAAAGGTAATTCTTTCTTTAAATTTAAATTTAATTAATTTAACGGCTTTGGGTTTAATAATAATTAATTCCTTCGTATTTATATTAACGACGTTTAATAGTCGGCTTAAATTGTCGATTTAGGCTTATAGATATAAGACTTTAAAATTATATTAATTATAGATCGTTTTAAAGTTTTCAACGTAATTTTTTTTAATACTTTCTACTTAGTTGCGGGTATAAACCTTTATAATTAATATTAATATTTTATAAACTTTAATAATTATATCGATTATATTATTAACTTTCTTACTTTATTTATTATATTCGTAGTAAAGATTATTATTCTTAACTTAAAAGTTATAAACCTTTTTACTTAAATCGTCTTTATTTATATCGGCCGCCGCTAATTACTATTCTAAATCGATTAACTAATTAATTAATTCTAATTCGTTATCGCTAGCGCCTAAACGGTTATCGATATTAACTTAATATTCTTTAACTTTTTAAGCGAAATATATAACTTACTTATCTATTTTAATAATAGTTTCGTAAATATAACGAAGCGTATATATTATATCTTTAATAATACTAATAAAGGCTTCTAACGTATAAATTCTAATACTAATTTCTCCCTATATAGTATTAGGATTTTAATTAATTAGAATTAGAAATTCCTAGAAGGTTAAAGGATTATTTTAATTTCGGATAATTAATAAAAATTAACTTTATTAAATAATAAAATAAAAGCTAATAATATAATTTCCTTTATTATTTTTATTATTATCGTTAATAAAATTAATACGGTTGGTACTATTTATAATAATCTTATTTACTTTTAACGTATAGTAACGTACTTTTATTAACGGGTAAAGGTTATTTATATAGAAAGTAAGGTTTCTAACTAAATTTTATTATAATTATTAATTATCGTTAGTTAAATAAACAACCGAAGGGGATAGGGATTTGGCCAATAGGTTAACTATCTTATTGTTAAATTCTTTAGCGTCGATAGAAATGCGGTATATTTGGGAATTATAAATTATAATATTATTACGACGAATATTAGAAATACAGTCGAGACCGTTATAGTTTAAGCGAATATAGCGATAGACGATTTTATTATCGGCGTACTATTTATAAGGGGATACATATTTACATACTATATTAGGATTAGGCTTTATAGCCCTATTATTATTCGTATTAGGGTTTAGAGGCGAATTAACCTTGGGGGTAAATTTTATACTTTATTTAAATCGTATAACGAATTCTAAAGGAGTTTCCTTCGAGGCGTTGAAGAAGAATAGTTTTCCCTTAGGTTATTTATTGAAAGTATAACGTTTCTTAAAAGGGGTAGAGATATCGATTAATTTTTCGAATAATTTATCGTCGTTTTCGTTTTCTTAATTAGGGTTACCTTCGACGTTGTCCGGTTATTCGAACGAAGATTCGTCGTTATAATAATAATTATTATTATTGTAATTAGCGGTATAGGGTTATTCGGTTTATTATTTATTATTGGGGACGAGAAGACGGCCCGAAGGCGCGTCTTGGGCGGGATTAATTATAATAATTAATTTTCGTTGTAATTAGTAGGGGAATGTCGGGTTTAAATAAATATTAGGTTTAATAACGGGTTTGTAATATTAGCGAGGCGACGTTTTCGGAGTCGGAAGTCGATAAGGCGATTTATTGGGTTCTCGGGTTTAAGTTAGGATATTATAATATTTTCCTAAATAGATGTAGTGAATTTTAATTAAGTATTATAATATATTAACTTACGTAGTTCTATATTACGTAGTTAGGTACAAATGAAATAAATAATTAAAATTAAAGAAGGAAAGAGGGAGAGGTTAAGATTTAGGCCTTGGAATTATACCCTTATATAGGATAGGATTAAATTCTACTAACCTCGACCGCCTTCTTTATTTAATTTAATAATGTACGTAAAAGTCGTAGTGCTAGTTAAATAGCCGCGACGAACTAATTGACTAGTCGTACATCTCTGGGTTCTGGCCTAGCCAACTAAAGGGCGTGCATCCCTAAGGATGTAGGTCTCGTAATAGGACGAGTGGGGTTCGCAGTGCCTATACCAAGGTCGCGGGATCCTAGTCGTTACAGGAATATTATTATAATTAGGACTAGTTTAGGATTAATTTATAACCGGTATTACTTTTTAGTAAGGATAATATTCTAGAAAAGTAGCCGTAATTAGAGGAGAATAATTGTAAAGAGTATTACTATCCGATATTAATTTATATCCGGTTTAGGATAAATCCTCTACTAGTTTTTAACCGTTTAAAAATATTCTATCCTTATTTTTTATTTCCTTATTTCCCCCTCCCTTATTTTCTACCTCTTACCTTTATTACTTTTTTCTAATTACCTTCTTCTTTTCTACCCTTTATTTTACTTTTTAATTAATCTTCTACCTTTTTATTACCTCTTTTATTAGCTTTTCTATTACTACTTTATAAACGAGGAAATTATTATAATACTTAATAAGCGAATTATAAAAAGTTATAATAGATTAGTTTTAAATCCGTTTATAATTTATTAAGGACTGATTATATACTTTAAACTTCTTAAATAATTTTAACCGCTAACCTAAAAGCCTTCTTCCTGTTAATATTTTCTCGCGAAACGATATTGTATAATTTACCTTCTTTATTAATATACTATTTAAAATATTTAATAAAGGTACCCCGAAAAGAGAATTAATATTAAATTAGTTAGTAATTAATTATAAATTGATATAAGTATAAAAATCCCAATTATATACCGTATTTTTATAGAGTTTTCTCCTTTTAATAAGAACCCGGTAATATATTTTACTAATATAAATAATTAATTTGCTATCTTAAAACAAATTAATAACCGATCCGGAATCGGTTCCGGATTGAATACGGACTAATACTTATATTATTAATTTTAAATAGAGGAAGACTTCTTAATTTTTTACTATTATTGCCCCCCTTTATATAATGTATAAAAATAATTGATTATTAATACTTCGGCGCTATAGTAAGTAGTAGGTAAATATCGGAAAAGTTCTGGATCGGTATTAAATAGAATTTAGAAGAATATATATTCCGGAAATAGATATTTGGAAATAGAGAATAAAATAGTGGAATAAAATAGGGAAATAAGGTATTGAATAAGTTAGGAATAAGTTAGGAATAAATTAGGAATAAGTTAGAAATAAGTCGGGGATAGGTCTAGGATTTATATATTTTTTGAACTACTTATTCAATATACTAATAGAAATAATATTTATTTAGAATTAATTTATATCTAATTATATCCGTTCTACTACTATATTCGTTTATTATTATACGTATAATTTATTATATTATAATATAAAAAAATAAATCTGTATAGGATTAATCCGTACAAAATTA
This sequence comes from Neurospora sp. CHS-2018c, assembly GCA_009806235.1. Classification (NCBI taxonomy): domain Eukaryota; kingdom Fungi; phylum Ascomycota; class Sordariomycetes; order Sordariales; family Sordariaceae; genus Neurospora; species Neurospora sp. CHS-2018c. The sequence continues at coordinate 940,482 of RAPC01000007.1, read as the reverse complement.
ATATTAAACTAATCCTAAATTAGTCCTAAACCGGTTCTAAACCTATCCGAGTATAATTGAAGTTGGAAATAGAGAATAGGATGAAGAATTATATAAGTGAAATAGTAATGTAATAAAGAAAATAAGAATAAGATAGGGAGGAAAGAAAATAAGAGTAAGATAAGGATATAAAGTATTAAATAAATTAGGAATAAATTATATAGGATTAGTACTAAATAAGTTTTAAATTAGTTCTTAATTAGTTATAATTATATCCGTTTGCTATTATATGTATAATTTATTATATTGTAGCGCAAAAAAGCAAATCCGTATATGACTAATCTGTATAGGACTAATACTAAACTAATCCTGAACTAGTCCTAAACCGGTTCTAAACCTATCCGAATATAATTAAAGTTGGAAATAGAGAATAGAATAAAGAATCAAATAAGTAAGATAGGGATAGGTTTCGGATAGGTTGGGAACGAGTTCTAGATTAATCCTCCTAATTAGGTTGATATCCTCGAACTTCAATATTTATTAGACGAGTATAGTAAGGATATAAATTCCTATATACGTTATAGTGCTCCGAGTGTAATCCGAGGTCTGTCTTGGCGCAGTCTTGGCGGTCCGTATGTAATCCGAGGTCAGACCCATGTATGAGGTGAGCTAGGAACTCACCACTGACACGGATAGGGCGGCCTTGGTTTTCGCCCTTTCGGCAGCCGGCCGGCCTGCTGGTGAGGGTTCACCGTGGCTTGCGTGGGACGGTGTACTTAACCCTGAGGTGATCCGTGCTCACACCTTGATTGATAATGGTGGTTTGGTACACCACGCGTGGGCATGATGTTAAGTTATTACGGAGTGCCTAGACATCGATAAATGTTTTCCTGTAAGAGAGAGTATTGTCTTTACGGGAGGATGATAAGAAACCCGTTAACGCTAAAACCCAAGGCTATTGATACACCTGTAGTACACAATTTTGGACGATAACACTGCTCCCCAAACTCCATGCGTGTCAACGCCCGCCCGCCAACCTGAAAGAAGAAGAAGAAGATAATGATGAATAACCACTCTCCCCCCATCACTCAGCAGGAGCATTCGCACTGCCTCCTGTAGTCCCATTCGTCCCCGTAGTATCCGTAGTCCTCGTAGAATGCGACGTCCCTGGCCTAGGACTATTCGGCACACTAACCGCTCCCGCTCCAGTTCCCGCTGGCCCCGGAGAGGGAGAAGGTGACGTCCCCAACTTCTTCAACTTGCTCCCCTTGGTATTGAACAAGCTCTTAACCCTCCTCAACCTGCTCATCATAGCCTGGTCCTTCTTCTTCCTCGCCTCCTCCGACTCATCATCATCCTCCTCCTCACCCCCCTCTCCTTCGTCCCCTCCTCCTCCTTCCTGATTACCAACATGAAGACCACCCGGCGCACTATTTGGCTGTTGCCCCAACAGTCCCCTGCCATCAGGCGTCATCGGCACTCCCAACAATCCACTCGCGCTCCCCGTCGCCCGATGCGGCGTCCCTTTCTTCCCTCCCAAAAACCCAAATCCAGAACCAGAGGACTTACTCCTCCCATGCATCAAATCCCTTCCCTTCTCTCTCAACCGGCTCTCGTTCCTCAACCCCTCCACCAGAACCTCCCAGGCGGCTTTGTCCGTCTCGCCCCTGGCTAGAGGCTTGGCGCCCGGGTTCCGTTGTGCTTGCGGGTTCTTCCAGGGACAAAAGAAGCGGTGCTCGCGCAGAGGGTCGAGGTGGTCCATGGGCGCGGGGACCAGGATCGTGTTGGTCTCGGGGTCGACTTGTTTGGATTTGAACATCCATAGGCCGAGGCGGCGGAGGCAGGTGTGGCAGGAGGCGGAGTTGGGGACGGCGGTGCCGAGACGAGGGTTGGAGAGGCCTTGCCAGCCGAGGAGGGCGAGGGCTAAGGCGGTGCGGTTGATCGCTGGTGGTTGTTGGGAGGTGGATGGGTTGGGACTGGCGGGTTGTGAGGTTGTAGAGGGAACCGCGGCGCTCGATGGTGGAGGCTCGGTAAAGAAATTGGGTGGGAGGTACGAGAGGATGATGTCGATGTCGAGACCTTCTGGAAGGCGGAGGTTGAACTCGTAAGGGAGGAAATCCTTGCGCTGGCAGAGCTCGTCGTATCGTTGGCGAAGGGTTTCGAGGGCTAACTTGGGGTTTGGTAGAGGTAATCGTAGAAGCGAATCTGGCGAAAGAACCGTTAGTCGTCATGTCAGTCAGGACCCTCATGTGTGTAGATGCTCACCATCACACCCCTTCTTCCTCCACAAGCAATCCTCCCGGTGCGATGTGATAATCAGCTCAGCATACTGGTCCACCACCGACTCAGCAATATCTGCGGCGATCAGCACCGGAATCTCCTTCCCATCCACCTCTTTGCGATTCAACTTGACGACCATTTCGTTGTTGCAGAGCGTGCACTTAACACGCTCTTTACCCTGACAGATCCAGCCGCGCTTCGCCCATTCGATCTCGTTGACCCTATCGGGTTTTGGTGTCCAGTCCGTCAGCTCTTGGAAAGTTGCCAATCGTCGCACGAGCTGGTCGCGGTCGCCGGGGCAGTATTTGGGTGGTTGCAATTTCGTAACCGGGCTATCCTCCTTCGCGCTGCCGCCGATGGCTCTAGGTGCGGGGCTGCTCCCCGGACCGCCGTGGGAGTTCCATTTTCGCAGGCTGATGTTGGAGATCGTGGTTTGCCCTTTCGTCGGGGTCGTTAACGTGATTGCGCTCGGTGTGGAGGGCAGCCCGCCGACACGGCGCTTCTTACTGAGATAGTCGAGGCTATCGTTGGCCATGTTTGTAAACCTCGAGCTTGAGGTAGAGGCAGGCGTCGAGCTCAGAGAGTCATTGCCGTCGCGCGTCGACGAGGGCGAGTCTGGGTTGGTCGGCCGGCTCCCGATGCCCTGGAGCAGGGAGTTGAACTTGCGCTTAACGGTAGCGTTCATGGTGTCTGATTCTCTATCGATCGTAAGGGTCTCGGTAGACGGTTGACGTTTCGGTACGTTTATGAATCAAAGGCGCCGTCAGCGACCGCGTCGCTTTGCCGTGCTTTCGAAATGATGATGGCCGCAGCAAGTTGAGTGGCCGAGCTCGCGTAAATCGTCGTTTGGTGTTTTTAGAAGATTCAATCAACGCTCGGACAATTCCAGTTCGTCTGTTGTTGCCGGCTTCCGATTGTCGTGAAGGAGGGTAGCAGCGGCAGTTGTTTGGAGCTACACAACCAATGAGTTGTGTTGAAGCAAGCTTTCGATGTGGTGGGCTGAAGTCAAGAACCAAAAGAGAGAAGATGCTCGAGTTGAAGTTCGGTTCCTGGGCTCAATGGACATGGACAGGGGAAACACGAGCGGCTCCAGTGGGTCTCTAGCTACTTAAATAGTGGGGCTCCCAGCGGCTGCTTAGCGCCCCACAGGCCATCTCCAATTGTCTCCAACCACCAAGGGACGTCATGCGTTTCATCAACAAACAAACAACAAACAAAATGCTCGAGATGGGTGTCTTAATATGTGATTCACTGCTGTCTATATTATTCCTTACTAAAATACGTTCACCCTTTTCACCTCTATTCTCCAATCTTCCTCGCCCGAAATCCAATCCCAAACACTCTGCTCCGTAAAGCCAATGAGCTCAACACTACGCTGATGCTGCTCAACGCCATGGCCAAACTCGCCCACACCGGATCCAACTTGACATGGTTCCCATCGCTCACAATCGGATAGAACGCGCCCGCTGCCACAGGGAGCGCGATGCAGTTGTACACCACCGCCCACCCAAAGTTGAACTTGATCCTCCGGAAGACCGTGGCAGAGAGATCCAGGAGCGTCACCACCCCGCGCAGGTCGCTATTGATGAGCACAAAATCCGCACTGCTGATGGCGATGTCTGCTCCGGATCCGATGGCAATGCCGATATCTGCCGATGCCAACGCTGGACTATCATTGATGCCATCGCCGACCATGGCTACCATCGCGCGACGTGTACTCGACTCGCTGTCCTTGCCGACGCGCGCCTTCTCTGTCCCTTGCAAATACCTGATCTTATCAGCCTTTCCCGTAGGAAGTACTCCGGCGATGACCTGGTCGGCGGGAATGCCGAGTTGATGTGCGACAGCAGCAGCCGTAACGGGGTTGTCACCAGACAACATCCAGACGCGAGTGCCCCGAGACTGAAGAGCTTTGACAATGAACGGTGCTTCGGGACGAATAGGATCGGAAATTGCTAGAGCAACAGCGAGGAGCCATCCGTTGGGATCAGTTCCCTGGTGACGCCGTAGGGCAACCAAAGCAACTGACTTGGCTTCACTTTTCCATCTCTGAAGCGTCTGGACAGTCTGATCCGAGACGGCAACGGAAAAGTCCTCCATAAGGGCTTCGTTACCGACAATGAGATCAAAGCCTTCTTGTGAGTCCACTCCAAGACACCTGGCCTTCATTCCCTTGCCAGCAATCTCCTGCAAGTCCTCGACCTGGGCTTTGGCAGACGTCTTTGCCGCACAAAAGGCGACGATGGCTTTCGCTATCGGATGACTGCTGTTCTCTTCGACCGCCTTCAGTGCCGCAAACACGATGCCGCTCTCCTGGTCTGCTGCATCATGGAAAACTTCCGAGTCCGTGATCTTGGGCTCTCCTCCCATCGTCAAGGTGCCAGTCTTGTCGAAAACAACGCAATCAACCCTGCTAGCCTTCTCGAACGCTTCACCTCCTCCCTTGGCCAAAATACCATGTTTCGCTGCGATTCCACCACCGACAAAGATGGCCGTTGGAGCAGCCAGTGCCAGGCCGCAGGGACAAGCGACAACAAAGACGGAAATCGCGAACTGCAACGCAAAGACAACCCATCCGCCCTTGGTGTCTCCAAGAAAGTCGTCCGACACATGGCCACTATATCCAACAGCGAGCCAGATGATCCAAGTTGCAACCGCAATGGCAATAACAACGGGAACAAAATATGCCGTCAAGATATCCGCCACTTGCTCGATGGGAGCTCGTCTGGTCTGCCCTTCGCGAACCGCCTTGACGACCTCATCCAACATCGACTTGCCAGCAACACCTGTGACACGGACCAAGAGCGGCGCATCCTTGTTGACGGTGCCCGTATACACCTCATCGCCGACGACCTTCTTGACCGGCTTGGACTCGCCCGTCAGACTCGACTCATCCAGGCTACCTTCGCCCCGAACGACTATCCCATCTGCCGGCGGGGAAGCGCCATGGGGAATGCGCACGACGTCACCGTAGTCAAGCGAGTCAGCCTGCACCACTTCATCCCGCTCCTTTTCCGTGCCATACCCTTCCACAAGAATCGCCGTCGTCGGGCGCAGCTTTCCCAGCATCTCCACCGCATCTCCCGTCCGCGACTTGCTGTACGACTCAATCAGGCGTCCCACCAGCAAAAAGAACGTGAGAAAAACAACCGAGTCAAAGTAAAAATTGGAATCATCAACCATATGCACCTTCTGCGCTCCCGCCGCGATCATCTGGCAAACGGACGAGACGTACGCAATGGTGGTGCCCAGCGACATGAGCGTGTTCATGCTGCCAAACCGATAAAAGCGCTGGAACAAGGGGACGCGACTAGCTCGTCGCCACAGCGTCCTGATCTCCTTGTATGCGCGCCTATGGAAGATGTCGGCGGCGAACAAGTAGACGGGCGTGGCCAGGATGAAGAGCGCTATTTGCGCGCGGGAGATGCCTGATGTCCATGGTTTCATCAGGAACTCGCGAGACGTGTTGCCGGAGGAGGAGGGCACCAGGGTCATGTAGACGATGCCGATGATGAAGGTGGGTATGGCGACGACAAAAGAAAAAATGACGCGCCAGAGGATTTGTATTTGGTGGTGGCGCTGGATGGCCTTGGACTGCTCCTCGAGGGAAGGAGGGTGGTAGATCGACGCCTTGAACGCCGGGTCGCTCGCCTCGATCGCCTTCAGGATGTGCCGGATGGTGAACTCGGGAGCGTCAGGGACGTAGACTAACTTGACGATCGGTCTCTTATGACTCGGTTGGCTGATCACGTCCAGCTGCCGTCGGAAGCCTGCCAGACTGGCTGAGACTCGCGAGGGACAGTGTTCGCAGTACATGCCCTGGATGCGGATCTCGACTTCTCTTCTTTGCTGTTCCTGTTCCTCCTCCGGGTCCGCGTCCTCCTGGATGGTGGTGACGTTGACCAAGGTCTCGTTGAGCGTCGCCTCGAACCCGAGATCTTTGATCTCTCCCACCAGCTTGTCGGCGTTTTCTTTACCACCGGTGAACTCGACCGTCGCGCTGTTGGTGAGCAGATTGACTGTGATATCTTGCACCCAGCCCCGCTTCTTCATCTCTTTGGTGATGGAGTTGGCACAAGACGCGCAGGTCATCCCGCCAATGGACAAGGTGGCCCGCCATGTGTCTGATGAGCTTTCGCGGTGGGCTTTGGCTTTTGGTGGTGGCTTTGGCCGCGGGTCTCCGAGGGCAACGACCTTGTCGAGTTTCACGTCATAACCTAGGTCCTCGATGGCCTCGACCAGCTCCGTCGCCTTGCTTTCGTCATGAATGTCAATGGCAGCGCTGTTGTTGATCAGGTTGACGGAGACGTTGGCTATCCAGTCCTTCTTGTTCAGTTCGTTGGTGATGGTGTTGACGCAGGCTGCGCAGGTCATGCCGCCGATGGCCACTGTTGCTCTGTACGATGGGGGTGGTGATTGAGACGATGGTACTCGTCCAAGGTCCACCACGGTGTCGGTCGAGATGAAGGACTTGGTTGTTGCTGTTGACGCCATGTTCCTTTTCCGAACTGCGAAGCCTGGAGCGTTACCTCGGACTTCCGAGACTGAAGAATGTGGTCCGACGGATTCCTTTCCCTTTTCACTTGTCTTTTCTTTTACTTCGTGACCTGTCGTCGCTTTCGATGTGCGACACTGCTCGCAGTTTTGGAGATGTGCTTCTGCCAGCTTCTGAGACTGGGCCCCAGTGAGGCCAAGGTTAAGTCGAGAAGCGGTGGTGACCCATCGTGAGAAGGCAGAGGATGATGATGCTTGCGGTCGGCCTGGGATGGGACATTGCTGAGCGTTACCTCCCTCGGATTCAGCCGCGAAGCCGATGCCGAGATCCCGAACCAGGAACCCGTTGCTGTCGTTGTCATTGTCAATGTCATTAATACCACTAACAGTAGCAGTCGTCGTTACACCGCTGACCTCGAAGCCGCTGTCTTCCAAGGCGCGGTGCATGTCTCTGATGAGGGCTGATGCGGATGCGGCTGAGTTGCCTGAGTCGTGTTCCACGGTGACGACCGAAGTGACCACGTTGGGCGAGACCCATCGGATATGCTTATGATTGGGGTCAGACTCGAGAAGAACGTTCTTTATAGTCGAGACACACGAGGGACAGTGAAGATTGGAAATGAGAAACGAGGTCGTAATGGCTTTGGCGGTTATATCGGATGTCTCAGTTCCAGTCTCAGTCGCGCTGCTGGACTGCTGCCGCCGCCGCGTTGGTATGCCGTTTGTGGGTTTCATGCTTGCTGCCAATGCTGATGTTTGGATGTTGGAATTAAAAGTTGATAATCACTTCTTCTGCCCGTACAATTTCCGTAAATTGTTCGAAGGGGTGGGCGAGTCAGAGCGTGGATGTGAGACTGTAATGTTCTTTCCTGGTGTGAGGTTGTGTATATTAGTCCGTTCCCGATTAGGAAACGGATTTGAAAGATGATGGGGTTGTACCTTCCAAATAGCCTGAGTTGCTCTGGGAAAAGATGATCGAAGGCTGTAGAGGGTGACAGACGGGAAAGGGGAAAGTGTCTCTGGTTGATGTTTGATAATTCGTGCTTCTTGTCGTTTCAAACTTGGCTGTTCGTAGTTTGCTGTGGTATTTATGATGGAAGGTTGATATCAAACTAAGACTGCTGTTGTTGTTGACTTGATGATGTGGGGAATAGAGCGTATGAAAGGTGAATTGGCGAGGACAGAACAAGTCGATTGAAGACGGACTCAGGAACGTATTAATGGAAAGTATTGAAAAGCCAGATAATTCCCACGGAATGTTGTACCTTCTATTTGTTTCTGCAAGAATAATCCTCTTCCATTCTTCTCTCCGTTGATGAAGCACTTATACCTAAGGTAACCTCGAAGTATCGCCTTCCAGGTCCCTGGTCATTACTCAGCTGGTGTTTTCACGCACAATTCGCGCAAAGCCAAGATCTCACTCGCTCGCTAAACAATGCGACATGGGATGAAATCGACATCTGACGAATTGACGGGGATTGGAGACACGCTGAAGAACAAGATTGAATGCCAACGCTCATGCAGGAACAGGCATTGATTCTGCAATCCGCACAAACAACTCAAGAACCTTGGGAGTTTGAGAGGATCGAGAACATGTTGGATGAACTTTTGTGCGGAGTGCAGTTGATAACGTTGAAGATGTGGATGTTGTTGGAGAGGCTAGAACAAAGAAAAAGGAGAGTTGGTCTCTAGCATCAAGATTCAACTCTTGGCAATCTTAAACAAGGTCTGGCTTTTCGTTCGCATGTGCTCAACTTTTTGCCTATTCCTATCATGGTCATATGAAGTTGCGGACAAACCCTTCCGAAAACGTGATATCAGTCCTCGTGATGACGCCCAACGAAAATGGCACACCACTGAACGTCTGAAGCAACCAAGGTGGGGGCATCCCTGGAGGCCTGGTTGCTTGGAAGAGCATGACCGCCAAACGTGTTTTGAATTCTGCGATCCGGGCAAGGAAGTCGCAAGCCAAAGTAAGACATATTTGATCCGATGCGTTGATGTTAAGAGTCAAACTACCTTAACCGTTATACCTATGATGGCTGTCAAAGATGCAATTGAAGGTCTTCCCGTTGTTCCACGACCGCTGATGGTGTGTTATGGATTGCCAAGTCAGTAGGTCCGCATGCAATCGGAGGATAGTGGAACCATTAGCTTCCGGATCGCGACCGTCTTGTCGTCGGACACGGCAGTGGATTTCCGGTGTCCAGGTCTCCATCGTACGGGGGCCACGGGCGAAGAGGCCGATGCCGAAAACGGAGCAGGCGAAAAAGTGCATGAAGAAATCGCAATTGCATTGCCACCCCAAAAGAGCGACTTTGGGACATTGCACGTGATCTTACCGACAGCCGGCCGGCACAGGTTCGCCTGGAACTCGGCGTGTGCGGGAACTAACCATAACCGGTTAGACCAAATCACGCAATCGACATCAATCGCACGTAGTTCGGACAGCGGCAACTTCAGACTGTTAACGAACTTTTTTGTTAGTCGCGGGATGAACTCTCAGAGTTGACACCACCACCGCAACGAGCCGGCATTGGATCTTTTTGTCGCCTTGGTCCGTGGGGGATACAACTGGGGATAATGGGATGGGATGTCCCGGCGCTGCGGAAACGGAGGCAGTGTTTCTGATACTGTTGGTCAAGTTATTACCGGATCTCGAATCGCTCTAGTGTCTGTGTAGTCCGCTTTGTAATAAAGCTGCTATTTTCTCCTTCTTGAGTCACCTCCATTACTTTTTTTCTTTGAAGATCGTTTCTCTCTTTTCTCCCTCTGTGTCAACATCATATCTGCGCTGAGGAAGCATTTATCTTGTGTTCTTTGCTTCCTGCGTTGATACGTCGTTGCGCGGGGCAATTCCTTTTGAAGTGTTATTCTTCTTCAAGGGCGTCCTCTCTCTTTTTAACTAATATCCTTATCGATACCCCAACCATCACACGTCAAGATGCCGTCCCTTTCCTCCATCTCCGGGCCGACCTATGTCACCAGCCAGCTGCTTGTCCAGCAGACTGCCTACAAGCTCTCCGACAAGATCTTCTCCTACTCCCCCGAGACCTTCGACCTCGATCTCGCCGTGAAGGAATGGGCTGAGGCCAACGAGAAGAACGTCCACGGCGAGACCACCACCGTTGTCCCTCTCCAGACCAGGGCCGGTGCCGGCGCTTTTGCCCTTGGCTACATCTTCTCCAAGGACTTCGACTTGGCCAAGCGCCATGTCCCCCAGACCCTCCTGGCCCCTTCGTTGAGCCTTCGCCACCTTCGCTCTTCCCTCGACCAGCTCGCCCTTCTCTACGGCGTCTCCAGCCCCTTTGTCGCCCATGTTGCCGCTGCCGACTACAACGCTCAGAATGGCCTCGGTGCCGACTACGCCACCGCTCTCCAGATCTCCGAGGATCTTGGTCTCGCCCTCGTTTCCAGCTCTTCTGCCTATGAGGTCCAGCACATGTCTCTGCTCGCCACTCTCCTGGCCTCTGTCCTCCCCACCCTCCACATCTATGACGGTATCCGCACCGCCAGGGAGTCCCTGAGGGTCGTCGATGCCCTCGGCGAGGCTCACATTGCCGATGTCTACGCCAAGATCTCCAAGGAGGCTGCTGCCCTGAACAAGAGGCTGGATACTGCCGGCAAGGTTGTTGAGCTTCTCAAGGCCTTCAACAACGAGCTCGGCACCTCCTATGCTCCTTTCGAGTACCACGGCCACGAGGCCCCCGAGACCGTCCTTGTCGTCTTCGGCAGCGCCGAGGCCCAGCTCGCCAAGCAGGTTGCTACCGCTTTGGCCGCCGAGGGCAAGAAGGTCGGCACCATTGTCGTCCGTGTCTACCGCCCCTTCGTCGAGGAGGCCTTCCTCGAGGTTCTCCCTGCCTCCGTTCGCCAGATTGCCGTTCTCGGCCAGGTCGCCGATGCTGCCTCCGTCGAGGATGCCAACGTGCAATCTGCCCTCTACTACGATGTCCTCACTGCTGTCTCCTTCACCGAGAAGCTGTCTCAGGCCCCCGAGGTCGTCGATATCCGTTATGCGGTTACCGATGCTCACACCCCCAACTCCATCGCCTCCATCTTCAACAAGCTCACCAGCAAGGGTGAGACCGAGCCCGTTGCTTTCAGCCTGACCGCTGTCGAGGAGGCCCAGCAGTACGTTTTCTGGGATGTCGACAACTCTTCTGCCGTTGCTTCTCCTGCGGCTGTTGGCAAGCTCCTCGAGACCGAGCAGTCCAGCAACGTCTATGTTCACCAGACCTATGACAACCTTGTCCAGGGTGGTGTTGTCCGCACCGACATCAGGGTTTCTCAGAAGTCCATCGAGGCTCCCTACCCTGTTGAGAACGCCGACGTCGTCTTCGTCGGTGAGGAGAAGCTCCTCAAGGAAATCGCCATCGTCAAGGGCGTCAAGGCCGGTGGCAAGCTCATCGTTCGTCTTCCCAACTTCAAGGAGGACGAGCTCGAGAAGCGCATCCCCGCTGCTGCCCAGAAGGAGATTCAGGAGAAGGGTATCGAGCTCTTCGTTCTCGACTCTTCCTCGTCTCCTGCTCTTGAGAAGGAGGCCCGTCTCCTTGTCGACGTTGCCTTCCTCCGCGTTGCTCGTGCGGATATCACCAAGTTCGACTCGCTCTCCGCTGACCAGACCGCTCTGACCGAGGCCGTCAACGCCCTCGACCAGTCCGTTCGCAAGGTTGAGGTGCCCGCCACGTGGGCCGAGGTTGAGGGTGCTGTTGCTCCTCTTGTCGACAGCGTCAAGCCCAACAGCTTTGTCGCCTTCCAGAAGGAGGAGGAAGAGGAGACCTCCAGCCTCGAGAGCTGGCAGTCTGCCGCCAAGGGGTTCGCTTTTAAGGAGGTCTACGGCACCCAGAACCAGCTCCGCCCTGACCTTACCGTCAAGACCTACACCATCAAGGTCAAGGAGAACCGCCGTCTCACCCCCACCAACTATGATCGCAACATCTTCCACATTGAGTTCGATCTCGGTGACTCCGGTCTCACCTACAACATTGGCGAGGCTCTTGGTATCCACGCCGATAATGACCCTGAGCAGGTCCTCCAGTTCATCCAGGCTTATGGCCTCAACGCGGATGACCTTATCCAGGTTCCTTCCCGCGAGGATCCCGCCGTTCTGGAGACACGGACTGTCTACCAGTCCCTCGTCCAGAACGTCGATATTCTCGGCAAGCCTCCTAAGCGCTTCTTCGAGTCCCTCGCCCAGTTCGCTACCGACGAGGAGGAGAAGAAGAAGCTCGAGCGTCTCGGCAGCAAGGAGGGCGCCGACGAGTTCAAGCGTCTTACCGAGGAGGATACTGTCACTTATGTCGATGTTCTCGACATGTTCAAGTCGGCCCACCCCGACTTCAACGACCTCGTCCGCATCGTCGACCCCAGCAAGCGCAGAGAGTACTCCATCGCCTCTGCCCAGGCTGTCAACCCCAACTCGGTCGCTCTCATGATCGTCGTCGTCAACTGGGTCGACACCAAGGGCCGCACCCGCTACGGCCATGCCACTCGCTACCTCTCCGGCCTTGCTCCCGGCAGCACCATCACCGCCTCCGTCAAGCCCTCGGTCATGAAGCTCCCCGTCAAGGACACCGCCCCCCTCATCATGGCCGGTCTCGGTACCGGTCTCGCTCCCTTCCGCGCCTTCGTCCAGTACCGCGCCATGCAGAAGGCCCAGGGTAAGGAGATCGGCTCCATCCTTCTCTACCTCGGCTCCCGTCACCAGCGCGAGGAGTACCTCTACGGCGAGGAATGGGAGGCTTACCTCGACGCCGGCGTTGTCACCCTGCTCGGCGCCGCCTTCTCGCGCGACCAGCCCGAGAAGATCTACATCCAGGATCGCATGCGCCAGACCGTCACCGACATCGTCAAGGCCTACATCAAGGAGGAGGGCTCCTTCTACCTCTGCGGTCCTACCTGGCCCGTTCCTGATGTCACTGCCGTGCTCGAGGAGGCCATCGCGGCTGAGGCTAAGGAGAGCGGCCGCAAGGTTGACCCCCGCAAGGAGATTGAGAGGCTCAAGGAGGATGGTCGCTATGTCCTTGAGGTGTACTAAGCGTGTCTTCTCTGTGTAGAGTATCTGTGATGGCTATATGGGTACATGTGTGTAATGTGTTCTGAGCGTGTTTGTATGTATGGGACTTGGTTCAACAAAATCTTGGTTGGGCGGTATTTTGGCATTGATATTTTTGACAAAAAGTAATTCATTCAATTGGCTCCAACTTCATTACCTACGTGGTGAAACTACAATACACCACTGGAAAGTTTGGTAGCTCGAGACCTCTGGTCAGCTTGTCCAGGCGTTTCCACATCAACTTTAAGTGTTTTCTTCGATTACGGGGGCTTAAAATTGATATGAATATGTCAAATCAGATTCTAATAATCTGTTTTTGGTTGATGATTATACATTTCAAAGTACCATTACGGCGTTCAGGACGGGTTGGTATGAATCTATCGGGGTGCCAAACTAACAAACAAACCAGTATTGGACTGTATGTGCATGTCGTGTCCTCTTGGTGAACAGTGAATAGTAACCTAAATGTCACTGCTGTGTACTGCTGGAGAAATCTCGGAATGGGGACTTGTTCAGGCCAACAAAACAAGGAATGGCTGTCTATACCCCGCATTTTGCACTCACCCCGGACTGTCAATAGCGTAGCTCCGTAGATCCGGGGAACGATTGTTAAATGACAACTGCATTTCCCCTCACGATCACTAACTTCCGGAAACCACTAGCCGTTGGTTGGTCTGCGGAGATGTAGGAATATTGGGGTAAAGGAGGGGAACCGAGGTGAGGAACCATGGCGCCCAAGATGGTTCACCTCTTCTGAGTGTCGTTCACGACTTCCTCTCAGAGTTCATTGTTTCTTGCAGTTGACAGGAGTGAATCTCACCTATTCTTGCCTTTTAAAGTTTCTCTCAAACCGTTACAGAAATAATCACATTTAGAATACAAACATGAGCGCAGCTATCCGTGTTGTGCCCAGTGTAAGTCAGCTCACGATATCTCACCGAGAGAACACAGATAAACATGCAGGAGTGACGTAGGTCTGTAACTGACAGTTCATAGAGGGCCGCCAGAGCAGTCAACCTGCTCAAGACAGTTCAATACACTCATCCTCCATCATGTCCATGCCACTCCAACCCAGGCTATCACCAGAACCAGACCCGGTCAACCGTGTCCCGATACAATGACAGGACCTCCCGGCGCAACTATGCCACTCCTCAAGACACCTCCCAACTGAAGGAGTACGCCTTTGAAATGGCCGCCTCATCCATCCGCTTTGGCCCCGGCGTCACGCAAGAAGTCGGCATGGATATTGCCAACCTCAACCTCTCCGGCACCGTCGCTGTCGTCACCGACTCAACCGTCGAAAAGCTCGACGCCATGCGCCAAGTCCGCGAGGCCTTAGACAGGGAAGGCATCAAGTACAAGATCTTCAACAAAGTCAAAGTCGAACCAAAGGACTACTCAGTCAAGGAAGCCATCGACTGGGCCCGCACCACAGGTGACTACTGCGTCTACCTGGCCGTTGGCGGCGGCTCCGTCATCGACACCGCCAAGCTGATGAACCTGTACTCGGTCTACAAGGACGCCGACTTCATGGACTTTGTCAACGCGCCCCTGGGCAAGGGCCGGCCCGTGGACCGGAAACTGCACCCGCTTATTGCGGTCCCGACCACGGCGGGGACAGGCAGCGAGACCACCGGCACGGCCATTTTTGACTTGGTAGCCAAGAAGTCCAAGACGGGTATCGCGCACCGCAACCTCAAGCCCACCCTGGGTATCTGCGACCCGCTGAACACGCGGACGATGCCGTCGGCGGTTAAGGCGAGTTCGGGACTGGATGTGCTCTGTCATGCGCTGGAGTCGTACACGGCTATTCCGTTTAATGAGCGGACGCCGAGGCCGACGAACCCGATTCTCAGACCGGCGTATCAGGGGGCTAATCCTATCAGCGACATCTTCTCGCTGAATGCGCTGAGGCAGACGGTCAAGTATTTGCCTAGGAGCGTGAAGGATCCGGAGGATATCGAGGCGCAGACCGAGATGTTGCTGGCGGCGACGTTGGCGGGTGTGGGGTTTGGGAATGCTGGTGTGCATTTGTGTCACGGTGCGTCATTGTCTTTTTTTCTCCTTGTCTCCTTTCCCCCCGAGTGATCATACTTCTTGTGTCCCAATATCTTGACTCATGTACTGACATTCCCCAACCCAAAAAGGCATGTCTTACCCCATCTCCTCCCAAAACATCGCCTCCTACAAACACGCCGGCTACGACGTCCCCCACCCCATCATCCCGCACGGCGTCTCCGTAGCCGTCAGCGCACCCGCCGTGTTTCGCTTTACCGCCGCCTCTAACCCGGATCGTCACCTCGCGGCCGCCGAGGCCTTTGGGGTGGATATCTCTAACGTCAAGCGCGAGAGCGCCGGTGAGGTGCTGGCCGAGGCCATCACCAAGTTCCTGGCTGACTTGGGCGATCAACCCGCTGGTCTGAAGGCCCTGGGCTTTGGCAGGGAACATGTCGAGCAGCTGGTGGAGGGCACGATCCCGCAGGCGAGAGTGTTGATGTTGGCGCCGGGACTGGCGAAGGAGTTGCAGGCGGAGAGGGAGCAGTTGGGACGGTTGTTTGAGAGTGCGTTGGAGCATTAGGTTTGGGGGGATGGTGACTGGTGAGAAGGTGCCTGTTGGTAATGGGGGATGGTTTGGGTTGGGTTGATATATCGGGGTTAAGGTGTTAAGTAGAGGTATGCCGGTGACTGGGGACTGCATGAAGCGATACCGACATCTGCAGAGGGGATGAGTCGGGGGAGCTTGCTTACCTGAACCAACCTACTTATCTGTTCTTTCTCTCATCCTCCTCTTCCTCCTCCTCTTCTTCTTCTTCATCGCATCATCCCCTTTGGGAGCACCGCCCGTGATCAAGCTCAAATCATGGAGAACAACTAAGCGATACAAAAGATGATTTAGACGACAATCGTTCCATATTTCTTTCCTCCCTCCCAAGCACTCCGCTGTCTCTTCAGCCTGCACTTCTCCCCTCTTGATAGCCTACCCCATCGTCTAACCGAGACCGAGCCCCTCTCAAGCTCTCCCAACTCTCCCAAATCTACGATGCCGTCCCATCAAGAAACCCCCGACAGGGGCAAAAACACACTCCAAGAGATCAACGACAACAAGCTCATCGATGCTTCCACTCCCACTCCCACTCCCTGGGTCTCCCTCTCCTGCCGTCGAAACCGTCCATCCCTCACCCTCTCCATTCAAGAACAATACGAGATCTTCAACCGTATCTCCGATGCCACGGAGGGTCAACCCACTTCATCCGGCCAACATATCCTCCGCCATGCGAGGATTGTGGAGTATATCAAATCCTATACGTCTGCCAGAGAGCGAGATGGACAACAACGGGAAGCGACGCAGTGGGGAGCTGGAGTTCCAGTTCCAGTTCTAGGGACACATCCACTTTCGCATTCGCATTCGCTTTTGGCCGCTTTTCAGGACGCAGGCATACTCCTCAGGGGTTCTGGTGAGACGTTGCCGGGTATGATCGCCGATGAACATAGCAGCGAGTACAACTATGGTGGAGATGACAATCACCTTGGAAGCGAAGAAGAAGAAGACGAGATCCTGTTCATGCGGCGAACTTCTAACCACACGTCCAACTCGTGGGCTGGTACTATTACACGAAGCAGATATGGGATTTTAGGGACCACAGAAGGGGAAGGGAAGGATGGGAGTGACGATGACAGCGACAGTGACGGCGGTGCCCCCCTTTCTGGGCCGTCTAAATATGGCGATAGTATGGACGAGAATGACGGTGATGAGAGTGATGGCGGTGCTCCCCTTTCCGGGTCATTTGAAAATGGTAGACTCGGCAACGACCGCTGTGAAGGTGGTTCGGACGGAAGACTGGACGGTTCAAATCGGATTGATCTGGCACAGTTCGCTGCCACACACCACCAACAGTTCCAGCATGGCCTCCGGGTCAATTTGGATAGAAAAGCAGACGCTCAACTTACACACCATCGTCGACCCGATACGCCGGTTCCCGCATTCCGTTCCGGGGTTCAAATAGGAGCTCGGTCCGATGCTGGTGCTGATGCCGATCCCGAGTTCTTTTCGACGGTCTTTCTATTCCAGAGAGCCGAGGCCAGGGCCCGGCTACGGGTGCTTAACCGTTTCTCTTCTTTGGATCATCCGGAGCGCATTAATGGCTTGCAAGATGGCGGACAGCAGGCGAGACAACGTTTGCAACACCAGAATTCCGACGGTACCTCTATTTCTAATGCGGACCACTTAACCTCCAACACCCGCCACCACAGCCATAGTCATGAGCCTAAATCAGCACTCGGATCGATCATAAGCAAATTCTTCCATTTTCCTCTACCCACCCCCAAGCTTCCCAGCCCAAGCTCGTCTTCCCGGTCGGTTCCCGCCCAATCATCAACACTACCGCCACGCGCTCTTCTCCTGTCGTACGAACTGCAAGGCAATCGCACTACAAACCAAGTCCCCAAACCGCCTACCCCAACCACCAGCACTGGAGACACCACTACCGGAGACTCCACCCCAATCACCGGAAATTCCACCCCCTCCTCCGCCCAACCCTCCTCCTCCCACCTAGGACCCTTCCCCCTCTCCCCCTCCACCATCGCCCTCCTCGCCTCGTCCCAAGCTTCCCTTGAACGTCTCACTACTCCGAAATTCCATCCTGGTTTCAGCCGCTTCCGTCAGAATCGGAGTCAGGAAGCCCAGAAAGCCCAGGCCCAGGCCCAGGCCGAGGCTAGCACAGCGACATGGACGAGCATTGACATTGGACCTGGACCGAAGAAGAAGAAGGAGAAGAAGGAGAAGAAGGAGAAGGAGGAGGGGGAAGATGAAGAAGAAGAAGAAGACTGGGAGTGGTTGGATAACCCTTGTGATGAGTATCGTATAGGGCGTATATATAATCCGGGGAAAGGAAGGGGGTATGCGAGGAATGGTGGGTTTGGAAGGAGAGAGATGGATGAATTGCCGGGGGGGTTGGAAGAGGTGTGCATGGATTATGGGTCTGTGCTTGATCGGAATGGGAACGGGGAAGGTTCAAGTTCTAGTGGAGGACTCCAACACCAACACCAGCACCAACACTTGCAAACCCCCATCCCCATACCTCTACCGCCCTTACACCGGGATATCACGAGAAACCGAGGTATCACGAGAAGCGGAACCCCATCAACTTCAACTACGAGTCAAACCCAAACCCATCTCGCAACCTCAAGGCTTCGCCAAACTCAAACTGAGCGGGAATCAACTAGCTCAACATCGCTATCCCGGCCTTCATCGTACACGCTATCGCGACCCTCCATGTCGGCATCGTCCCCCTCCCCCTACACATTGTCATTGTCAGGGGAAGTGGGAGTGGGCGTGGGGGTGGCAGGGAGGGAGCGAAGTGAGGACGAGAGGAGGAAGGCGAAGGGGAAGGAGAAGGGAAAATGGAAAGGGAAGGAGAGGGCAGAAACAATTGACCAGGAGCGTCATGGAATCGGGAGGGAAGTAGCTCCTCAGCCTCCTCCTGCTCTTGTGCGGAACTCACTTGAGAGACATGGGCACGGGTATGGGTACGGTCCAGATGGGTATTGGGATCGGGATCGGGATCGGGATCGGGATCGGGATCAGGGGTCGAATTCTACTTTTGCGGGCCGGAACCAAGAGAGGGAGAGGAGGCGAGAAGATGCTCGTACTTACACGGTCAGTGGCGCTCAACATTCTGGGCGGCCGAGGTTGGATGACAGTGTTAATATTGATGAGGGTTTTGCTGACGTTCGTCCAGGTCGTGTGACGAAGAAGCAGTGAACAGGGGCATCTTTGAATGGTTAGGGGATTTGGATATTTCAGGACGTTATTTGGATACCGGATGGATAGCAGATGGCAAGTGGAAGGTACCTTAGCAGTTTAAGGGGGAATTGGACGTCGATTGTGCGAATATCTGTGATACCTACAGGTAGAGGTAGGTAGGGAGGTGAGATATATCTCATGACAGGAAGTTGAATGTGTAGCATACGTTGAGAATATCTCCAGAGTTGCCCAACGTCTCGTGTACCTTTAGCACTTACGAAATCAAGTCCAGTTACAATTTTATTCACCCTCATAACTGCTAGCAGCCTGCCTAGTCCAACAACAAGGTAACACCAAATAAGCTTATACCCAACTCCCAACCTTCTTCTCCCTCTCCTCTCCCTCTCCCTCTCACTTTCTACACGACACCATATCCGATGACCTCAAAAAATCCATCCGCAACTCCATCCTCTTCCGTCCATGCTTCTCCAACAACCTCCTCTCCAAAAATCTTACCTCCCTCCCCTGCTCCTCATCCATGTCCTTCCCCCTCTTCACCCTCTCCTGAGCCCTATCAACCTTCCTCAACACCTCATCGTCTTCTTCCGTCCAAATCCCCGGCACATTATCCGGCAACTCATACCCCTTAGCCAGCAGATCGATCGCCCGTCCCGCCACATTCGGATCGTGCGTCGTCACCCACGCCCCCCGGTTGCAGTGCCGCTTCTTGTAGCCGAGCGCGAGGTAGCGGTTGACGATGGCGAGCGGGTCTTCGGAGGCTATGCCGTTGCCTAGGTCGCGGCCTGTGTGGTGTGGTACAGCTTCTGGTGCGGCTGTGGATTGTCGATGCTGCTTTTGGTGGCGTTGATGGACGAGGGCTGGGAGGGAGGATCGTGGTGCGGCAGAGGACCGAGGAGGATGAGGGTGAGAGGATGGTTGTGCCTGGGGTTGGCGTGGTCGGGCAAGGCGTAGGTTGCTGCCGCCTTCTTCGAGTGAGGCGAAGGGGTCGGGGGGAATTCGGAACCGAGGAGGCGGACTGCGAGAGGCAGGTATAGGTTCTCTTGGGGGAAGTTGTCTGCGAGCTGCTGGGGCTCCTGTGGAAGGGCGAGGGGCAGGGACGGGGATGGGAGAGCGTCTTCGCTCGGGAGGAGGCCGAGGAGGGTTGATGGGTGTGGCGAAGGCGTCGTTA
The DNA here is from genome assembly GCA_009806235.1 of Neurospora sp. CHS-2018c. NCBI lineage: Eukaryota > Fungi > Ascomycota > Sordariomycetes > Sordariales > Sordariaceae > Neurospora > Neurospora sp. CHS-2018c. The sequence continues at coordinate 920,742 of RAPC01000007.1, read as the reverse complement.
CTTGAATCTGAGTCCGAATCTGAGGAGATGTACTGTGCTTGGTTCTTTGAGCTCGGTTGAGTAGCAGACTTCTGCGCCGATGAAAGCTGTTGCGATTTCGATGCCGGAGAGCGTCGAAGGGAAAGAGCCCTTTCCACTGTGGGCTGCCGGGGTTGTTGTAGCGGCGTGGTGAAAACGTCATCGTTATCTTCCCTGTGATCTGTTACAACATAGTCGTCTCCATCATCTCTAGAGACGGGTATCTCGTCAGCAGCGTCGTCGTCGTCGTGGTCGACCGGAGTGACATCAGCAGTCTCTTCTGGCCTGGAGGCTACTTCCGGAATCGGTGGGAGCGGAGATTGCCATCTCTTAGGCGGCGATTCTGGGACCTCGTCCTCCACATCGTATCGTAGTCGCTTCCTTGTCATCCTAGCCAGCGGGGAGGAAACTATCTGATCGAGGTTCCTCTTCAAAGCCCCCGAAGATTTGATGGCTCCTATGATAGGCGGAGAGGACCGAAATTCGGTGGTATTGGGGTCTTGAGGTAGTGTGGTGTTTTCTGCCCCATCAGCACCAATCCCCTCTTCTCCTTCCTCGATTTCATCGTTTTCATCGTTTTCCGCCTCTTCATTCTCTTCTTCCTCGCTGTCCTCGTCTGTCTCTTGATTGAGCTCATGAAGTTTAGGTTCACATTCTTTGTAGAACGTTTCGAATTCAGCAAGGTGTTCCTGGAATGCTGCCTGTAGCTGGTTGGGAACATCTGGCTCAGCAATCCAGTCAAAGTCCAACAGTTCAGCAATCTCTTGCCAGTCCCGTGCATGAGCAGGCACTTTATGTTCCATAACCGCGCTCCATAAATCACACATGTCTACAGCTTTAGTCCCAATCGTTACCCAAGGAGCCGGATTGGTCCCAAGGGCTTTGTTATAAAGGCTAAAGTATTGGTTGAACTGCTCTCTCTGAGTTCGGGCAGGCTCAGAGGAAATCCCCTCTTCAGGTGATTGTCCTAGGTCAATAGACCCTTCATCGTCACTTAAGATTTCGGACTCCTCAAGGGCAGGTGCACAAGCCCATCGCACCAAAGACCCTTGTGCATGAGCCTGGAACATTATCAAACTTTGCCGCCAGGGAATTTGTTTTCGGGCCTGGTAAGATCGCCACGCTCGTTGAATGATAGAAGCACTCTTAATCTTCTTCTTTTCTTCATGAACCAAGCGAGCTCGTTTGTTGATCTCTTCGAGCCGCGAAGGTGTCGAGCGAGGCGAGGACTTTTTGTGTGCAGAGCTTGTAATTGTAGCTTTTACAGGGCGCATGGGTGAGCTCTTCGTAGGGACATCTTGACGAGCTCTATTCAGGGCTGCTGAAAGTCGCCTCTTAGCCGCGGCTTGATCAGCGCTCTGAGGCGTCGCCTTTAAGTCGGGGCGAGTGATGACCCTTGGAGTTGGCTCAGGAAGGCTGGACTCAGTAGGATTCGGGGCGGCAGGGGCGGCAGGAGCAGCAGGATCGTCTTCGTCTTCCTCCAGGTTCGTTGTAGCTTGCAGTTGTTTAACCCATCTGTTCCGCCAAGATGACCAACTGTGATGCGGGTGTTTGTCCGCAAAGTCCTTGTAGATGATGTTTCCCTGTAAACTTTCTCCTTGCCGATTCATCTGCTTGACGTATCTGATCAAAATTTGGTCATCTTCTTCGGTAAAGGCGACTCTGCCAGAGGCAGGTGCGGGAACAGACGAAGATTGTGGAGCCTGTGAAAGGCCTGGGACTGGCGTGTGTACGGTGGTTGTTTTTACGGAAGGCGTGCCGATTTTGACATTCTCTTTTTGGCAGACCGGTGCTGGGGTATGAGAAGGAGGTGGTGGTGGTGGTGGTGGCTGATAGTCTTGAGGAAGCAGTCCGGCCAGAGTATCTCTGTGCTGATGATCGTATCGCTTGCTGAAACGATCTCTCCATGACTGCCATGTGTGCCGAGGGTATTTTTCTGCAAGCTCCATGTAGATCTGGTTGCCACGAATGTATGCGCCTGACCTCTCCTTCTGCAAGACCCAGTGAATAAGGATATGGTCGTCCTGTGGTGTATAAGGGGTCCGAGTGCTCTTGGTAGACATGGTTGACCCGACAGGACGCGCTCCCTGGGCAGCGGCATGTTCGATCGTGTAAAGGTCTATGTCGGCCAGCTGACCCTCACTGATGGAATCAGTGATGTACTTCCAAGATACAGAGCCGACAGGGGCATTTTTGAAGACATGGTCTGCAATGAGAACATTGGCATGCTTCTCAAGAAGTACTATTTTCCCTCCATTGGCCTATTTGGGATGTTAGTTAGTTGGTCTGGCTCTACTAAACCGTCTACACATACCTTGATTGAGTCTACCAAGGACTTGCGATCTGGCACTCTCTGGGAGATCCAAAACTTGAGTCCGTTGAAGAGTGTACCCTCGTAGGGATTTTGGGTGTTGTTCCCATCAGGGGTCTGAGTGGCCAAGACGCCTTCGTAGACTATTCCGGCTGACGGCATCCTGAAGTGTGACTGACTGATATGGTTGTAAAGTCGGAGAATAGGCTATTGCCCTAACCCTGGATTGGAGCTCTTCCAGTCAGTCACTTGAGCTTGAGCGCAATAGAAACAAGGCCTGATCTGCAAGCTTCAATTTCAACTCATGGTTCCGAACGGTGAAAATCTTGCGTGTAGAACGGTGACGTGGAAATGGTACTGATTGGTTGTCGATTTATCTTTTGGTGCAAATTTGGTGATGGCCTCACTTTGGGTGTGTTGGCGTTGGGCGCAGAGACGGGAACGTGCAGAAAGTGTTCGTTGGCGGAGGAGAAATCCACAAAGGATTCACGACAGCCCGCCAAACCTGAAGGGTTACAGTCCGAATAGAGAGGGGCAAATGAATCTGATGAAAGGGTGATCACAGCTTCCACTTGTGAATTTGAAGTCCAACCGCCGTGCCTTCCCTCTCTTTGTTGCGCGTGTTTGGCGTGGACCCCTCGTCGCGCTCTCACGGGGACAGGACAGGGAATGAACAGTTCAGTGGTCGCAGTGACCAAGCAAGTGCATCAACCCTAACCCTAACCCCAACCTCTAGGCACCCAACACAGCAGGCAGTCTTGGCATTGTCGACCGGCTGGGTCCGAGCTGAGCTGGCCTCGTTCTTTGGCTTCAGATGTTGCTTTTTCCCTCTCAACTGTTCGTTTGTCATTTGTCGCCATGATATCTTTAATTTTCTCCCTTCTTTTCACTTCCGATTCTTAATGTCTTTTTTGTGCCCATCAACTCGTTTCGCTGCCCATTTGGAGACGCCCAAGCCCATTCCTCCCGTCTCTGTTTGCCCCTGAGAACAGCTGTGTGTTGACAGGGGTGTTCGCTGGCCGAGACACCCGCGAGGAGGGACCTCACAAAGAAAAGGACAAGACCCAACTTGAGTTTGTCAACAACCAACTGAACTGGAAACATATCCTCCACGGACAGATTTGATCAAGTTTCGTCGAGACACTTCTTGGATCACCAATCCGTATTATGATTCTCACTTCCCGGACAACAAGTGAAGGAAACAAGGAATCGGCAGCACCATGGGCACCATCGCAATCATCGCCGCCGTCATCCTTGGCATCTCATTCATGACCTTCGTAGCCTTCTTTGGCAGACTACCTGCACTACGGTATGTATCTCACCATCCCATGAAACCCCCATCACAAACCCTCTCATCACATTGCTAACCATTTCACAAAAAAAAAAAAGAAACACCCCCATCTCCTTCCTCCACCGTCTCATCTGGATCCATCTCCCCAATGGCGTCCTCGCGGTCGACCGCACCTTGACCAACGGGCGCCTGACCACCTCCCTCACCCGCCTCGGCCGCCACCTCTGGTACGATCAACACCCGACCATCCTCATCTTCTTCTTCCTCTTGCTTTCAGTCGGCGAGTATTTGTATCTCCCCGTCGCCTGGCCTCATTTCTCTTCGGTGCACAAATTCTTCGGCACCATCGCCATCCTGTGTCCTTACCTCTTTCTCCACCTCTCGGCCTTCACCGACCCCGGCACGGTGAACCCCGAGACTCACGTCCGCGAAATGGCCCGCTACCCCTACGACTTCACCCTCTTCCACCCCGGCACTACCTGCGAGACTTGTCACCTCCTCAAACCGGCTAGGTCGAAACACTGCAGTATCTGCAAGAAGTGCGTCGGGCGAATGGACCACCACTGTATTTTCATCAACAACTGCGTCGGCGCCAACAACCAGCGGTGGTTCATCCTGCTGCTTTTCAGCACGGCAATACTAACGTTGTACGGCGGGGTGCTGGGGCTGGGGATTATCCGCACGAAAATCCAGGCGCGGTTCCCGTACTGGACGTTGTTACCGTGGCGGACTTCCACTCAAGCATGGGAGAACGGGGATTTGGATTTCCACCGGTGGCTGGTCCTCTGGAGCTGGGGACTGCAGTCTGGCGTGGCGATGGGGAGCGTTACGTTGTTGGCGCTGCTGACGACGCCGTTGGTTTGGGGATTGTTGGGGTATCATTTGTGGCTGGTTTATTTTGGGACGACGACGAACGAGAGTATGAAGTGGCAGGATTGGCAGGCGGAGATGGATGAGGGCGGGGTGTATAAGCGGAGGATAGAGAGTGACAGGGTGAAGGATTTGAAGGTCGAGCCGGCGTGGACGAGGTGGCCGGTTGAGGCGGAGCAGGTCATGGTTAGGACTGATGATGGGAAGCCGCCGAGGTCGAGTCATAGGCTGCCCGGGGAGGGGGAGTGGGAGGCGGTTTGGAGGTTGAAGGATGTGGAGAATCTTTATGATATTGGGTTGTGGGATAATTTGGTTGATGTCTTCTTGCCTTACTTCATGTTCAAGGAGTCAAATGGTAGGAGTCCTGTTGACGAGCGGGAATTTGGGAGGGAGAGGGGTAGGAACAGGAGGCGGAGTTCTTGAATGATGTTTTGAGATTTGGGATACCCATAGATGTCTTGACACAGATAGATGTTGGCACGTATAGAATTGGATGTGTTCTTCACTCCGTCTTCGTGCAAAGTAAGGAGCTTTGCGATGATTTTCTCCAAGTTTCCACGTTCCAAGGGGTATCAAGTCTATTGGCATTGCTTCAAATGGTACATAAATAGGTAATACAGTGACTTCCAAGCTGACATCCAATCGTTCACCTAGAACGACGCTTTCTCCCGGCCTCCCTTAGGGTTTGCTGTCCCCTGATGCGGCGTTGCCCACACGATCTGGTCAAACGGTATGATCTTGCTTACCGTCGCTGCTGGCTTGTTCACCACACTTCCCAGTTCCGGCGCCTCCTCATCTGCCAGCGTCCGCTCGTCCCTAACCAGACCAGCCATCTTCGCAATCGCCAGCCTCGCGCCCGCGATACCCAACCCGGCATTCCTCGGGTCACCCGCGCCTGTAACCCACAACTCTCTCTCCCACCCCTTACCCTCCAGCCACGTCAAACTCTCCTCCTCAATCTTCCTCAGCTCCTCCCACACCTTAACACACATATCCCCAATCGACCCCTTCTCCCTCTCGTTTCCCTTCCCCTGGTGATACTCCTCCATCGAGTCAATCTTATCCGCCTTGGTCAAAACAACCGTCGTTCTGACCCCCGCATCCCTCAACATGCCCAACACCGCCCTATCATCCTTCTTGACCCCCGCCACCGAATCAATCAGCACCACCGCCCCCTTCAACATCTTCCTCTTCTCCAGATACTTGGTAATCTCCTTGCCCCACTCCGCCTGCGAGTTAAACCCATAACCGGGCATATCCACCAGAATCAACTGATTCGTCGGTTTCCTTTCCTTACTAAACTTATTCTTCTCCTCCCTCTTCTCCGACCGCGACTTAATCGGTGACTCCCCCTTTTCGGGCTCCGCCTCCTTCTTGGGCGGCGCCACTTTCGGTGGCGGGCCGAACCCGTATGCGTTCATCGTCTTGGTGCTGCCCGCGTGCGCGGACGTGATGGCCCGCCCGGCCCGGCGCGCTTCGAGACCGTGTGCCCGACCGGCGGCGGCGCCAGCGGCGCCCGATAAAGCGTTGATTAAAGTCGACTTGCCCACGTTGGAGCGGCCTAGGATGCACACTTCGGGCACGTGCGTGTTGACGGGGAAGTTGAGGAAGCGAGGGGAGGCGTACATGAAGTACGGCTTTTGGCAGGTGAAGATGTGGGTGGCGGCGAAGAGGGAGTTGGCGGTCGGAGCGGGAGCGGGGAGGGCGCGCTGGTTGGGGTCGTTGGAGGGGGGTGGGAGGAAGGAGAAGGATGATGGCGCTTTTTCGACCGGGCCTGTCTTTTTGATCTTCTTGGGCGTTTCTTTGGGCTTCTCTGTCTGTTTCTCTTTGGGCTTCTCTGGTTGTTTCTCCCTGGGTTTCTCCTGTTGTTTCTCCTTGGGTTTCTCCTTGGGTTTCTCCTGTTGTTTCAATTTGGTCTTCTCGATTTGCTTCTCTCTAGGCTTCTCCGGTTGCTTTGCTCTGGGCTTCTCGGGTTGTCTCTCTTTAGGCTTCTCGGGTTGCCTCGCTCTGGGCCTCTCGGGTTGTCTCTCTCTTGGCTTCTCGGGTTGCCTCGCTCTGGGCTTCTCGGGTTGCCTCGCTCTGGGCTTCTCGGGTTGTCTCTCTCTGGGCTTCTCGGGTTGCCTCGCTCTGGGCTTCTCGGGTTGCCTCGCTCTGGGCTTCTCGGGTTGTCTCTCTCTGGGCTTCTCGGGTTGTCTCTCTCTTGGCTTCTCAGGTTGTCTCGCTTTAGGCTTTTCGGATTGTCTTTCCTTGGGCATATTCGTTTGTGTTGATTGAGGTCGTGATGTAGATCGTGCTGACAAGCGTTGTCGTGCTAGGTTCGCTGTCGTGGAGCTGAAGAGACGGATGGAGGAGATCGGGGCAGCGACTGCGACGGGTCGGGAGGCTGCGAGTTGTCGGAGGACTAGACATCTTAGGTTGGGTGGCATGGCCAAAATACTGGCCATTGCCCTTTGGTTCGTCATATCGGCGTATGCTGCCGACGATTTCGGTTGTCGGGATCTTGTCTGGCGCAACAAGACAGCAGTGATGGGGGGGRGGGGGGGAGAGTCGCAGATTTCATCCGACTTTCTGTAATTGATATGCCATGCTAACTCCCGATAACACCAGCTTTGCCTGCCGCGAAGACTTGTTATCTTATCGATAAGCTTAGTGTCTGGGGTTAGGGTTGTAGGTGAGATTGATGGAGCTCTCTGGAAGCTCTGGACATTTTTCTGGAGCACAAGTCCAAACTGACCTCATCTTCGATCCGCAATCGCATCCGTCTCGTCGCGTCCTCCTCCAGTCCACACCCGCATTCTGCCGTCGCAAACTCTCCAATCTCCCACCTCCCTCTCAACCCAACCACCACCCACCACATCGTCACCCAACCAAAGCGAACGCCAAAATGTCTGCCGCAAAGACCAATATCCTCCATCTTTACCGCGCCTTCCTCCGCGAGCTTCCTCCCCGGCCCTTCCTCACCACCCCGCGCGCCCCTCTCCACCAGCGCCTCCGCGACTTCATCTCTTCCACCGCCGCTCCCGCCTCCGCCGGCGCTGTCACACCCCTCCACAAGCCCTCCATCGCCGAAGCCGAGCAGTTCCTTGCCTACCTCCAGGCGCAGCGGGAATACGTCACTCTTTTGGAGCGCTACAACCCCGGCATGGGCATGGACGAGGAGACGAGGGTTAGGTTGACGGCTAAGAGGGTGGGCATGGACCTGCCTAAGGAGTTTAAGGATGGGGAGGAGGAGAAGTAAACCGTGGATGGTCAACCGCGCCATGACCGCATCGCATGCGGGTGTACAAGAAAGAAAGACTGTATTATTGTTGGGCTTGCTTGGATGGAAGAAAGGCGTTATGGGAGTTCTGTTTCAATATGAGGTTGGGAAGTCTAGGAAGACGGGATTTTCAACCTGCGACAATGATTTGGTTGAGGAGGAGTAGGGGAGTTGAGGCGGAATAAGATCGGGGTCGACTAATACGATCGGCGGCGACGGCATCGACGAAGACAAGAAGGCGCAAGCAAATTCAGTTGGCTGAACGGACGATCCGGACGAAATGAAAATAAGGACAGTTTAGGAAGGAAGGGGAAATTCAAAAGACCAAAAAAGTCAAAAAGCTCAGTCGCCCAAGCCTGGAGTTGAACTCGAGACCTAGACAACCTGCGAAAACTTACGACCTATACCACGCATCTGAAGTGTTTTCTGGCTCCCGCACACCATATGGTCCAAGGTCCAAGGTACTGCCGCTGGATGGTCAACTGCTTGCCTTAACGACAACTGATAAATGCAAAGTATCTTGATCAACGAACTTCTGGTGCCGTCGAAATTCTCATGGTTAGTGTTGATCAGTGACCAACCGGAACGGGGTGCTTGCTATGGTGTTGGTCATATCATAATTGGGAGTCCGCCTCCATTATTGTCCCGTTAAGCGCCAGCAAAAGCCGAGTCAACGACGGCCTCACTCACAACTTCCTGTCCATCTCTGTCTCCAGGCTGTGTCTGCTTTCGCCATACTAAACAGCCCCTTTGCTTTCGCCCTGGCAACAACCCATTTCGTCGAATCTTTTCGTCTGAATCCAATATACTTTCTCCCTCATCAAGTCCTCGCACACCTTGGCAAAGTGAGACTTCCTGATGGCATCATCTACTCGTACCGGGGTCACTCAAGCAAACAGTTCACAATATGGGACTGAACTTGTCTTGCCTAAACAGGACCCTATTCTTGAGTTTCCAGGCCAAGAGGCCTCAGTTCGAGGAGGGCCCTGTCCAAGATATCTCGGTTGAACTGCTACTTACATCTACAGACCACGTTTCCGCCGGTTTGACGCTATCACTATCTTCTCCCAGTCTCTCCTCCACTAAGTCGGTCGAGTGTCCAACAGACTACCTGCTTGTTTTCCCACCAGAACCACCAGAAATAAATCCCAATCTTCAGTCCTTCCTCGCCTCCACTCATCCACTTGATGCCCGTGTTTTTTTCATCCTTTTCAATACGAACAGACTCATCCGATAAATCACTTCGGCTTACATCAAACTAAAACTTCCATCTCTACCACCGGGTGCTCACCGACAACACTCGTACGCCTCCCGCAGCTCAGGGTTCTTCCACTATAAGAAGGCCTCTACTTCTCTTCTTCCGGCTCACAATCTTCTTCTCCTGGACATAAACGATATCTCCAACAAGCCTCGGGCAGGCCGGTTCGATAACGGCCTCATCCTCTGCTGTTATCTTCTCTCACATCCTTTCCTATGATCCTTTCCTTCGCCGGACATCCGAACTTCCCTCAAAATATCATATCTCCTTCAACTCACCTTTCATACGCCATCCGACTTCACTCAACTACAGCGGGTACCAAACTCGAACAATTCGTAGTCATCGGATCTGATCCGAGGCACCCTAACACCATCGACTGGGACAGCCTTCAACCAGATATCGAATTTCTATCAGGCGGTACGGATCTCCCCATCCATCACCGTGTGTACTCGGTCACTCACTCACATATTCCTGGCTAGCCGAGTATCGTCTTGTTCAACGCCGATTAACCCTCAACTGATTGATCCGTCTCTCTTTCACATCGAGACATCTGCAGAGGCAGAGACAGGGGATAGCAGAACATGGACAACCTCACGCCACCACCCACTCTCAATGGAGACGTGCCACATCAAGAAGGGCACTGCACGAACTCGCAATGTGCCCGAGCTCGTGGCATTCTAGTTGGACTCAACGACACTCTCCGAGCGGAAAAGGTTCAAGCTCAACAACAAAAGGATGAAGCCCAAGAAGAAGCAAATACCCTCAGGAGAGAGAATACCGAGTTACGGGCAAAAATTGCACGGTTGCGGGCAGGGCCTACAAAGCACACCCAAAGGGTATGTAACAGCAAAGTAAACTTGGATACTGGAAAAGTACTGACATCAACTAGACCTGGCCACGAATGTTACGCCAACACCTTGAAACCGGAGACCCAGCATGGGATAAAGTATGCAGACAATGCAACAAGGAGGAGAACATGAGCGTAAAGGTCAACTGGGTGCATCCAAACATCAAGTTCGTCACGCCAGAGGAAGCAGATGCGGTCGTTGATGATCTGCCGGGACCGGTCGACAACAGGCAATTTGCATTCAATGCCCTCCCAGTCGAAGTTCAAGTCAGGATCTTCAAGCTCTGGTTATTTAAAGAAGGCAAACTCGTTCACGCCATCTCAAGGCTCGATCCCTTCGTCCCAAACGAGGATTTTCCAGATGACGCGGCCCTCAGAAACCGAAGTGGTCTCAAACATGTCTTTTTCTTCGGGGAGCGAAACTGCTCCATCGCCCACAGCGAACCCCCCAATTCCCTTCTCCGTATCCTTCTGGTATGCCGTCGATTCTACTTCATCGGCATTCACTGTTGGATGGGCCTAAACACCTTCGCCTTCTCCAGCCTCGGAGAGTTCATCCGCTTCTGTCAAGGCATTGGTCCAGCGCGTCTCGATCGACTGCAGCATCTTGAGATCACCCTAACGGGCAACCAATATCTCACCATTCCTTTAGACGAAAAGGGCCGTATTCCTTACTCCCGACGTACATTTCCTCTCAGCTTTCTACCCGATTGCCACCGTCTCAGAACGCTGGTGATTCATGTGAACGAATCGGGCAAAGATTACAGCCGTCGCCGCTATGAGAACCGGGACATCAAGGAGTTCATGGATGGCAAAACCGCTGGCCAGCCAAACCAGCGCAAGCTCCGCGCTCTCCGCTGCATTCAGGGGATAGATTATATCTATACCCTCCGCGGCCTGGAATGGATTCGGTTTTATGACCTTCATAAGGCTATCACATCGGGGACCGCTACCCGTGAGCCAGTAGCGGACTGGTCGTTCGTGGAGGACGTTACGAATACTGCTACTATGCAGAAAGTGCCTAGTCGTCGAGAGAGTTCAAAGCTGGAGAATCTGGAGCCTCTTTTCAGTGACAATGGCCAGCAAGAAGAGGCTTGGAACCCCGGCAGGGCAGATTGGGAGCTGGTCAAAAGCTTTTATATCGACAACGGTGGCACATGGTCGTATGACCAGTTGAGACAGGATGGGTTCCCTCATGATGCTGACGTTCCGTCACATTTGAGTGCCCGGAGTGGTCCAAGGCAGGGGCATTCTTCGAACTCGGGAAGTTCGAGTTCTTCGAGCTCAAGCTCTTCTTCAGGTGGACCGCATCATGGTCGTGGAGGTGCTACTGCTGCCCGACGTGGTCAGGCCCAGGGTGCCAGAGGAAGGGCGAGCAGAGGTCGTGGAGGTTGTTTCGCCAACGTCAATGCAGCGCGCAGCAACCCTACACCGTCCCCAAGCATTTCGGTCGACACTAACACTTCTATGTCTTCTGATTCTCGTTCATCTGACTCCGACTCCAATGATTCCCAAGGCATGGCCATGAGTGCCGCAGGAGGATCTATTGCCGATGCCATTGATCTCGGCGGCTCGGATTCTGATTCCAACACAGAGACCGACTCACCACCTACCGGAAGGGCCGGTAGTATGATAATCGAACTCTTGTCTGGTTCAGAATCCGACTCAGAGGAGGATAGCCTCTTCGTCAGCCAACACGACCACAATCACAACTATCATCACCGCGACCCCAGCCGTAGCCGCAGCCTCCACGGCAGCAGCAGCACAGGCGACGCAGCAACCCCGATGCTCATTGACGACGAAGACGACCATAACCACCAGCACCAGAACCAGTCCAGTCCAACCCCCCACCCCTCAGAAGCCCCAAGCGTTACCGCCTCCGCCCCAGCCCGCCTCCGCTCCCTGACCCCTATGGGTTTCATGACCCCAAGTATCATGGACAGAGGCATCTCCGTCCCAGCGAACCTTCCATTCCTCGGATTTTCTTCATCCGCCCCCGCCGCACCAGGTTCGGGGCTAGGTTCCGGTTCCAGGAGCGGTTCAAGACCAAGAGGAGGTCCCCCAAGCTTCGCTTCGTTGGTTAACATTCAACCAGCGTCGGTGGGGGCGAGGTACTTACCTCCTAATAACGCGGCGGCGATGGAGGCAGTGGAGTTTCTGGCTGCAAGTGTGGCTGCTTCGAGGAGGGGTTCTATGTCTATGTCTATGTCTATGTCTAGGTCGGTTTCTAGGTCGGTTTCTAGGTCTGGGTCGTTAGCGTTTGGGAGTCGAGCGAGGACGGCGTCTAGTTATGGACGGTCAAGATCGTCAGGGAGTTCAGGATCGGGGCTGTTTGTCACGCAGAGGCAGAGGCAGTCAGGAGGTAGTGAGAGGGATAGTGTTGATTTGACGAATGGTGATGATGATGGTGGTCGTCGTCGTGATTCGCCTGGGGGAAGTGGTGGAAATGGGAATGGGGATTTGGTGACGATTGAGGAGGAGGATGGTGACGAGAATGGGGATGACAACATGGAGGGTCGGGATAGCGGGTATGAAGGAGCGGATGATAGTGATGTTGAGATGGTGGATTCGGTCTAGGCTACATTGAACGGCTACCTCTAATGAGTTGTTGGAGGATGGAACTGAACGAGTTCAAGTGAACTTGCGATGTCTTTACTCTGGAGCAATATGCATGTTTGGTGTTGGGGTAAGCGTTGGGCTGTTTGGTTGATTGATACCCCTTTTCATGTTTTAACAAGATATCTACCTCTGACTACCGGCCGAGAGGGGAGAGGGTAACGGGCTCGCGGTGTGTTCTTTCTTTTTTCTTGCAAGGGGCGTATCTACCGGTCGAAAATGCCTCGGCCTGCTTCATATACGCCCTGAATGATTTTTCAGATGCATTTTTGGTAGGCTGATAGCCCTAGGGGGTGTCAAGAGATGCCTACCTAGCTTTCGTGCTGAAAGCTACCTCTACTATCTGGGTCTCTTAGCTATCCTCACAATCGATGATTTTTCCAATGCCCTTTAAATTGCTAGAGGTAACTTGCTGGTCAAACCTGTTAAGAGTCCCTACCTATGGGAGTAACAGTGTGAGATGATATCCTATTATATCCTTGGATCTCTTCCCCAATCTCTATATCCGCGTCTTGTATCTTCCATTCTCTACCTACCCTTGAACCCTCGATACTACAAGCTACGTGGCAGATCACTACCACCTGCACCCTCAAACCCACCCACCCCCATTCTCCAAAACCCTTTCATCCCCCTCCCTCTCCTCACAAAACCCCCCCATCCTCCCCTCCCCATCCCACCTCCTCCTTACCTCTTTTAGCTTTCTCGCACACTCATCACTCCAAAACCTCGCCCTTCTCACCCTAAAGTCCGAATCGCCCAAGTAACTCCCCACTACATACTTTTCCACCCCTTTAAACACATCCCTGACCCAGCTTGTACACCGCTCGTCGTCCTTAGCGTCCGACCAGATGGTGTAAACGGCAAAATAGTGATCACTTTGCATTGAGAGGCACATTTGGTTGGAGTCCAAGGGTTGGCGAGAGCGCGGGGACATGGAGAACCAGAGGGCGGATGATTTGGGTGTTGGTAAGGTTGTAAAAGCTTGTTCGAGGACGTCCGGGATGGAGGTTGCCTCCTCCGAATCAAAGCCGGAAGAGGATTTAACCTCAGAAGGGGACAAAGGCGGAGATGGTGAGAGATCATTAGAAATATAAGCGTTATCAGAGCAATACCTATGCCCCAACGGGTTGGCCAACAATTGCTGTATGTCCTCCTGCGTGAGAGAGGTGGGCTGGCAGAAGATCAGATGTTTGGTGCCGGGCGGGTGCAGGTCATGGATGGGTTGCAGGGCGGCGAGGGCGGCGGAGCGGGAGGTGGTGAAGAGGGTGAAGGAGGCGAGGATGGTGGGTTCGGGTTCGTAGTCTGAGTCTTTGAGGTTGGATGTGGATGTTCTGAATGGGTTGAATGAGTTGGAGGTGCGCAGGTGGATGGAGACGCAGACGATTTCCATGCCTGGGTCGCAGGTTGGTGCGATCTGGATTGATGTCAGTGAGTGAGTGAACAAACTGGTAAAGGAGGTGAGGTGAGGAAGGGGAGATGGACATACGTTGATTTCCCACTGAAGTACTTTCTTGAAAAGAGAGACGGGATAGAAGTACAGGCTTTGGTACATCTCCAGAAGTGGTCGAGTAAGGAGGTAGAAACGAGTGACGATGGCTGGGAATCCGGGACCTGCTCCGCGTGCTGCCCAAAAGAGGTCGGGGTAGGAGTCTTTGTTGACGAGCAAGTGTTGGCCATCTGCTGTCACGACTTCCATGCTGATGACGGATTCACATGCCCAGCCCCAGTTCTGTGTTTATCCCAAGCTTCATGTCAGTACCGTTCACCACACATCGTTCTGCACTTTTACGAAAGAAGCGCTTCACCAACAACCCACATTCCAATCTCAAAACTCACCTTACAATTCCACCCCATCCCCCCCTGCAACAAAAACCCTCCCAACCCAACATCAGGACAATGCCCGCCCGCAAACATCCTCCCATTCCCGCTTCCCATCCTCGCCAAAAACTCATTCAATTCCCGTCCCGTCATTCCCGGCGGACACGCCACCACTTGTGACTCTTCATCATACCAAACACATGCCTCATCCGCTCCCCTTTCATACGAATCATCTATCAGGCACTCCGTGTTCCCATACTCTCCGTGATGCCCGTAATAATCTATACGTAGACTCTCCGGCAGTTCCAGCTCACATAAATCAACCAAAACCGCATCCCCCCTCACGCTCCACGCCGCCCAACTATGACCCCCACTACGCACACTCACGCGCTTGCCCGTGGCCTTGGCGTACTTGACACAGGCGATGACTTCGGCCGTGGAGCGCGGGCGAAAGACGGCGTGCACATGGGGGGTGAGGGAGTAATCGCGGCGGTGGTTGAAGACGCGGTCCCAGACTGCTTGGGTGAAGTCGGAAGGGGTGGAGGAGGATTGAAGGACTGTGTTTTTGGGGAGCTCGGGGGAGGAGGGTTGAGAATCGATTTCCATTCGGTCATCTTGATTTGTCTGCTTATTGTTGGCGGCTGTAGCGGCCGCTGCTGCTGCTGCTGCTGCTTGGGCTCTGTCGGCGAAGCATGAGGGGATCCATGCTGGAATGGATGAAGAGGAGGATGAAGAGATGCTTAAATGGTCCAAGTTTTGGGCGAGGGACTCCATTATGGGCTTAGGGAAGAAACGGAGAGCAAAGGAGTCTCAATCTCAACTGTCTTCGTGGTTGTAAGTAAGGTCGGGGATATTTGTCCACCTGAGTCCTCAACTTGAGGCCATTCAGCTGAAGATGAGGAGAAGAGTGTCAATCGTTGCAACCATCTCGCTGGCCTGCAGGCCGAACCCCACCGTTACGCTCTAAACCGCTAGCGGACAACTGTTTGATCAGCAACGATATACAGACGCCTGTAAGTGGCTGCCGTAGATGACATATCATCCAGCTGGACCCCTGACAGAGGGCCTTTAAGTCGGTTCGTTGGTGTTGATAAACATTGGATATTGGTGCAGACAATCATGAATTTCGAAGCTTGTGTTCAGGGCACGCGGGAGAGTTTGAGAGCTCCCGTCGAAATTGGAGCGAAAGAAGCGCCTGAAGGCACTGTAAACGCAGCGCTGGAATAAGAGCGGGGGTCTCAGTCATGGCCGCTACTGGGGTCCAGAAAGGGGGTGTAAATATTCTCAAACACGGGTTAGGGTTGGTTTAATGAAAAGGAGAGAATGGGACTTCAACGACGACACTATGATCTATGGTAATGTAAACATTCTATCTGTTCATATTGTGTGGCTTAGAGGAGACTTCGGATTAGCCAAAATGCTTCTCATGAATATGTGCAAGAGAGACGAAGTTCGAGAAGCGTGTCAACCGGGTTGAAACCTGCCCCTGGCGGTCTTGCCTCAACAACTTCTTCCTCGGAGCTTGCTGCCCACGATACAGTGGTTGATGCTTCTCTATAGGTAGCAATGTGTATTCGCTGACTGCAGTAGTTTGTTTTTCTTCAAACTGATCTCTTTCATGGTTCATTCAGGAAACGTCTCGGTAGGCGATTACTGTTGGTGCTTTCGTGTTTGTGCCCGATGACCAAGACGTCCGTGGACAGTAGACAGGCACGCCTTGGTAGACGAGCGTGCATCTTTCAAGTGATAGCTTCCCAATCTCAGGGAACATGGTCTTTGTCGACTAACACATAATAAAGAGCAAAAAGAAAATCAGCAGTTAGTAAAGCAAAAAGCAGGTAAAAATAACAAAGAAAAGAAACCCCAAAAATGGTTGCCCGGCTCACTCCATCTGCATCAAGATGGAGTGTTCCGGGATTTGTCCGATAGGAGAGTTGAACTCCTGGCCTTTGTAGGTACATTTCGTATACCTACAACGCTCTACCAGCTGAGCTAATCGAACTTTGTTATTAATATGGCCATGTTCTCTGCCTTATGTACCTACCTGTAGGTATTGAGGGTTACTTGAGCGGGCAGGAGAGGGTTAAGAGGGTTAAAGGGGGCTGAGAGTTGGTGGAGGTGCATGTGCATGGCAGGAGTCCTGCACGCCTGCAGCATCACATAATTGGAGAAGGCTTTGCAACATTCAGAAATCAGAGACGATGATAGCTTAAGGCACTGCATTGGTATAACTGATAAGCTAAGTACCCGTGTAAGTACAGTGACTACCATGAAATGAAGAGGCTTGACCAGCAAATCCTCGAGTCTGTCCCTAGATAAGTCATACGAGTGCCATATGTCTGTTAGATGATGGGTATGTCTGAATGCAACATCGACTGTGTCTCGGGCGAGGAGAGCCAAGCCAAAAGAAAATACATGCGATGAGATAGAAAGCCAGGAATAGCAAACCTCAATATGCTCCAAGATCCATCTCACCTAACACCATGTCCGAGATACCCCAGTCGAACAAATTGCCTGCCTCGCCCAACTCCTGCGATCCATGCCCACAGATGATGCAATATGACTGATCCAGACACCCAAGAAGTTGAAAATGCCTAACCTTACACAGAAGGCTTCTTGGCCGAAAGGGGACGGCCCACCTCGTGCAACTCGCAGATCCACTTATACTGGCGTTGTTCGTCTCCCTCAAACGGCCACTCGATTCCCTCGGGGTACGGGCCCCTCTCGCTTCCGCGGCGGAAAGGAATCTCATAACTCAACAAGAAGGGCAGAGTGCCGTTGACGAGAGGACTGCCGGTCTCGCTATCGCGCTTGAGGGTCAGGTGTCCTTTATCGTCGTACTGGTAGACGAACCCGGCCGTCAGAGCGCCCATCTTGACAGCAAGGTCGATAATGTGGGCTTTCTCCTGAAACTCTTTCTGGCGGTGCTCGGGGCTTCCCTCCATGACTCCAGCCCAAAAGGCTCTCTCAGACTCCTCAAAGTTGTTGGGAATTTGCCAGTTCGAGTTAAAGTCCTCGCCGGCGACCATCTGAATACGGTGCAGACCGATGCCGAAAGGCAGAGGGAACGAATCCTCCCAGTCAACGATGCCCATGACCTCGTGGGTATCGGGGTTGACAATGAGATTACCGGCCCAGAGGTCGGAATGGGCCATGAACAGGGGAAGTTCGCTGATCTTGTCTTGGTGGCGCAAGATCTCCATGGCTAGGGATCTGTAGGGCTTCATCTCTGGCTCTAAGGTGAACAAGAAAGGGATGAGAAAAGGAAGGACCCGTGTGACGACTGCTTCATGGCTCTTGTCCTGGATGTAGCCTTTGGCCAAGGCGCGGCCGAGCGAGTTGCATAGCTTCGGGAGGATATGGACGCCCTGCTCTTGGACAACCTGGGTCCAGGTTTTGCCAACAATGCGGTTGGATGCGTAGATCCAGGACTTCTTGTTGAAGTCCCGCGGGTCGGTGATGACGGCCACCAGGCGGATGTTGGGGACGTATTGGTCGAATCCGGGGCAGCTTCTGGCGCGCTCAAAAGGGGTGGTGTCGAGAGAGCGGAGGCGGAATTGGATGACGATGTCTGTTCCTTCGTTCATGGACACGAATACAGTCTTGCTGTCAACTCCCTGGTGCTTGCAGAAGGTGGCACCTGTAGCTTTGGCGCCCTGCTCGCTGAAGACGTTGGCCATAGCCTTGGCTAGCTCAAGCTGCTTCGTCTTGGAGTTGAGGCACTCGGGCAGATGCTCAGGAGTAACCCGGCTGTACGGGTTATCCTCGACGTTGAAAACCTCTTCTTTGACCATGGTTGTATTTGGAAAGGGAAGTGATGGAGTGGTGAGTCCAAACTAGTCTTGATCCAGTCGCAAAGAAGGTGGAAGGGTAGAGGTGGGTTGTGTCGCGGAGTAGGACTTTAAGGCGTCGGAGAAATCAAGCTTACGTCGCCTATTGATTGTGGTCGGAGCAATGGGGCTCGCGCTTGATGTCCACGAGAGTTTGCAACTCCGTTGCTGACACGTTGTGCTGGCAGGTCGTTGGCAGGTCAGAGCTGTGACACTGTTGCTGGCAGATGTGTGGTTTGATGCGCGCAAACAAGAGGAAGATAGTAGTAGCCCGACAATGAGAGATACGACCTTTCCTTTATACGACTGTTTGATCTTTCCTTCAGTAAAGGCCCGGCTCTGATTGCGAATTATAATGCGATAGCGGTGATGGGAGTTGGATATTGCAAGGGGTTTCTGCGTTGGTTGTGCGTGGGGTTTAGACATACCTTTAACTTTCCAAGTGTTTCAGGAGACAGCGGTAAGTACCTTAGGATAAGGGAGTTTCGGTCCCTCGGTGAGGACGTATCTGCTCCGCAAAATAGACGTTGACTCGACTTGCGCTGGTTTTACGACGAGATAGGGTGGGGGGAATAGTTTGGACGAAAGGCTGGCAGTCAGTCCGGACGAGCACTTGACTTGGTCGTGTCCTGTTTTGGTGATTGTCCAAGGAGCTCAGAATGAAGAGGCACCTCGGGAAGGGATCTCGTGGGTTCGCTTGTGGTGCAAAGGAGAAAGACGAAGGGGGGAGAAGGGAGTGTCAAAGTTGTGGAAGGAAGTGGTTGAGGCCCGTGACTTCCCCGTACCTCCTTCCCTTCCGACCCGTCCAACTGTCCCTTGATGCAGTCGTAACTTCCTAATCTCCTAAGCACGTGCTTTGCCTTATCTCCCATCCCATCATGGCGAGCCTTCCAGTCGTTCAACGTGGCTTGAATGTATGCGATGCTTCCAGGTGCCGCTGTGACCATACTGCACAGCGCAGCAGCGCACCTTTACACACGACGTGCTCGAGTATCACATGTGACCCCAGTGAAAGCAAGACATTAAACGGAGAATGATGACGGGGCTTCGATGAGGCTGATATGTGGGAGTACAAGAATGGGATGAAGGATGTCGAATGACGTAGGGCAATAAGACTGCAAACGCAGATACTTCGGATGATACTTCACGGCGACTCACTCGAGACGTCGAGACACCGAGACAGTAACATGAAGCAAAGGACATCCCATCATGATGTTGCACAAAGACCCTTCAGATCTCACAATCCCCCTCCTACTCCTCCTTCTTCACCTCCCCACCTCCCTCCCCATCCCTCCAAACCGTATACCCATAATGCCACCCCTTCCCGCCCATATCCATCCGAACCTTATAATTATCCTCCGCCACCCTCAACACATCAAAGTCCACATCCACAATCTGCATCTCCTCCGTCTCCGCGCCCATTATTCCCTTCTTTCCATCACCCTCTTCCCCGGCCGGGGGCAACACCCCCTTAAGCGGCAACGCAACCTGGCTCATCCCGCCCGCATTACAAAACACAATCGCCGCCGTATTCTCACACGCCCTGGTAACACACACGCTCTCCAAAAAGATCTTCTCCGCATCGCGGCTGATCTTCCTCGCGTTCTCGTCCACGTCCGTCACCCACCAGTACGAGGGGACGATAATGATATCAGCCCCGTCGGCGATCAAAGCGCGGAACCCTTCGGGAAAGGCGAGGTCCCAGCAGATGAGCAGGCCTGCTCTAATGGGCACCTGTGTTCCGTCGGGGCCGGGCTTCAAAAGGGGTGTATCGAAGGCACGGTGGGGCTTGTGCCGCTTGATGTCCCCCGCCGTCAGATGCGGCCGTTCGGGATGCCAGAGGTTCATCTTCTGGTAGGAACCGACCAGGTCGCCGGTGGAGGCGGAGATCCAGTAGGCCATGTTGCGGATTTCGATAGACTGACCCTTCCAGGTGGCGGGTTCTTGCTTGCCGTTGTCGCCATCGTCATTTGGGTTTTCCTCACTCTTTGAGGAGGCGGAAGAAGCAGGGTGGACCTCGCAGATGGTTCCAGGCACGATGTTGATGTTGAGCTCACGCGCTAGGGCCTGGTACCGAGCCAGATAGCTGTTGTCGGCTGAGGATTCGGCGCATGCTGCGACGAAGGATGGGTGCTCGGGACACCAGGCTGTTAGGTGGTACTCGGGGAGCACGGCGAGGTGGGCACCTCCCGAGGCGGCCTTGCGGATGTAGGACTCTGCCTTTTGGAAGTTTTCCTCGACGGCCACGTCCTATCTATGAGTCAGTGCCATGTTGTGTGTAAGTTGTACAGTTGTGAAGCTGCAGTGTTCGGTTTGTGGTCTGCGGTGGTGATATGGTTGGTCATGCTGAGGTACTGTAAAAGGGTTGGGGTTGACTGAGAAGGTCGGGAAGTGGAGTGGTGATATCATTGGTGTTTTCGCTCGAGATGTTGGCTCTGGAATAAACCCGAGCATCACTGCTTACCTTTGGTTGAAACTGAATGAGAGCGATCTTGTAGTCGGGCGCCATGTTTGTGTTGTTGGTGTTAGTAGACAATGAGTGTGTCGGTTGGTGTGTTGTTCATGTGTAAGTTGGTGAGTCAGGGAGACATGTCGTTCCAAGCTTTATTTTGATAGCTATTTGGATGTCGACATCAACCAATGAAAACAATGCCCTTTTCACCTATCCGGAAAAGAGAACACTCCCTGAAGCAATGAATATAACCCCATGCTAGAATATGTAGACTTCAAAATGATCCATTATTCCAATAGCCGCGGATATCCGCTTCTTCAAACGTCCTTGTGACGGGTAGATGTTTGCAGGCTAACAGAAAGGGTGGAGCATGTGCGGTAATATTGTTAGCACTTATCGCGACTGGAACTGGAACAGCTGATCTCTGTGAATGGTCTCTTGGTTTAAATAATTCTACAATATTTACTGCGCAAGTCCATCCAGGGCAAGCTTTCGAGATTATTGAGACTTCAAAAGCTCAAACAGCAAAAACCATCTTCTTCACCACAAGCGGCATTGCCAAAGAGATGTAACCTCCACTGATTCCCACCTATCTTTGAGATCGGAACGATCTCTCAACGTGGGTGCCCAGCAATGGGTCAAAAAGAATATCAATCTATGCCAGAGCTTGCATCCATATCAACGGGGAAAATGATCATGAATGTCAATTTGACACGCCGAAGCGCATCGCTGGCAACCTTGCGGTTATGTTATTCACACAAAATGTTCACCACCGTCCTTGAACAAGGAAAACGGTTCAACTCGCAAATGCAAGTTCAATTGTCGCTACTTATCTCGTTATATCGTGACGGTATGTATGTTCGTTGTCGTTGCCGCCGATCGCTGAGCGACTCGCCTGTTCAAATCGGCTTGGTTCTTCGTCGTCGCTGGCGATATGCCCATCGAGGAATGCTGAATCATCTTTCCGTTTGTTCACAAAGTTGCTCTAGAATGCCATTGATGCCAATCCCCAACCAACCGTTCCACCAACCTACCCACTAACCACTCGCTTCGCCGCAAACGCCGTGTCATTCATTTGATCAAATTCGTTGGAAATGTGTGTGTTGTATCGTGTACTACCGATTTAGAGAATAGTTCCGAAGCTGTGTGACGTTCCGAGTTAGTGCGTCCTACGATGTAGGAGGATTAGTAACGAAGGCCTAAACTTACCCAAAAGTCCTCTTGATGCTGCGGACATAGTACTCAAGCCAGTTGTTCTTGGTAATCTCCTCCTGGCCGACGGGGACGCCGGTCCACTCCACGCGCATAACAGTGACCTTATCAACGTCGTTCTGGTCGAACTCGATCTTCAGAGTCGAGTAGTGACCCTTGGGCCACTGCTCAAGACGCCACTTCTGGACAATCTTGGTGGGCTCCTGGAGCTCAACGTACTCGCCGGAAACGTTTCCGCCAAAGAGCACGAACTTGCCGCCCGGCTTGGCACCCTCAAACACCTGGGGAGGGGCGCGAGTGAAAGCGGCCAAACGGCCGGGGTCGGTGAAAGTCTGATAGAGCTCTTCAGCGCTGGTCCGGAACTCCTCATTATCGGTCACAGTGGTAGTATTAACGATGCCGCCGCTGCCGGTCTGGGTGGAGGTGACGGCGGGCGCACTCGAGCTGGAAGGCTGAGGAACGAACTTGGGGGTGGAGAAGCCGCTCGAGGGGTTGGAACCGGGAGCATGCTGGATATCCTTGCCGTGCTCGGCGATGAGCGCCGGGGAGAGCTTCAGGAACTCCTTGCGGAGCTGGGGAACAAGCTTGTTGCGCACAAGGTCCTTGACGGGCCTCTTCTCGTTGGAATCCGAGTAGATATCAATGTCGAAAACGAACTCGTCCTCGTCCAGCTCATGGGACAGCTCGGGAACGGTGATGGTGCCCGAGACATTGTCGTCGGTGGCAGTGGAGCCTACATGCGAAACGGAGTTTTAGCCCGCGGTCCTTGTTTTTCACGTCCAAGCAGTGGGTGCAGTGGCAAGTCTATCTAGGCAAAAAGAGAGGATTCAAGTGCAATGATAGCTCTATTCTATTACGGATCAACGTACCTGTGTACTCCAGGGTTAACTTGACATCAAAAATGGTGATCACCTTGCCCTTGCGCTGCGCAACATCGACATCTCCATCCATGCTAATAATCTTGCTAATCTTGGCAGTCACATCTCCCTCCTTGGCCTCAAGCTTGGTGAGGTTGTCCTCGAGCCACTGCTTGGCCCATGAGGTGGCATCCTTGTTGACCCAGTGCCAGTTGTTGGGGTTGTGCAAAACCATTGTGACGGTTGTGGTTTGGGGGGACAAAGTACTAAGAATTAGAGAAAAGGAATCTGTGAACCACTGGTTAGCGCAATGCTTTGGCAAACAACGTCATTAATGTGCGCAAAAGTGATTGGGAAAAGGCTAGATCAGAGATGGTCCTGGTAGACCGCAGCGTTTGTCATCAAGGGAGGGAGTACAAGTCACCCTATGACTGGTGCCAGCTGAACAATCATCATAAAAGCCGCGGTGTCGTGGTGTCTGCTTGCTTGTGCAATGCAATGCGTGGGATTTGAAGGAGAGCGGGGGGAAGACGGAAAAGAGAGGGATTGCGGTCTTACCTTAAGAAGAAGCAAACAAATAACGGTTGGGGTATCGATGGTCGTTGCTGTCGTCAATCGGGGAGAACAAGAAGTGTCAAGATGAAATGGGCGAGGTTCGCCGGAGAAGAAAAACAAAATAAGGAAGAGTCGCAAGTCGGGGAGTTTTGTTTGGAAAGCTCTAGAAAACTGACTCGGCTCCATTTGGGCGGACAACAAGGGCAGTAAGGCTGGTCCTGCCGTTGGCGGTCGAAGCTGTGACCACCATGCGGCGGGGTAATGGTCGGGCCTGACTGATGGGCACCGTCATTTTGGCAGGGTCTCAGTGGAGCGGTGCATGCAGCTCCGGCTGTCTGGCCAATCAGTCAATTCAATCAAAGGGCACTGGCCAGCCTTGTCTTCTCTCGGTTTCTGGACATGTTCGATGCGTCTCTCTCCTACACAGTAGACATCGTCAAAGACCTCACTCTTCAAAGAGATAAACCCCCGATCGATTGCGCTGAAACCCTAATCTTCAATCTCTTCCATCCACTTTTTACGTTTCGAAGATGAGCCAATCCTAGAGAAGACGAACACCAGCCTCCCACGTCTCGGGATCTCGCATCTTCTTCCAAACGCCATGCCTTGAAGAGATATGGCCGGTGATGAACATGAATCATTCAGATTCGTCAACAACACACAAACGGTAGGTAATGTCTGAGGCATCGAGGCATCTGGTGTTCATTCTATATCTCCCAATCAAGATACTCGTCCATTCAACTTCTCGATGAATGGAACGATCAATTTCGGGAGATACATAAAGAACTGGCATGCTCACCTTGTGGTACGGCGCCGACAAACTCGCTAGTATCACCATGTCGGCATGCCTACATAAATGCAGGCAGGCATTCTTCCCCTTGACATATTACTGTTCTGCTGTATACTTCTGCCCTTACCCAGCATCTAATCGACCCTTTGTTTGCAAACCCGGTCAGCTCGAAATGCTAGAAATGTCACACAATCACGGTCTCACTCCACTGATAGGAACATTGTGGCGATCAGCGCTATCGAAATGCAGATAGCACTGCTATTTATAGGCATCTTGCTGTTCCTGGGTTTGCCGAATTTGTGAGACACCAACATGGCAAAGATTCCAAAGCCCAAAGGCTACTTTTCACACAGAGACCGAGTTCTTCAGGATATCGCGGACTGCCTGCGGGGTGTCTTGCTTTGTGCAAGCATGCTCGACATCAATGATCAACACGCACATCTTGCGGATCGGCACTTCGACGCCTCAATGTCTGACGAACGGTCGGCTGGATGCGCTATCCAGAGTCAGGTCCGTGGTTCTGGAATCGATATCACAGAAACATGGACTAGGGATGTCTCACAGACGGGGCCGGAAAGGCTAACTGGGGTCTTCAAGTGTGTTGTGTTCACTATGGTGGTTGAAGCGATGAAGAATCGCCTGATGGTAACTTGACAACAAGTCTCTACAGAGACCAACCTGCCAATGATGCCCAAGTCGACCTTTAAGTGTGTCCTTGGCCATGGAGAGGAATGAGATGTGGTGTGGTGTTGTCGGAATACGGTACGATAACTTCTTATATCTATCCCATCATCATGACATGACACAGGATACAACTACAATTACCTCCTGCCATCTAATAACCTTCCGACATGCACTCCAGGCGTCGGCAGGATATAAGGCGGGAGAAGAGCAAATTATTACCCCTACTGGTTTATTGTTGTTTGGATGAGTATTCGCTACGTTCAATCGACACGGTTAGGTAGGGGACATTCCATAGTGTTCCTTTAATACAATTTTTTACTCACTCGATTTGGTTTTACTCAAACCAATCCTATCACTGGATCGTTCCCGAGAAACCTTGTGACCCACATCAGCTCACTAGCACATTGGTCGAAAGCTAGTTATACCCGGCGCTATACCTGTTGAGCAAAACCAAATCGAGTGAGTAGAAGCGGTACTCTTTTACCTTTGCCCCTACTCAACGTCCCGGTTCTTGTACTCTCTTTCTTCATGGATCGGTTCAGTTACATCTTTTCACGTGGATGATCTGGATGATCGAGAACAACATCGATCTTGGGACTACAGTATTTCGATATTTTTCACTCTAACAAAATCTACCTGGCCGTCGTCGTCAACGGGGAACTTCAGTGGGTCCATTGTGCTAGTGCACCTTTTCGAGCTTCTCCTGAAAGAGCTGTCGAATCACATTTTCCGAAAACAACAGGGGGTTAAGCGCCGGCAACCATATCACGGATCCAACGAATCACGGACAAAGTCCGGAGTTTGGAGTTTCGCCCTTGATCCAAGAATAGATTGCTCGGACACGCCATTTTCATTTCACCAATCGCCTCGGAGCTGGGTTCTGCGCTTTCAACTTTGAGGCCCCGGGATGTGATGCCAAAATGTCCATATCTCGGCCGAAGGAAAAAAAAAAAAAAAAAAAAAAAAAAAAAAAAGTTTGGCGATGAACTTCCAGACCCAGCCGAGGGCAACGATATCCGGTGGAGTTTTCAGTCGATGATTTGCATGGGATGCCGTGCACTGCGGAGGTGCTGTGGGATGAACTCCTCTTCTTCCCTAGAAGCTTTTGCTTGCTCTCTTGACCACACCCACCCAACCTCTTTGGGAAAGCAACACTTCCTGTGATGTTTTACCAGCTGCCTATCAGCTTGTCACCGTTCATCGCGGGGTAGACTGTAGCACGACTGAGTGCCTAGCCAACAGTAACACGGGCACACCATCTTCTCCTCCAAGTCAGGGGCCACTTCCGGATCTGTCTCTTTTATGCCTGGGCTTTCTGGTGCCTATCGTGAGTTGGGCTGCTCATAGATATAACTATTGCCCATCTGGACACCATATGGACAGGGGAAACGCACAAAGGCAGCCTTGACGGTGTCAAACTGTCGGGAGAAAAAGGATAGCTATGGCCACCTTATTAAGGTAATTAACAGCAGGAGAGACCAGGGCGAGAGTTGCAACCGTTTTCGTGCACATGTTCCCGTCCATCTGCAACCTCACTGTATCCGCAATCAAGCATGTGGTCGGTACCATGGTATGGACGGGCATCGTACATATCACGGTTTCATCTCTTGGAGCTGTGATAACAGACGACGGGACCTATAGGGGCCAGCAGTATCACCATCGGAAGACCACCTCCTCTTGGAGAAAGCCCGGCCTCCCAGTTGCCAAGATCGACCAGTCGTCTAGGCCAGTTTAAACGGGAGGCCGGCTCCCGCGTTTTATGCATTGGCAATGCTACACAACTAGCTCGCCGCCTGCGAGACCTAAAGACCGGGGTTCTTGTGTTGGTTAGCCTATGGAGTATGAGTCTACACAGTACATCTATGTAGTGTGAGCGTTGCCGCACTAGGGCGCGGCCTGGGGCAACCTCTCCCTTTCTTTCACCTCCTCACAAACATTCAGCGGACCGCTTATACAGCCCAACCCAACGAACTGCACTTCATCTACCACTTGCGCAAGCGGTGGATGCAACCTCCAGCTGTTCCTCAGCCGCGCCTTCAACCGACAGACAGGTTGACCGGAAACTCACATTGGGGCTGTATTGTCATACCGTCAATAACATTGTCCTGGCATCGTCCTGTGATGGCCTGGCCCTAAACAACAACCAACCCCACGTTCCGACCGCTTCCGATTGTGAATGGAGTTGTGACGACGAATTTGAGGATTATGCTTGGTGCGGGTTCGAGGCACGGTCTTGGGGATCAATAGGCATCCGGCACGCCGTCGATATCTCATCCAGCACTACCGATATCCCGTTGTTTTTTGGTCTAAAAGGGTTTACAGTCAGCCCGCAGGTCCTTGTGTGGACGTTGTGGTACCGTCCGGGCTAAATCAGGAACATCCTCGACAATCTTCGGCCATGAGTTCCTCACGAGATCCCACGGCGCGCCTCCGCGCCGGCCTCAATCCTCTCTTAACGGCTTCACTGGGGGGATACCACGGCCATCACGCCAACACACCGCTCTCGGCCATGTCGATGACTTCTCATGCCTTCTCATCGAACCAGACGCCTTTAAGCGCAATTCAGCCATACAATCCGCAGGAATGGGTTGCGTCTCCGGTCATAGGGCCGGGTTCTGACCGTATGCAGCAGTTCCCACCACCGCAGGGCCATCCTTATCTTGAGCCTCAAGGTAAGTCAAGTCAACAGGAGTGTTGATCCAAAGGCTATGCTGACGATGTTAGCAACCCCGCCACCTCCACCCCCGTATTCACCTCCACGCAGCGCGAGGCCGATGAGTATGGTGCTAGAGCCGTCCCACGGGGCGAACATCTCCGCAGCGCGAGCTCCACCACCGCCGGCACCCCCAGCTCAACGGCCTCCTACAGAGCCGCCCGTTGCAACCGCATCGTTTCCACCTCCTCCCGGCACGAGAGAGTCGTCACGAGAAAGGCGGTTTGGGTTTCCGTCACTGAGCAGGCGACGAGAACAACAGACAAGTACTCCGGTAGATGCTCATCCGCCGGTCCGACATCAAGGGCTTATGTCTCGCGTTATGAATGGGAACGCGAACTCGCCAAGGCCTTTGACGTTGCAAATACCCCAGCCCGAACAAACGGCAAACCTAGCTCCTGCGGCAAGAAGAGCAGTATCAACGCCAGCCGTTTCTACACCGACATCAGCCAGGTCCCGATCGTCATCTCAGGTTAGATGGGATTCCGCAATGCCGGTTCCGCCTCCTCCACCGGGTCCTCCCCCGTCATCAGCACGATCCCAAAGCACCCAAAGCGTTCAGAGGTTCCCCTCTGGAAGCGACCCTATCGTCTCGCCTCCCACTCGCAGGCCTCCTCCCAGCGGAGTTATTGCTTTGGGGCCTGTTCCGCCTACGCCGGCAAACTGGCAGGATACCGAGGTCATGTCGAATGCTCAGGCCCAAGCCCGAACACCATCCCCTGATAATAGGGTACCTGTTGCAACGGAAACTGCGAGTGTCGCAAGTTCGAGTGCACACCCCCAATCAGCAGTGTCTTCAGAAGCTTCGATGGGTTCGCTGGCTAGGAGCTACGCTCAGAGAACCGATAAGACAATCCGTGAGCGAAGGACAGAAAGCCGGACGAGAGGGAGCGTTCGTAACTCCATGGATGGGTCGCAGGATCTTTCGGATCTTGTCATTCCAGGCTCAGGTGGATTGCAGAGACGGTTGACAATCACCCGAGGAACACCGAGGTCCAGTCGAATGAGTGACGGTCCTAGGACGGGAGACTCGATGGACAACAGCCATGAATCTAGGGGCACCACGCCTCGGGCCATGGGCTCGAATCAGGCTCATTCTGGTCAGTTAACCCCGACAGGACTGTCATCGGAAACCCATCGGTATAACGAGGACCACCAGGCTCTTGCACCAAAGGCTCTGCCGACACCTCCCACCGGAAGCCGAGCTTCCTCGACTTCTCATGTTCCTGCTACTCACCTAACACGTCACTCGGTCATCAACCAAAGTAACGAGCAGTTCACACAAGCAACCATCGAGCGCTTCACAGCCTTTGCTCAAAAAGAAATGACGGCATCGAGTGATGCCGAGCGAGTCCGCCTGTTTGCCGAGTTCTTTGTCAGTGAATCCAGGATACGAAGGGAAAGATACGGGACAGCTATAGGGGCCATGGGCTCCGAGATCCTCGACCTAACCCGTGACCTGTTCCGACCCATGGATACCCACAACCGACGAGAGTCCTCGAACTCTGCTACAAGTGGGATTATTGAACTGAACACGCCGCAGTCCTCGGAGCCCAGGTCACATCGTGGCTCTATCGGCTCTGTCTTCAGTGGAAATCCCAATAGCCATGGACAAACGCCCATCACACCGTCGAGTGCTAGTCAGCCGATGACGCCAGGAAACAGCGGAAACACACCAAATGCGAACAACTGGCCGACTTCGAACTACATGCCCTCGTTGTCGCCCATCCTTAGCATGAGCGTGAGCGATGCGGTGGATGAGCAGGACTCTCGAGGACGTCCGGCAAGTCGATGGTGGGAAGCGGACTCTAGCGGTGCGCCATCGACGAAGATGGAACGATCAAAGAGGGAATCCAAATACATGGGCGTCCCCAAGGAGGCCAGAGAAGCTCTCCAGTGGATCGACGACGCATCAGCCGGCCCGAGCAACAACCAGCGCTACTCCGACTCCGAATACCCCCCTGAGAAGGTGGGATGGCACGAGCAGCAAGACCAAACAACACCCGCACCGCAACAGCAACAATCAGCGCGCAACTCGGTGTTATCCAACTACTCAACTCCAAGCACACCCAACCCTGCGCACCTGGACGTCTCTCGCCTGGTGACCCTCCCACCCCCCTACCCACGCCACCACCCGGCCGTCAACAACAACCACCCGGAGCTCACCCAAACCCGCAGCTCCGTCCGCATCATCAGCGACATGACCGAAATCGACACCATCAAAGAGAAATTCAAGCTCGCCAGCACCAAAGCGCGCGCCGACGCCGCCGACGCCGCCAAACAGCGGCGGCAAGCCCTCCGGCAGAACCTCCAGTCCGAAATCGCCTCGGGTAGCATCGGCTACGCCGACGCGGCCGCCATCGAAACGGACGCCAACGCGTCCGAAAACAACCGAATCCAAGACCTCGAAAAGTCCGACTTCGACAATTTCCAAACCGCCGTCGTGGTGCCCGTCAACGAGATCCTGCAGACGCGCATCACCAAAGCCACCGAGCTCTTCGACTCCTTACGCTCTCGCCTCTTCGACGAAACGCACGACTCCAACCCCAACCTCCCCCAAGAAGAAGGCGACGAGCAGCCCGAACTCCTAGAAAAACTCACCCTCCTCAAATGGATCTTCGAAGCGCGCGAAACCCTCCACCGCGCTTTATACGATTTACTCTCCGACCGCAACGACCGCTACCGCGAAGTCGTCTTAACCCCCTACCGCCTTTTACAAGGACAAGAAGACAAAATCGCCAGCGCCACGACCTTCTTCGCCGAAGACGCGGCCAAGAGAGCGCTAGCTTACCACGAAGAAGTCCTACATCGCACTCAACAATTCCGGGACGTAGTCGAAGAAACGGTGATCCGGGGCGTCGAGGCGCAGCTTTCTGCCTTCTGGGACATCGCCCCTCCGCTAAAGAGATTGCTGGATAACATCCCTGCCTCCATGGAAGGGTTCCAGATCCAGATCCCGGCGTCGGAGTACGAGGAGAATCCGAGTTATGTGGAGCACCCGCTGCAGTATTTGTTTAGTCTGTTGTTGCATGCGGAGAAGAGCACGTATCAGTTTATCGAGAGTCAGACGAATTTGTTGTGTTTGTTGCATGAGGTGAAGGAGGCATGCGTGAGCGCGAAGGCGAAGGTGATGGAGAGTGATGGACGGGATGCGAGCAGGGTGGAGCAGATGAGGGTGGAGGAAGGGCAGAGACTGACGGAGGATTTGAAGGAGAAGGTGAGGGTGGTGCAGGATCAATGGAATGAGGCGCTGGGGGAGACGATTGGGGGGGTTAAGGAGAGGGTTGGGGGGTGGTTGTTGGAGACCGGGGGGTGGGATGAGAGTTTGGAGGATGGGGGTGTTGGAGGTGTTTGATGGAAGATTGTGAAGAAGAAAAGAGGAGGGCTATGGCTCGATCGGTAATGGGGCCTGTCTATTTTTATTTTGGACATCTTGCTTGAGGGACTTTGACGTACTTAAGCCGCTTCTTTGGATACATCGTTCGTTTTTTGTTGATACCCCTCACAAGCACAAATTTACAGACCGACGTAGATAAAAAGATCTTTATTTTATCTAATTCATATCCGTGATCAAGCCTTCAGTAAGTATCTTGTGTTATAACTCTGAAATGGGAGCCATCCTCTAATTGCCAGAGCGTTCATTCAATCCAAAATTCTCCCAACGAACTTCGCACAAGAGAACATTAAGCCATCACGACACCAGACACCTCCCCGATACCCAAAACCCAAAACGACTTACTCCTTGTTCTCAGGCTTAACAATATCCCTCACCTTAAACTTGGTAATGAAGTTATTCTGCTTCACAAACCAAGCATTCACAATCTCCCACTCCCTGTTCGGATCATCGAATTCGATCTGTATCACGCCATTGCCATGTGTCAGTCATATCTCCCCAAAGCAACAAAGAAAAGGGTAAAACTCACCTCAAACCTCCTCAACAAACTCGGCACCAACTTATAAATCTCCAACAAACTGATGTTCTTCCCAATACACGTCCGACTCCCCATGCCGAACTGCAACATATGCCCATTCATCGTCTTAATCCTCTTCTCCTCCTGTTCCCTCTCCTTCTCGCTATTCTCCTTCGAGATCGTCTCATCAACCAACCACCTCTCCGGCTTATACTCCTCCACCCCCTCCCCAAAAATGCTCTCATCCCTATGCAAAACCCACGCCGAAACCCCAACCACCGTCCCGCCCCTCACCCACTTCCCCGGCAAAATCTCCATCCCTCC
The DNA here is from genome assembly GCA_009806235.1 of Neurospora sp. CHS-2018c. Classification (NCBI taxonomy): domain Eukaryota; kingdom Fungi; phylum Ascomycota; class Sordariomycetes; order Sordariales; family Sordariaceae; genus Neurospora; species Neurospora sp. CHS-2018c. Next base: position 889,126 of record RAPC01000007.1, on the reverse strand, counting down.
CGGCGGAACAATCCGTTCCATCGGTAATCCAGGCGCAGGATGTAACCTAAACGCTTCCTTAACACAGGCATCTAGGTAAGGCAATGTCTGGGCTTCAGCCCAAGTAACCAGTCCCGTCTCGTAATCACTGAATTTTCCGGCGCGAGCAGCGGCGTCAATCTCCTCCCTCAAACGAGCCAGCGCGCGCGGGTTGCGGAGTAAGTAGTAGAACACGGCAGAAAGCGAAATAGCCGTGGTTTCGGAGCCAGCGAAGGCCATGGAGACGGCCATTGTTTGGACGAGGGTGTCGGTCATGAAGTTGGGGCGGGCGGAGCGGGCGGCGAGGAACTTGGAGAGGAGGTCGGGGGTTTGGACCTTTAGGGTGGCTGGCTTTTCGGAAGTGGGGAGGATGGCGGCCTTTTCGGTTTGCAGTTCGGGAAGACGCTCGGCCATGCGGGCGCGGGCAAAGGCGGCGACGGGCATGGTGCCGTCTATGAGGCCCCATTGGGAGAGTTTGAGGTAGAGAGGGTTTTTGAGGAAGAGGCGGTCTAGGAGGGGGATTTGACCGATCTAGATAGTTTAGGTCTCAGTGAGTGATGGAATTCCAAGAACGAGTAAAGGGGGTAGGGACTTACTGGAGCGACATAGTTAAACAGCTTGGTCAGATACGAAACGATCCCGTCGATATCCTCGTTGTGCTCAATGAACCCGTGTCTCTTGCTGTATGTTATCTCACCAATGACGTCGAACGCATAGAACTGCAACCATCGGGTAAAGTCGCACGCCTTGGCTCCCCCCTCGACATACAGCTTCTCGGTCTGTTTCAGGAAGAGCTTGGTGGTGTTATCGACGAACGGCTCATACTGGACGAGGGCTGACATTGCGAAGGCGGAGTTGACGCAACGGCGGAACTGCATGTGGAAGTCGTTGTCGGTTGTGCTGAAGAGGGAGGGAAGGTTGTGGCCTTTGACGGTGGATTGTTGGACGACGTAGAAGTCGGACTGTTTTTTTGAGAGTTAGTGAAAGCCGGATCACGCCTTCTCCTTTTGAACCAAGACTCACCTTCACAAAGCCCTTGTTAAGACCGTATATCGTCTTGATCGCCTCCGGATCCGAAAAGGACAAAGTGTTGGGTCCAAGGCGCACGATAGACCCATGTTTCCTGTGAAGGGCAATGTGTGTAACTTCTGGTCTCCGCTTATACACATCGATGAATCTCCACCAGTCTGTCAACGACGCCAGGAATGGTCCTGGGTATTTGTTCAGACCATTGTGATATCTGTTCCTTACCAGCCATCCCACAAGAACCGAGAGAAGTATTGGTGCCCAGTGCTGCGCCAGCACATGTATTATTACGTCTGTAATCATGTTGACTGGAATGGAGGAGTGATGCGACGGAAAGAAGAAGGTGTGAGGAGCGTGCCCTGAGGCGTCGAGCTTGTATCTTCTTTTCTCTATGGGCTAACCCTGTTGATCTGATTGTCTTATGGTTGTTGAAACCTAATATCCGGGAGGTTGAGGATGAAGGAAAAGAAAACGAAGAGGATATTAAGTGGGAGAAACAAGTGATAAAGAGAAAACTACAGCCAACCCGTTTCGGATGAGCTTATATGTGACTGCCGTTTGACCAAGAAACCTATGTGGAGGGGGAAAGCGGCTCTTAAACGAGTCATGGGTTAAGAAACACAAGCAGATCCTCCCGTCCTAGAAGAAAGTCAAACCGGGGTAAGTAGGTAACCGTCATAGGATCCCGAGGCAGATCTATCGACCGGCCATACCCCCGACACTTCCCCCAGTGCATCTCCCGACGCCCGGTGGTCCTAGGATAGACTTGATGTGTCAACAAACAAGGCGGAGAAGTCCCTTAGCGCGAGTTTGTTAGGCTGACGGCTCGGTGGTCCTACATCATCATGTTGTGTGTAGGGACTTCCTACTTATCTCGCCCCCCAACAAGCGAGCCATCCCACACCCACGGGTAGATATGAACTTGAACAAACAACCGAACTGTGCAGACACAGACAAGCTGTTGTGAGCCGAGCCACTAGGCTCACGGTTTTGAGGATAAGCCAAACACTCGTTGTTGGCTCTATGTGTAAGGAGTGTAAGAACTTTATTTGCCGTGTAAGAGATACATTTCTCTAGGAAGAGTGCCAACAGGACCAGGTAGGAGTCCAAGGCGGATGAAGCCCACTGTACATTGGACGGTATTGGTTAACCGGCTTCGTGGAGAGGGTATAGTCGAGTACTTACACATGACCACAGGAGAAGTGATGGACTTGGAGGCCACAGGGCTGGTGGATGTATACAGCCTCCCCTTTTCCGCAGTTGGAAAGGAAGTGTAAGTATCCGTATCGTGCCATCCCAGTTGCCCATCACTCTCCAGTTTGGAGATGCGGTATACCATGTAAGGTTGATTGTGGATTGCCACCCTCCATAGCCGATGTAATATTTGGATATTGGGATTTGAATAGTAGTCTGAGATGTGTCTCGTTGGTAAGGCCGAAGTTGTAAGACGTCCCTTTGCGATGCTTGCCTGGTGTCCCGCGATGAGAGCAACACAATGTACGTGTAAGTGGTATGTAGAGGTAGCAACCGCAATCCCAATTGGAAATAACCAACCAAGCATACCTAACTGAACAAACCCCTACGTTGTGTGGCCACTACCACCACAGGCACTACCAAACGTCACTGCCGTTGGTGGTGGTGGGGGGTTAGGCCAACGCCTAGGGAGGGGGGAGGGGTACATGCGAGCCAATATCCATCGGCAGATGTCATATCCAATCGCTGACCGCGACAGTTTGCGAAGATTGGCAAGATCCTACCAAGACACGTGAGCCGGGTGCACGCTTTCGACCATCGTGTTCCCGGAAATGTCCTGTACAAAGACGTAAGCGGATTTCGGTGGCTTAAAGGCAGTTGTGAAAAGGCGGCAGCTGGCAGTGTTGAAGGTTCGGTAATAAGGGATCGTCTTGGCGGCGGTGAATTCGGAGCGCTCGGCAGACTCCATTTTGAACGTCCCTCATGATCTGCTTCCCATGCATTTGCCTTTAGCCTCTCAAGGAACGGCAACTGTTCCGTGTAAGTCGGAAAGGTGGGGTCTGATTGTGGTGACGGAAATAGATTCCAGGAAGCAACCTCCTCGGAACGGCTTCTATGTTCTGCGCCGAGCGTCACATCTTCAAGTATAAATCTGAGCATATCTGCAGGTGGCGTCAGTGATTCAAAGTTGAAGATTCAATGAAGCCAAGAGAATGAGCTTTCCCGATGTCCAGTTTATTTCTCACCAGCAAGTCGGATGAACGATGGACCTCAAACTTGGTGTACAACTCATGACGCTTCCGATCCACCACCAAAGACAACAACACCCTGTCGCCACGTTCTCGGGATTCGGGAATTGTTTCCATCCGCCTTGCAAGCAGCTGCCAGGCTCAAGTTACCTGTTCCTTCATGCATTCTCCGTATCTTTTCTGGCATGTCCGTGGTGCGCTTGTAAGCTGCAGTTGAGGAGGCGGCTACGGTGGCGGCGAAAAGGAGCTTAGTCAGCGGCCCCTGTCAGAAGGACTCTGGTCGCCTTTCGGCAGATGTGAATGTGCTGTTTGTGTTTCCGGATTTGCGAAAGCGATTCTTGGCTGCGTGATAGACGTTCGGCAAATCGACATGTTGGAGTAATGGGTTGGTTTGTCTCAATCGTAAAAATCAGATGTGAATGATGTGGTCCTAAAACCAAGGAAGGCAATGAAAGCATGGGGAATTGGCTGAGTTGGTTGTTTACGGGAAGAAGAATCCAGGAAAGAGATCCGGGCTCGCAGTCTGGAATAAGGAACAGCAAAAGAATGGTGATGAGCCGCGACTTCCACAGGCGGGATTCATATGAAGAAACTGAAGCAGAACAAAAGCGGAAGGAATCAAGTGGACGGTGCCTGCAGATAATGCTCGCTGGTTACGGCCCCTCCTGCACCCCAATGGCTGTCACTTTCCTTCGTTTCTCCCGGGTTGTGTATCCACTCTAATCATCCCCCACCATCCTTTTCGGAATTTGGGTATTTAGCGGAGGACCGGCACCCTCTTCTCTTCTTTTACCAGACCAATCAAATTGTCAATTTCCCCTCATTGGTTTCGACTACGATCTTATGGTGGATAATACCGGATTTTTTTGAGTTCTATCCTCAAAAAGCCGATACCTTTCCTCGAAACGAAAGTCACAAAGCATTTATCGTCGAGACCTTTAAATCGCCAGTTTGTCGAGAGCTCTGAGAATACTCCTCCACCCCGTAGCGTCGAGAAGATTCCCTATTCCTCCGCTAAAGCGAAATAAGTGCCCCCCCGGGTTTTCTCCCTAACTATATCGGTATTTGGGTAAGAGTTTCTCCCTTTTTTCCTCCCTGCCCCCTCCGTAGGTCGAGAAGTTTAAGAGATTTGATGGAGTTGGATGATTTGGACGATGGAAGATTGCTATACTATACTTTGAGGAGAACGATGGAAAAGGACGGATTTCGAAGGGATACAAATGATGATTGTGGACGGAAGGGATTCTTTAGGTTTTTGCTAGGTTGTTGAGATTCTGGTTGTTGTTGATGGTAGCCGTCGGGGTCGACGGATTTTCGTTTGGGTTGTTGTTGTATCTACTCTAATCGTCCCCCACCATCCTTTTCGGAATTTGGGTATTAGCGGAGGACCGGCACCCTCTTCTCTTCTTTTACCAGACTAATCAAACTGTCAATTTCCCCTCATTGGTTTCGACCACGATCTCAGTTGTGATAACAGCATCGTCCGCACCTCACCTTCAATCATCACGACGTTGGCCCGGTTGGAGACGGAATGGAGATTCCCTTCGTAATGTGTTTATTTCAACTGACTGTATATCCCCTCGAATAACAACCCAAAATCACACATACAGTCACCACCAATCAGCCCAGCGCATATTACATTTCCAATTCATGCTCATCGCAATACCCTCAGCAGCCCAAAGACACATGTACTGACCCGACCGTATGAACGCTTTCTCATGCAAAATCATGAAACCATTCTCACTACTCCGGTCCCTTGCAAAAGAAAAAGCGAATACCAAGTTAAAAACAAAAAGGAAACCTGCAAACAAATCCATAAGCCCGCTCCGTGAAAAGCCCTCCGCTGTTCCTCCAGTTCCTTCCGTATGGGATACACCCTTCTTCCATTTCATGTCCCTAAACTTCATAATCATAACTGAAACGCAAGATACCTTACTTCCCATCCCATCAATCAAACACCCCACCTCTGCGCAATAGCAGCCATGATGCCCACCCCGAAGAGCTCAACATTGACCGGACCATCAGTTCTCTCGCACAAAGCACCTCTAGACGTGGTGACGGAGCCATCCGTTCCCTCGTGCAAAGCACCTCTCGTCGTTCTGGTAAGGTCATTCTAATATTCCTCCTCCTCCTCCGAATCCGAATCAGCATCCGGCACCAAAGCCCTATACCTCCTACTCGCCAAATCCTCCTCCAGCCCACCATCGCTCTCAGGATCAACATACCCCTCGCCTCCCACCAGCGACAGCGCCACAGGCAGGAACACAAGCGCGTGCGTGGCAGCAAAGAAGACCAAAGCGACCCAGATACGGAAGTAGTAAATCTCAAAGATCTTGCTGTGGGTAAAACCGAGCACACAAACGCCGAGCAGCTTGGTGACCGTGATGCCCGAGAACACGCTGCCGCCGACGTTGCAGAGGGCGGTCCACGCGCGCGCGTCACGGCCTTGGAAGCGGTTCTTGGCGCGCTCCATGAAGGTGCGAGAGGGGAACATGAAGGCGCGGGCAATGTGGGCGCAGAACTCGACGGCGATGCCGACGCAGATGATGAGGTTGACGAGCGAGACGGCGTTGAGCGAGACGCCCATGACGGCCATGGCGCCGATGATGTCGACGATGGCCATGACGACGGTGAAGGTGACTACCGCTGCTGTGACCAGGGAACCGAGCAAGACGGATGCAACGATGAAGATGATGCCGACGGCGGAGCCGAGGAGGGTGCCTGTGAGCGAGACGATGGTGGCGTACTGGTCGAAGAAGACGTAGAAGACGCTGTAAGGGAAGACGTCCAGTCCTGTCTCGGCGCTGATCTCGTTGGCGATACGGCGAGCAGAGGCGTAAGCATTGATAAAGTCCTCTTGGCTGCGGAGCGGGGTGTGGCTTGTGCGGAAGTGACTGGCCGGAATGGTGTCCCTTTCCGAGTCAACCAAAACAGCAGAGCCATACGACGCCTGCCCGCCCAAGGGACAATCTTCGCTTGTTGGCGCAGTAAGGAACTTCTTCAAGTAGTAGACAAACTCGTCACCCTCAGGCATGCCGGAAAGAGTGATATTCCACGCCGGTGTCCGGTTCGCAAAGCAGGGCCTGCGTCGGTCCATGCAGCATCTCTCGTTCTCGGGGTTGAGCCACTGGAAGAAATCATCAATCCAGCTGGCAGTGGGCGTCGAGATGTAAGAGACCTCAGTCCGCTTCCTCTCCTGTTCCAGGATGTTCGGAAGCGACATCTGCTCACAGGTGGTGTATCGGGCGCAGACCTTCTGCTGTTGCGTCCGATCAGTAGCGTTGAACTCTCTGGTGACAAAATAGACCGGCGGACCAGTATTGAGGTACTCGTAAAGGTCGTTGAAGTAAGGGATCAGGTACGAATCGTCCGGAATGGCAACTCGCTGGTCTAGACCCAGTTTAACCTCGGGAATCAAAGCGACACCGGCCGCGAACACGCCCAGAAAGATCATGACAATGACAGCCTTCGTCTTCTTTCCCAACAGCCGAGGAGCGTAGGTCTTGCGGATGAACTGCTGGAGATAACTTTCCTCAGGAGCCTCAAGATAGACCGGGGCTTGACCTGCACCGTTGTTGGCCAGATGGACTCTAGCCGACTTGATTTGGATGCAGGGGAAGCAGTCCGCCCGAGAATCCTCAACGCGGATCTGGTTCAGCGTCAGTACGGAGACAAACATGGTCACCTGAAGAATGGCGTTGATAAAGACAGCTCCAGCCGCATAGATGGCGAAGTTCCTCACAGCCGGCATGCCGACAAAGGCACCGAGCGCAAAGGATGCCGTCTCGGTCAAGGCCGAAAAGAGGATCGAGGGGCCCATCCGTCCCATGGCCCTGGAAATCCGTGCCTCAACCATGTCATCAGGGTGGCTAATGTTGACACGCTCAAACTCGTGAACAATCAGGAAGATATTGTCCACGCCAACAGCAAGGACGATGAACGGGATGACATCAACGATGATCAAGGTAGCCCGCAGACCAGCCCAGGAGAAGAGACCAATCGAGGCAGTGATGGACATGAGAACGATGACGATGCCCACGACACCAAGTGTAAACTTTGACTCAACAAGCGAGACCGCCGGGTTGCGAATCAAGTCCTTAAAGGACAGGGTAGTGGAACCGAGAGCGAGCGAAGCATACAAGAACATGATGATGTAGCTGATGACAATGATCTTGGCATCGGTGTTGGTGGACTTGTTGAGTTCTTCCTCAAGACTGATTTCGGTAGAGAAAGAAAGGCGGAGACCGCGCTCTTTGGCCTCATCTTGCAGTTCCAGTAGTCGGTTCTTGAGCGCCACTTCCCAGTCCATAGCACGGTCGACCTCGGGAGAGTCCTCTGGAGGGTTGATCAACACCCAGGTAACGGTCATAGCTGAAGCTTCGGCAACATCACCATCCTCAGGGTATCCGCCAAGAATCATGCTAGGGTCAAGAGGCTGTCCATACGCAGGGCGGCACTCTACAGGCGACGCGGCGCAAGTCCTCAAAGTGCTCTTCCAGCTATCTGGATCCACAGAGTCGGGGTCATCTTGGAAGTAAGCAGCAACTGATTGAACAACGCAGGCATCACCAGTGGGCTTGAGGCACAGGTCCTGGAAACTGCTACCATAATTGGCGCCCTTGAGCTGAGCAACGCTCTTCTCGACGTCCATCCACCAGAGCAGGGTATCACGGCTCAGAACAGGGCCAGGGCCGGAAGGGTTGGTATCGTTCACCAGGAAGACCTTCTCAGCACGGTAAAAAGCACCAAAGTGAGAGTCAAAGAAGGCCTTCTCCTCGGCCGCTGGCGAGGTTGGGCTTACCCACAAACGGGCTGGGTTCTTCTCAAGCTCGAAGTGGAACCAGCCAATACTGAGGATGCTAGCAATCAGAATGCTGGTGACAATGGTGATTGCCGGGAACGTAGCCGCGAGATATCCCAACTTGCTGAAAGCAGAATCACACCATGTGTTGATGATGTATGTCTTTTGGGGGCGGTCAATCATGGGCCCATTCTGGGTCAAGTCTCCTTCATCCTCATCGTCGCTTGGTGCCGCATCAGTGAGAAGGCGAAGTCTCTCGCTCCTGCGCTTAGCGTGTCTCTTCCAGGCGATGTGGCCGACCACGGCAGCAATGGAAGTGAACAAGATGACGCTGTAAGTCAAGATCGAAGCAAACGACAGGCACGGTAGGGCGCCCACATGGCAGGACCCAGCCTGCTCGACGTCCGGGAGCGTGGGGCAGATCTCGGGGCAGTCGACACAGGCACAACGGAAGTTCGGGTCTTCATCGTTGCATTTCTTCGGCTTCATGGGCAGCGGCTTCGTGTCCGGTTCAGAGTATTCGACGGGGAAGTTGATCTGGAAAGGCGAGCCACCGAAGCGTTCCTGGCCGAGGAACCTGAGAAGCTGGGTGTAGTTCTTGGCACCTCCGCCTATCAGGTCCATGGCCCTCGAGTTTGTAGGGCCGAATTTGACGTCCTTGCAGCTGTTGTAGAAGCCGGTTCCATAATCTTCAGAAATCAACTGGTCCAACTCGGTCACTAGTGTCTTTCCATTCTTCTCAATCGTCTTGGTGACATTGATGAACAGCGACTGGTCGGGAGAGCATGTAAAGGTGCAAAACATGTTGAAGAAGTTGTCTTTGCACGCCGGGCAAGACGATATTATTTGGTTCGCTGTCGACAGGGAGGACTTTAGGGAGTCAACCTGTAGGATGGGCCAATATCAGCATATTTCTTTGACTTGTTTCGACGATTTGAAAGAGTGTTTACCTGTTCAGGCAGACAGCACACCGGCCCTGTATTCCATTTAGGGCCACAGAGGTCAACCAGCTGTTGACGGAGATAATCGTCCGGCTCCTCAGCCAAGCCATTGTCAACACAGGGCAACTGGCTTCCAAACAGACTCTTGGATCCGCAGTGGCCTCTGATGGCGCATCGTCCAGCTTCGTGCTTTGGCGTATAGATCTCGGCTGCGACACTTCCCAGACCAGATAATAGGAGCCCGCCGCTGGCCGCGACAAGCGTGGACAGTTTTGTCATGATGGCGGATCAATCAAAGGCAGGACGTCTTCGGTGTTGTTGACGTTGCCGTTGCCGCTCGGCGGCTTGGATGCGAATTGGGTGTTCCCGCTCAATAACGGCCCGGTTGAAGTTCTTCCCAGGAGTTTGATGCAGTATGTATCAGGCTGCGTATGGTACGATACAGACAGTCGTTGTCAGATCGGCGAATGTACGGTTCTCAGGTTCACGTGGAATGATCGCTCGTAGACTTCTTGTTGTTGTTGTTGTTGTTGACCGTCGATTGTGAAACTATCACTGATGTCCAGTGGATAGAGGACTTGGTCCAGGTGATAATGGAACAGTGGACCAGATTTCCCGAACGGTGATGATGATAGCCCTTTATTTTCCGATTATTGATATAAGAGCTGGAGATGGGAAACCGGAACTGGAAATGGAAACTGGAACTTGGTGAGACGCAGACCTGGAAGCTCCCGCGCACGCGCTCTGATCCTTCCCTTTAGTTGATGCCTGCCAGCTGGAGTGCTGCTGTGCCCGTTGTTCGTGGCCTCCGTTTGGCTGTTGCATGCGTCATCAAGCAGCTAACAGCCCTGTGTTTCTGATTGGCTGTTTCGGACTGGGGCAAAAGGCGGGAGGAGAACTTTGGCGAGACAAGACCTGGTCGAGGCCGCGACGCCGATGCTGTTCCTGAGAGTCGATCACGCGGGACAAGTTGGACAAGTTCCACAGTTGTGAATCCCTGCCAAGACCGGTCAACAGCTGGAAACGGTAGGTGGTTGAAAGGTTCCGTCCTTGAGATGTAAACCTCAGGGTTCGGGTTAACATAGACTTGCCTAACCGCCCTGCCACCATCACCAAACAACAAGACGTAGGATCTGTTTACAAAATGGTGTATGACAACAGCAACTGTTGAAATATGCTTCGAAGCATACATCCGCTATCATCGCTATTCGAGCATCAATACATCCTAGCGCATATTGGACAATCCGCCAAAAGCAGTAAGTAGCCAAAACATTACAGGCTCCCGCTCCGTACCTCCAAATCCCGATCATGACTGTTTAACACAGGGTATCCTTCGAACAGGCATATGACCCAAAATGGCCCATCGACAGCATATGCAAACCCTCGTTCTCTTCCTTCCTATAGGACAACCCATCAGACCCTCCCAGTAACGTGGAACTGGCCGGTCAACGTCTCGACTTTCCAACCGTCGTTCTTCAGCGCAAGTCCCACAGCTTGTCGAAGACGCGAGACGCCACCGGAACTATGACGACCGACACCCGTAACCACCGTGAATCCCTCCATCTTGGCCTTGGAATGGCGGTGTTCGCCCAGATTGTTCCACCACCGCCAGACTCGCTCCTTGGCAATCCGGACCCCGTCAAGAACGGTGACGCCGTGTAGATCGATACTGCAGTACGTGCTCTTCTGGTCGACTAGTTGTTCGGATGCCAGCGATATCCTTTCCGCGGCGGCGCGGGCTTCTTCCCGGGCGCGTTCGGTGTAAACGATGGCGCCTTGTCGTCCTAGTGGTCCTTTTCGAGCAAGGGCCGAAGCCTGGGCGTAGAGATTCGAGACTCCGTACTCGGTGTCTGGACTCGGTAGAAGGTTGGACGCCCTATCATAGGAGGTGACAACCGCCTGCGTACTTGACATGCCGCCGCGCTTTGTTGATGCTGAGGGTCGAATGGGGCCCTTAGCCCCTTCCAACTCCTCGTTGTCCACTGTCGGCAATACCACCGCGTAGTTCAGCGCAAGTTTTGCCTTTCCTTTGCTGCCTTGGTCCTTGGACTTGTTCTTGCCTCTCCGCGCTGGTTTGCTGCTTTGGGGCTCGTAAAAGCCATCCAGTCCCTTGGGCAGCTGGCCAGTCTCGTGGAGGTGCTGCCGGGTCAAAAGGTCGTCAAAGGCCGTGTTCAGGTCGCCTGCGCTCTGCTTGAGAACGAACTTGAGGGTGTGCTCCTTGAAGTTGGGAAACACCAGACGAAGTCGCTCGACCTTATCCAGCTCGTTCAGGTCTGATGAGTCGCAAAACTCGAGGTCCTCGGACGAGGAGGACTCGAAGGAGATGGTCGAGTCGGATATCGTTGTGGCATTTTCCGTAGCCAAAGACTCAGACATGATGCTGTGATCGAACTCATCACCGTTTGCCCCCTCAACGGATATGCCCAGTCCGGAGGGGTCAAACGACGTCGAGGCCTCACATGAAGCAGTCTGCGCCAGTGTTTTGAGAATGTCTCTGATGTCGTCATAATCCGTTTGGATGTTTCGCTCCAGAGTAATAGCGAGAATGAGTGACTGATCCAGATCTCGAAACTCCTCCTGCAGTTGGATAATCCACGGTTAAACAGTTGACTTTGAGAATGACCCATGATATGATAAGTGCTGTGGGCTCCAATCCGGCTTGAACCTACAAAGAGTTGTTCTTGAAGGACGGCCGAGTCAACAGACTCCGACCGAGCCTTTCCCTCATATGAGGTTGAGCCTGATGGCTTCACATGGCTTTTCTTTTTCCTTCCCCCCATCCCAGATGGAAGGCTATAGTTGTCGCTTAAAGAATGCACGTAGTAGAATACCGCTGGTTTCGTTCTGTGTCATGAACATGAGGTGAATAAGAAAGACGAGACGGCTGGAATAATTCGCTATTCATCGTATGTAGGTAGACCCGATGTCGAAGTGAGTGTTGACAGGAGGTGCCCAAATTCAACCCGAGGAATGAGCCAACGTCAAAATTGACCAAGGAAAGCGTTTGCTTTTCTGCTTCCTCTCTGCGCTTTCCCGAGTTTCGCTGGTGGACTGGGCTTGTCGCTTCCAGGTTCCCTGTGAATCAGTGGCGGGGGTCGCTAGGGTGACCAAGCAATCGGCCCCGATAAGCCAGGGGCAGCCGGCAATGAGCAGTCCGATTGCAGGTGAAGGGGAACCATGGGTGTGTTAAGACTCTATTAGCCAGCAGTGCAGTTACACACTTGTGTTAACAGCTACGCGACCCCGCGTTGAGACTGCTGCGGGGTCATTTTCCGCTTTCTCTTCCGTCTTGTGATGCTGAAGAGCCCCAGTTGAACGACCGGGGCCTCTCGCCAGACTCCGACGTCGCTAACATCGATCCAGCATTGATTCACTGGAGACGGGAAAATCGACATTTGCACAGCCGGAGTCGCATGCTACGAGCAGAACGAGTATTGCTGGATTCGGGGTGTCATGGTTCATCCCATTCTTCGGGCAAGCGAAGGACACATTGAACCACCAAAATTTACACCGACGACGGTGTTCATGATGGTTGCCTCGAGTTCGCTTGGTGGCCTAACCATCGACCGACCAACCTTGTCCATGGGACGATCTAGCGAGGACCTGAAGGAGGCTGCACTCCAGCACTCTATCATCAACAAGTCCTGAGCTGCTTTGCTGTGTTTAATGGGCGGTAGAACTATGGACAATGGTCTATGAGGTCTGGAGTGTCGACGATGATATGAGGCTCAAATGACATCCGGATCTGAGCAATAAGACGTACTTGGGCGGGTCGGCTCGCTTTGAACGATGCATGCATCACGGCTCAGCTGCCATCTGTCATTGATGAGGCAAAACAATAACAGATACATATATACTTCGGATGACACGATCAAAGGTGTCGCTCGTAGGGATGGTTTATTTCTGAAATTTTAGATCTTTTTCAGAAATTTTCAGAAAACATGAAATTCACGAAATTCCACTAGTGAAAATGATCCGTGCGCACACAACCCACACAACCCCCTTCAAACCCACCTTTTCAGTGGAAGAGCGCTTGTATGCAGAGATGCACAACGACGACCTCATCGCTTAAGGCCATAATAAAACATCAATCTACTGGTGTTATTTACATCACGAGACAGGAGGAGGTTAAAAAGACAGTTCGATATAGCCAGTTTAGAGGTAGTTAATATAGATGTAGCCATAAATATTATAGTCAAAATGCATACATTTCAGCCCAGTCCAGCCACCAGATTGCCCAGAATAATTTATTTATATGGGGCGCCGTCACGTGAAAAGTCACGTGTGACAGAAACGTCTGTTTCTTTCCTTTCTTTTTCCTTTCATTTTCGTTCCTTACCCTTACCAAGAATTTCACTGCCATCCCTAGTCGCTCGGACGTCTCGGGAACCCAAGAGTCAGGAACAAGAAGGCCGGCGACAGGTCCATCCGGAAGGGCGCACCCCACTAGCTTGATCCGCTCGACTTTTGACCGCTCCCGGTCGTCATTCCACAGCATCCATTTTCACAAGGCGCCATCGCGATTTGAAAGCAACATCGCTTGCTTTGCGGATGGTGATGGTGGCACCAATGACAGACCCTGAACATGTCAAATGCTGGATAATATGGGGATCCTCGGAATGCCTATAATGCCCGATACCGAAAGGCAGCGGATGGCAGATGTCAGTTTGCCATGGAAGCCCGCCTCGGGATGAAACATGCAGGGACGGTGAAAGGTCAGGTTACCGGCGACACTAACAAACTTGAAAGAGAAACAAGATTTATGATTGATAAGTAACGGCCCTTCTTTATATAAGAACGAACCGCACACGAATCATTCCCTACTTCCTGTTCGAGTTGCATTTGACATTTGTTCACACACATAAATAAGTTCACAGCGTCACGCTTTGTCTCTTTTCAAACACCAACCGTGACTCGCGGTGTCTCTTGACTTGTCGCTGAACTCACCCACGCCCTACGTGTCCCTCGTTCTTTCTCTTCTGGTGCCAGTCACCAGTCACCACGCCGCTCTCTATCAGCATTAAACCGAAAGAACCAAAAGAACACCGTCGTTCTTACCCAAACGTTCACTTTTCATCAACAGCAAGGCATCTCGTTGCCTGAACTCGGAAACTTTGAAAAACCCGGAACGGGCCTTATCGTATCGCTCGACACCGACACGCATGCACGGCAGCAAGTAAACAAGGCATATATCTTTGTGCATACGCTACGCACCTCATTCTCTGCAGTATTGTCTGTCTTACCTTGCAGCGTCAAGCACTCACGACTTAAACTTTTCACCCCTTTGCATGGTCCTTGCACCATCTCACAAAAAATGGGTTCGATGTCACAGTCCAAAAGACTGTTGAACTATCCAGACCCCTTGAGAGGGTAAGCTCAGCTTTCAATACTGCGGCCGTCGCTTTGAGCGTCGCAGAAAAGTAAGCAGACGTGCTAACTGACATTTACAGTCCGGACGTTCCATATGTCGTGGAGAGAAAGTCCAATCCGCCCATTCGCGGCTGGTTCATTTGCGCCGCTGCCTTGATGTGAGTTTTCCAAGAGAAAGTCATTTTACACGATGAGCTAACACAATCCCAAGTTTGGAATACCTTCGCTTTGTCAGGGAGATAATATGGCACAACGCCGGCTTCGGCGACCTACGCAAGATTCGCCCTTATATTGAGGACTATGAGCCATGGTTCGAACCTCAAATCGTACCCTATCCGGATTCCGAGACTACCGACGAAGCCAAGGATGACATTCAGGATGACGAAATTCCGGAAACTGAGGCGGCCAAGCGAGACGACCTTCGCCACAAGTATCCCCAGGCAAAGTACTACTCAGTGGAGGACTACCGGAAACTCTACCTCTCAGGCGCACTCACGCCCTTGGACGTTGCTCAAGCTCTACTTCCTCTGATTCGCCGCGATGTCGAGAATCCTACCGAGTATTCTTTAGCATGGTTTGACAGCAAGGTTGAGAAAGTTCTGGCTGCGGCAAGGGCTTCGACGCAGCGGTACAAGGAAGGACGTTCTCTCGGTCCCCTCGATGGCGTTCCTACCGGTGTCAAGGACGAATATGACATTGACGGCTACGAAACCAACCTTGGTTCGAAAAACATCTACACGGGAACTATCCACGAAGAAGATTCCATCACTACCTGGTGTGTACGCAAGCTGCAAGAGTCCGGCGCCATCATCCTTGGTAAGCTCTCCATGCACGAGTTTGGTCTCGACACCACCGGCAACAACCCGGTCCACGGCACTCCCAGAAACCCTCACAACCCCAACTACTACACAGGCGGCAGCTCTTCTGGTACCGGCTACGCCGTCAGCGCCGGTCTCATCCCCATCGGTCTCGGCAGCGACGGCGGCGGCAGCATTCGCATTCCCTCCAGTCTATGCGGCGTCTACGGTCTCAAGCCCACCCACGGCCGTCTCTCTTTCAAGCCCGGTCAAAACCACTGCCTGACATGCGCCTGTCTCGGTCCCATTGCCGCGGACATCAAGTCCCTCGCCACCGTCTTCCAAGTCATCTGCAAGCCTCACCCCTCTTCACCTTTCCCACCTTTGAAGCGCCTTAGCTTGACCGCCCCTCCCAACGGCGGCGGTTCCCCCAAAGTCCTCGGCATCCCCTCCGCCTGGTTCGCCCGCGCCACGCCCGCCATCCAAACCCTCTGCAACACCATGGTCCGGCGCCTGTGCTCCGACCACGGCTACACAGCCGTGGAAATCGACATCCCCTTCCTTCCCGAAGGCCAAATCGCGCACGCCATCACCGTCCTCACCGACGCCGCCACCCTCCTCCCGGAAACCAGCAACCTGACGTACGGCAACCGCATTCTCATTGCCCTCGGCACCGTCACCCCGGCCTCCGATTACATGCTAGCCATGAAGCTGCGCCGCGTGCTGATGCAGCACCTCTCCTGGCTGTGGCAGCAGTACCCGGGGATGCTGATCGTCACTCCCACAACCAGCTGCGAGGGCTTACCGATCAAGACCAAGAGTGAGCTGAAGTGGGGCGTGAATGATGGAGATAGAACGCTGCAGAGCATGGAGTATGTTTGGTTGGCGAATTTCTGTGGGCTGCCGAGCATTTCGGTCCCGGCCGGGTTTGTCGGTCCGGAGTCGGGGTTGGTGAACGATATGGATGTTCAGGGACGCGGGGAGGTTCCGGTGGGATTGATGGCTATGGGCGAGTGGTGCGCGGAGGAGCAGTTGTTGCAGTTTGGAGCGGTTTGTGAGGAGGCGGGCGCTGATAGGAGGAGACGGCCGCCGATTTGGGTGGATGTGGTGAAGAAGGCGAAGGAGGAGGTTGCGCAGAGGGGGTAGAGGAAGGGGTATGTGTGATGATGGGTTGAGGTTGAGGTTGGGGATGATATCCGGCCTGGTGAGCAGAGTATCGGTTAGAGGGTGGGAGAAGTTGTGGAATGTACGGGAGTATCACATACATCCAGCGTCGTGTGGAATAGCGTAGCTAGTAAGACATTGATATCTCCCATTATCTGCCAGCGCAGGCTTCCTATTTTGTTCACCTAGGCACAAGATTCGAGTCTCTCTCAGCTACCTCTATCGATTCTGGGGATCTCAAGCTCGGTAAATTCACACGAGGTATCTTGCCACTACAGTACCATAACCCACTTCTGACCACCTACCTACCTTACTTACCGTTTCTCAGTTCAGGTTTACTCCGATGACCGGTTCGGATGAAAATCCGTACTAGGCAATTCGCGAGGGGGAAGGAGCCCCCAGACTGGAGCGAACTGTTTGGGCAAGGTCTCAAAAATAGGAAGGCATGATCAAATCGCAGGCCACCGACCCTTATCAGCGTGTCCCCAGCACGGGAGTATGCGTGTCGATAGCGCCTTTCATTGCACTTAAGGCACTCTACTACCTCAACCGCATCCATCACCACTTCCTGTTGTCAGTCAGTCCCGTCCATAACCCTTCGGATGAACCTTCCTCTTCCACTTCCACTTTTCCTGTCCTGCCTTTCCCAATTTGTCCTACACTTTATGATCAAATCAACAAATTTTGTCATATTCCAGTCCTCTCCCGGACTCCTGCAAAAGCTCCAGTTCGTGTCGTCATGTTTTCCATATTCCATCTAGACGTCTTCGGAAACCTACAATAACCATTGTCACACCAATTTGTCTCTCTATTCTGCAGCACACACGGCAAACACAGCACGCCGAACTGAAGTGTCACGGGTCGTATCTGTCTAGTTCATGTCGTCACACCTCGGGAAATTCTTGAGCTGTGTAACATACCGAATATCTGTCTCCCAGAGTTTAGGTTCGGGGCAGGAGTTCTCAACTTCTGTTTTATACAGTCCAATACTGGTTTGTTTATTAGCTCGAGACCTCGGGTCAACTTCCCTACGCGTTTTTATCTCCAATTGATTCGTTTCGTTCCATGCTTAAAGCGTGATCTTGCTTTGAATATGCTATTTCTGAAATTCAATATGTTATATTAAATATTATTAACGGCTTTCGAAACCGTACTTAGCCATTTCATTTTGTCCTTGTAAGGTTTGGGACAATTCGGGATAGATTTTGTCCAATATACTAGGAGTACCAGGCTAACAAACAAACTAGCATTAGATTGTACTGACAGGCCACCAACTTCTTAGAAACAAACAAGTCTCGGAAATTGAGTACCTACCTACCTTATTCTAGGTGTTAACAGCACTTCGCCCTCCAAGCACCGATTGTACCTTGGAGCTTTAACGAGCGATCACGCAACACCGCCCGACCCTCTGGTATATCCCGTAGGTTTGTACTTACAGACGGGCGGGAGCACGCTGACACGGGATCAGATGCTTGGTCTCATCTAAGATCCGCACGTGTCTTGGGGTCGAATTTACAATGGGATGGAAAAGAGAGTTTGAGGTTGCCGACGACCGAAAATGCGTTGGAATGCGCCATCTTATCAAACCGGATCCTCACGCCGTGCTATCTCTAGGCAGCGAGAATAGAGAAGGCAGTACAGTGTGCCTGTGGTGAGCTTCCCCTGAAAATAGCAAGTAAGAAGCCCCCAAGTAAACAGCTAAAATATGCCACTGGGGAGATCATCTTCGCCTTGGCAACGGGTGGCTTGTACTTTAGGGTGAACGGCGCTTGTTTTGAGGCGAAGCGCCGTTACGGCAAAGGATTCCCCCCTGGCCGCTCTCCAACCTCACACCCACGGGTAAATGCTCACCTGCAACTAACCCATCAACCACTAGGCACTGCCCAACAAGATTGAAGATCGGGCTGCGGACGATGGAAGGCAATCCTTATGCGCTTGTGCCCTATGAGCGGGTCGCCAGCGCGATACAATCGAAGGTGATGCGGTCGAAGTCCAGTCTGTGGTGATACAGGTCGCTCAATCTGTCTTACCGCGAGGAGAGCTCAGCATCAGGAACTCTGGAAAGTTGAGTTGTCGTAAATGCCGCTTGATGCTTCCAGATTCCCATAGGAAACTCTCAAGTCTCAAAAGAAGAACTGGGTCAACAGGCGAGACTGTCTCACTCTTAAACGGCTCCTATTCAAATCCGTTTACTCATCATGCTTTCACTTCACATCTACGGTACCCGACTCCCGATTCATGCCAGATGAATCCATATTTACGAGTGTAAAAACTCCGTCCCTAGCAAGCAATCTCACCGTCCCGTTCGGCCAAGGCAAGCCAAGACCAAGACCCTATCATCCGGGGTAACGTGTCTACCTAAAAACTCATTATGGAGGATCACAAACCTGAACCCACAAGAGGCTGTACTTGTAGCTTACCTACAGCTACAAGGACCGGGGCCCAGACGAGTACAACCTCACCCTATCACCATGTTTATTCACGTTAAGCTCGCTGCTGACATCTCCACGGGTGCCACAACGCAACGCCGCAGCAAAGCAAAGCCCGTGGATTCTATTCCTAGTCACAAACCTGTAACTAGGCGGGATGAGGATTAGATACATTCATTTCATTTTTTGCGGGTTATGGACACCGCCATGTACGTGAAACCGTCGCCGGGAGACAGTGGGCAAACATTACGGTTCGTTGGCCCGTTACGAGGTATTGCGGTCGAGGATTCGCGCACATCCATATAAATCGAGGCATGCCCTTCCCATCGTCGTGGTCAAGGATGGAGGAGGTCTCTTGAGTCTTCAGCCAGCTCCTCATCTCCTTTTCCTTCTTTCTTCCTGTGTTTCTTGATATCTTATCTCAGTTCAAGATGATCTTCAGCAAGGTAGCTCTGGCCGCGGCGGCCATCATGGCTTCTTCAACCGTCTTCGCCAAGGGAACTCAACCGGGCAGCAGCAACAGATGCGGAACACCACACATGACCCCCGAGCAGGTGCACAACTACAACACGCTCGCTTCTCAGTCGATGAACAAGCTTAACGCCCTGAAAGAAAACGCCCAGAAGACGGGAGGCAGTTCAATCCAAAAGGTGGAAATTGAGGATTTGCAGGAGAAGGAAATCAAAGTCTATGTCCACGTCTTGGCGAATGGTACCAAGGTTGAAGATGGGTATCTTGAGGTTAGTATTCTCCCATTCCCTATCCTTATCCTTATATCTCACTTCCTTTCTCCTCTTCATGTTCCTCCCATGTACTAACCACGACCCATAAACAAAAAAAGGAATCCCAAATCCACGAACAAATCTCCGTCCTCAACGCCGACTTCAGCTCCGCCAAACTCTCCTTCCGCCTCCAAAACATCTCTTACACCATCAACAAGACCTGGGCCGTCGGCGACGACGAAGAGGGCTTCAAGTCTCACCTCCGCAAAGGAGAATACACCGACCTCAACCTCTACTTCCCCGTCACCCTCCCCGACTCCCTTTTGGGGTATGCCTACTTCCCCGTCTTCTTGTCTCAAGCTCCGCAGGATCCCACCAACCCCGAAGACATGTTCACCCTCGACGGCGTCGTGATCCGGTCCGACACTTTGCCGTTTGGCACCTTTGCTCCGTTCAACTTGGGCAGGACCGCGACGCACGAGATTGGGCATTGGTTTGGTCTTGATCATACTTTTGGCTCGGGAGGTTGTGAGGGGAAGGGGGATATGATTAGTGATACGCCGGTGGAGGCGTCGCCGGCTTATGGATGCCAGGTGGGCAGGGATTCATGCCCGAATCAGGAGGGGCTGGATGCGGTGCATAATTTTATGGATTATTCTGATGAGTGAGTTACCCTTTCCTTTGGTTGTTTGGGGGGAAATTGGGATGGGGAGAGAATGATGATTGCTAACGAAAAGGGAAAACAGTGATTGTCTCACGGAGTTTAGTCCGTTGCAAAAGGCTTATATGCATAGTGCGTATGAGACTTATCGGCAGAATGTTTATGGCGTTAAGAAGTGAGAAAGGAGTTGGAGTTTGAAGATGGGAGTCTGTCTGCCTGACGACTTGTAATGTGGGATTGACGTGTGTTAATGTCTATATATGCCGTTAGATGTAAAATAGTCTCGGACACCGGTGCGATACTAGATCCCTAGGAGTCAGTAAACGACCGCCGTATCGTTGAAGCGTGGGTATCTATATCTTTTGCAACGTTCTTTGTTCGGACGGCTGTAGCCGTCCTCACCTAATTCCTCCCTTTTTTTCTCTTCTTTTTTCTCTTCTTTTCTCTCTTCCTTCTTTTCTCTCTTCTTTTCTCTCTTCCTTCTTTTCTCTCTTCTTTTCTCTCTTGCTTCCCGAGAGGGGAATAGATTAACTCTGGTTGACTTTCATTAACTCTGGTTGACTTTCATTGACTCTAGTTGCTTCATTACTTCATTGCTTAGTGCCGTTGCATTGGATTATCGGAACTACCCGATAGTAAAGAAGGCAATGAATTAAGACGTCGATATTGAAGACGGCGGTAATAAAGACGACGATAACCTTATCGATAGGCGATATCAAGAGATATAGTAAAGAATTTTTGAAGCGTACTTCAACTATATAGAGGTAGATAACTTTCACAGTCTGGGGGTTCATGGACCCACATCCACCGAAGCGGAGTTGAAGGACGGTTCGTCTACAGCCAGAGGTTCGTGCAATAGTTTCCTGCGATCTGATTGGCTACTTCGGTACACAACCCTACAACTAGTCAGGGCGTCTTGCCAAGCCAGTTTCTGATTGGTCATTTCGCGGACAGTGTCGACGACAGTCCGAGCCAGAATGTATTAGGTCCTTCCGTTTTTGAAATCTGATAATTCACCAAATCTCTCGATATCGCCTATCGATAAGGTTATCGTTATCCTCCCCATCGCCGTCTTCAACATCGCCTTCTTTATCGCTACTAAGTAATGAAGCAATGAAGCAATGAAGCAATAAAGCAACCAGAGTCAATGAAAGTCAACTAGAGTCGGTGAGAGTTAATAAAAGCCACTTTTCATCATCGTCTTCGAAAAGGGAGCAATTAGGTGAAGACGGCTACAGCCGTCCGAACAAAGAACGTTACAAAAGACACAGATTCCCACGCTTCAACGTATACAGCGGTCGTTTGTTGACTCCTAGGGATCCAGTATCGCACCGGTGTCCGAGACTATTTTAGAAATGGAAGGACCTAGTGCATTTTGGGGATGGTTCTAAAAAATACTATCGCGAAATGACCAATTAGAAGTTTGCTTGGCAAGACGCCCTGACCAATTGTAGGGCCGTACCACGCTTATAGCTAATTAGAGCACAGAGAACTATTGTACGAAGACTTGGCTATAGACGAACCGTCCCTCAATGTCACGGGGCAAGGCGATATTGAACGTTGGGGGTTAATTAAGACTTGTGTAATTGTATAAGGAAGAAGGGAAATTATAGAATCTATACGTGGCGGTTTATCCTATATACCCGTAGTTGAGCCCTATCCTTAGTATACGTAATTGACCTACTTGCCGGGACGGTAAGTAGTTGGCTATAGCCTTTAGGGCGGTGTAATTAATTAGAAAGCGTATATTAATCCGGCAATTATTATTGTAGTAATGCTACGATTAGATAATAATTATAGGTTAGCCCTATAATATTTCCCCGGGTTAAAAATGCCCCCGGGGTCTAAATATATTAAAACTATAAACTATCCTTCTTTAGGGATTTGAAACCTTCTACTACAATACTTATAACCTTTTTTAGCGCCGTTATTATTAGTACTTCGTCCGCTTAGTTGTATTGTAGTAATTGTTTTAGGGCTAGGGCTATTAGCGCCTCCTACCCGATTGCCTTTATAAGTACTTTAGCGGCCCTCTATTGTTTTCTTTTATTAGCCGCTTATTTTAGGGGAACGGAAGCTTCTAAATTATCGGTGTAAAATTTGTAGAAGTCGTCGATATAGTCCTTTACGTTTTTATACGGTTATTAATTTAGGTTGTAGGGCTTATTTTAGACGACGTAATATTCCTATTCACCGTTTTCGAGGCGGTAACCGTTAATACCCTTGTAGGACTACTCTATTACGTCTTCGGCATTATTAATACGCTTTATTACCTTTTTATAGTTGGCCTTAATATTTTATATATTGTTTTGGCCGGGGATACCCTTAGCAACCTACGGCTTTACTATATAGACGTAGAAGGTGCGGCTATATTTTATATTTATTAGTAATTTAAGGGTAATATAGTGGTTATTAATTATTAGGACTTCGAAGGGGCTTTTTTAGAGTAGTGCTAGTTTTGTTTAGGGGCGTTTAAAGATTAGGTTAGTAGTATTGAGAAGAATTATATTGTTAAATTAGTATTATAGTAAATCCGATCGCTTTTCGTTAATATTCTCCTCGTAATATATTTAAGTCCTCTTTACTATAATAGTAAATTTGTTTAGGATTTTACTAAAGTAATTTACAATTTCCCTAATTTTGAAATATTTAGTCTATTATTATATTAAGAAATTGGGTAGGTATAGCTATATAGGTTCGATATTTATACGGGGGTAAAAATTGTAATTAATAAAGAACGGGGAGATTCTTATTAAGTTTAATTATATATTATTACTTACGAATTCGGCGAATAGGAATTAATCGACTTAATTATCCTATAATTAATTTACGTACGCTTTTAAATAATATTCTATTTTAGTATTAATACATTTTATTTAGCCGTTTATTTATTAGTAAAAAGCGTTGGACGGCTTTAATATAATACCGAACTTTATTAATAGTATACGTTAAAATTAAAAGATAAATTAGGACTTTCGGTCCGATATAATAGTATTAAGTAAGTTATAAAGGGCGTAAACCTTTTCGATAAAATGTTTAATTAGTTCTTCGGTTATTAAAATTATAATAGGGATATAGTAGCGTATTTTAATTAAATAGTCGACGACGATAGTAATATATTTAAATTCTTAGCCCTATCTTTTGTAGGGGGTTATAAGTGTAATGTAATTAATAGCGATATTTTTCTATATTATGAAAGGGACGGGGAATAGTTTTAGGAAACCCGTTGGCGATTAGCGTAATAGTTTAGTCTTTATATATTAGAAGTAGGCTTTATAGTATACTTTTATAATTTTATTTATACCGGGTTAGTAAAAGGATTAATTTAGGGTCGTAAAAATCTTGTCTTTACTTTAGTAATTTGCCGGGGCGGATTCGTAATACCGCCGGATTAGTTGAAGGTATAGGGCGAAGTCTTTGGAATTAATAATTAATATTATATAGCGGTATACTTTCCTATTAATAATATAATATTTAGCGAAGGCGATTTTATTTATTTATTTTTTGATTATTTTGGACTATTTCCTTTTATCGGGGTTATTAATAGAAGTTATAACGTTTTAGTAAAACGTTGAATTATAGTAGTTGGCCTTTATTAATTCGTTGGTAAAGAGTTTTTCGGCGTTTAATTCGTAAGTTTAGATATAGTTAATAAATATAGAGGGGTCGAAGAATACTTTATTCTTAATTAATAATTTATTATTATTAATATTATTAGGTATATTCTCTAGCTTTTTATTTAAAGTATCCGGGCGGACTTATAAGGTCCCCGGTCGATATTTAATAGTAAAATTAAATTGTAATAGGAATTGGGACTATTATATATATTTAGGCAAAAGTTTTTTATTTTTAATAAAAGTCTATAAGCTTTTATAGTCTATTATAATTTCGAAAGGTCATTAAGCTTTTTATAATTCTAATAATTATTCTTCTAAAGCCTTAATAATGGTAAGCAATTCCTTATTATAAATATTATAATTATATTCAGTTACCGAATATTTTTAGGAGAAATAAATAATAGGGCGTAGGATATTATTATTATTATATTAAGAGAGAGTATTACCCGTAGCCTAATTAGAGGTATCGGTTTCGACTACTATTAGTCGGGACTAGTTATAAATCCTTAGGATTAGCCTTATTATAAAAATTATTTTTAGGGAATCGAATACTTATTAATAGGCTTCGGCCTATTTCCAATTTGTAGATTTCTTCGTAAATTTGTATAAGGGGGCGGCTATAATAGAAAAATAATTAATAAAATGGCGGTAGAAATTAGTAAATTTAAAGAACTTTTAGAATTAGTACTTCGATTGCGGAGCCTCCTATTCGGCGACGGCTTTTATTTTTTCGAGGTCTATTTCGATACCGTCCGGTATAATAATTAAATTTAGATATTTAATACGTTTTATATCGAATTCGTATTTATCGATATTTAGTTATAGGCCTGCGTCGATTATATGCCGGAATACTTCGTCTATATATATTATATATTCTTCTTCGTTTTCGAAATATATTAGGATATTATTAAAGTAAGTAGTAGTATAAATATTTAGGATATTGTATAAGATATTATTAATATAGTTTTGGAAAGTACTTGGGGCGTTTTATAAATTGAAAGGTAGAATAAGGGATTCGTAGAGACCGAAACGCGTAATAAAAGTAGTAAATTATTTATAGCCTTCTTATACGCAAATATAGTTAAATATTATAATAATATTGAATTTGGTAAAGATTTTAATATAGTAAATAGCGTTAAATATTTCTTTGATTAAGGGAAGGGGATAATACGTTTTTAGGGTAATATTATTAATACTATAGTAGTTAATATAAATTTGAATTCTATTGCCCGGTTTCTTTACGAATAAGAGCGGTAAGGCCGTTACGGATTAGGACGGCCGAATAAAACCTTTTTTAAACTAATTATTAATTTACTTTTTAATAATAGAAGTTTTTATAAAGGATATTATATAGTACTTAACGTTTAATATTTTTAGGTTAGGGGTTAGTTCGATTTTATAATTGTATATATAGGAGGGTGGTAGTACGCTTACGTCGTAGTTATAGAAAATTATAATCCTCTTCTAATACTTCCGGGGCAATTTCTTTATAATTTCTTCGTCGGTTTTTAACGGCTAGTCGGCTTTCTTATAGAACTTTTACGCGTCCTCTTCAATAACTTTAGCGATAATAGCCTTATAAACCCGGATATCCGTTTCTAAATTACTTATAAGTTTTATAGTACTAGTAAGCGCTACGGCCTCTAGTTCCGCTATATTAATTTAGCTAATATAAATATTAATAAAATTATAGAGCCGTTGGGGAAGATAGTCTTTATACTATTGGCCTCTACCCGCGTAAATGTTTTCGATTATTTATTTAATAATATTATTATAGGTTTCGACTTTATAAATGGCCGCTAGGCGTTTAAATTCGGTATAATTAGTTAAGTATAATTATAGGTTGTTATATTCGTATAATTAATTAAATGCCGCGGCGTTAAAATTAATAATATTTTTAGGGTTGAATAGTTTGCTTACTTCGTTAAGATTAATAGCGATGGAACGTTGTAATATTAGTATAATACGAACCCTGTTTACCTTCTAGTAAAGTAATAGGACTACCCGAAGTAGTTTAGTTTTATCGAAGGGAATATTTATTAATAAAGCGGCGTTACTATTAATACCCTTTATAGGGCGGTTCGCGTAATAAATGAATAATGCTTTAAAGTGCGGCGAAGTAGGACCCGGTCTTTCGTAGGGTTCGTAATACAATTTGGCTTTATAAATTCCGTAATAGGATTGAATTTTATATAAGTAACCGGCGCCGATTATTGTATTTTTCTAATCTAATTTATAAACCGTTACTATAATTTCTTAATTAAATTTGCAAATTATAAATTTTTAATTAGATTCGCGAGCCTTATTAGCGGCCTTTAGCCTTTTAATCTTATAGAGGGTTAAATTATTAGCGGCCTTTAGTTTTCTTAAGGGGGCGGTTTCTAGCCTTTTTAAGGGGGTTGTTTTTAGCCTCTTAGTTTATTAAAGGATTGGGTTATTAACGGCTTCTAGCTTCTTTGGCGAGGCGGCCTCTGGGCTTCGAATATAGTAATCCGATAAGGACGGTCGTTGAAGGATTAAGTTATTAATATTGGTATTCGAAACGGCCTTTACTAGTCCGGGAGTTCTTAGTACGGCCGGATCCGGGCGGTTAAACGGGCCCGCTCTATTTCTAAGGTTATTAAAAGAAATAGCCGTTTTCTCGATATAATTAACTATCTTTATCTTAAATTTGACGTTGTTAGGGTATTACTGTTTATTTTTTCGTTTGTAAAATTGGCTTCTATTTAGTATTATATATTTATAGGGCGTTGCTAGGCGTTAGAGGCGGTTTTTATAGATAGAGAGAGGTCGGTTAGTAGATAACGGTCGGTATATTAGTCGGTGAATTGGATTTATCCCTTTATTTAGGATATTAGAAGTTTATATTTTTTTAATTAAGGTATCCCGAGAATAATTGGGTAGGTAGAGGAGAGGTTGTAGATTAAAAATATAATATTCTCGAAGTAATAACCGATATAGAAGTTCGTTGTAAAACTTTTAATAATTAGGCCTTTTATAATACTATTAATAAGGGTAAACTTCTTTAATTTTAATAGTTTGAAAATAGTAAGCCTATTCTTTTTTACGAAAAAACGGTCGATAAAAGCTAATACGGAATAACTACTATCGACGAGAATAATATACGGAATTTTATATAATTTAAAGAGTAGGTAAGAGGAAAGGAATATTAAATTTTAATTAAAATTATTTAGTGAATTAATAATAATTATTTTTAGATTTTCGTTAGCCTTCCGAAACCTCCCCTATATAGACTTTTCTTACTTTTATAGGCGATTATTTATAGAGTTTAGGTATTTCCTTAATTAGTACTATTATTGGGGTTATAATATTCTTTACCCTTATTTTTAGCGTCCTTTATATTAACGCCGTAGAATTTAATATTATTATAACTTCTCTAGCCGGCGGCGGGGCGGCCGGATAAATTAGAATTCTAATTGCTACAGCCGCTTCGACCGCCTCGGCTACTATAATTATAATAATCTCCGCGGTTATTATAAGAGTTATTATAATTATTATTTTAAGGGCCCTTATTATTATAATTAATATTATTCTTATAAATACGTATAATATAGCCTTCCTAATTGTACTTCCGGTATAGGCCGTTTCTTATATATTAGTTAAGGACGTCCGAATAGATAATTCGAGCGACGTAAATAGCGTTTAAGTCTATAGTATCGCCTTTTTAATTAATAATACGCTCCTTTGAATTACTATTCTTATTAGGGGTACTACTAGTATTATTAGTATTATTATTGCCCTTATTGGCCTATAATTAGTTGAATTTAGTATAATATTCATCGTCTTCTAAATTACGTATTAGGTTACGGTAAAGGGATAGCTATTTTTCGAAATTGTCGTCCTTAGGGTAAATATATTAATTCGAGACGGCGATATAGAATTTATTGGAGATTTTATTGTAAAGGTAATAGATCTTTATAGCTTCGTTTAATTAGTAATAATCTACCGTCTTAATAAAATTTGTTTCGAAATCGGTAAAGAAATAGTTGCCTTATTTAAGTTTATTAAAGCGGTATATAGTATTAAATTTTAAATCGATATTATTAAAACGGGAATTTATAAATATTATAAAGGTAAGGCCTATTTCCTATTTCTATTTTATAGGGTTACCGGGGTTAGTTAAAATAATATTGAAATCCTTTTAGAGGGTTATTATTACTTCGGAGCTTAAGAAGTAATTTATATAAAGGATTTTAGTATATTCGTTAAGGAAACGGAACTTATTAAAGGCTTAGACTATTATAATACGGTTTCTCTAAATAATATAGGCTTTATTCCGCTAAATAGGGTTCTTTTAATTAATTATAAAGGGGTTAGGGTCGGAGAATAGTACTTTAAGGTTAATTGCGATTACGAAAAGAGTTTTAAAGGAATTAACTATAAAAATATACCCTAGGTTATTTCTTAATATATTTCTAGTCCTTATATTTAATCCTCTACTAGTACTACTACTTTCCCTACTATTATTATTAAAATTGATTATAATATTATTATTATTAATTCGTTTAGTTTAATTAAATTCTTCTAATATTTTTAAGAGGACTAATTACGTCGTCTCAGTAATATATTCTATTTTTCTAAGGGCTATCTTAAATACTTTATTCTTATTTATCCCTACCTGGAATTGAATTTTGAAGTCTTCGAATTAATTTGTAAAGTTGGCGGCGCCGTAGTTAAATATCTAGACTATATACGTAATAGGGTAAATAATAGTACGGAAAGTATTATTATTAATTAGGTGAATAGCGTTAACAATAAAGCCTTTAATAATTTATAAAGGTATAGACTTATCCGTTATAAGGGTATTAAAGAGGGTATCGATAATTAGGGTTCTAAGGATATTATCCAAAATTGTAAAATAAATTTCCTTATCCGTTAGGGGGGGAATAGAGTTTTCTAATTCATTAGAGTTCTATAGTTCGTTATTCTAAGGGGCGTTTAGAACGTCGACGTCCTCTTAGGTATATATTAGTAGTAGTTATTATTCTTCTAATAAAATGCCTACGTCGGTGATAATAATATTGGTATTGAGAGTTATAAATTCTACTCGTTGTAGGATTTCTTCTTTAACGATTAACGGCGTTATAATAGGTATACTAAACGGCGTACTTCTTCTTTATAATAATATACGTTCGTAGTGTAATAGTAGAAGTACAATTAATTATTACGGGGTAAGGCGATATTAAACGTTGGGGGTTAATTAAAATTTATGTAATTATATAAGGAAGAAGGGAAATTATAGAATCTGTACGTAGCGGCTCATCCTATATACCCGTAGTTGAGCCCCATCCTTAGTATACGTAACTAACCCACTTGCCGGGATAGTAAGTGGTTGGCTATAGCCTCTGGGGCGGTGCAGCCAATTAGAGAGCGTGTATTAACCCGGCAACTATTGCCGTGGTGATGCCGCGACTAGATGACAGTCACAGGCTAGCCCTGTGACACTCAACTCCGCTTCGGTGGATGTGGGTCTATTGAACCCCCAGACTGTGAAAGTCATCCACCTCTTCATAGTTGAAGCACGCTTTAATGATGGGGTATATACGGCCAGGAGTTAGTGTTCATTTGGGGTCAAAAGCTTACTAGATTATCTGTTTCCTGCTCTGGAAAGAAGATACACCTTTTTGTTTTGCACATGGCGAGAAACTGGAAGCTTTCCCCGTTTTCCCTTCTTGATGTCTGATCAGAGGCTGCCGGAGGAGGTGGACTAGGATATAATCAGGGCGAATCCTGTGATTTCGAAATTTCTCCCTCTCTCTTGCCGTCTTCACCGTCCACCGTCAAGACAACACTTGGAGCCGTCGTCAAAGTTAGGGACAGTGATAATCCTTTGGAATTCAGTACACGGTACTGGTAACCCTAACCCTCCGCATTTGGAGCTTGCCCCTGAACAGAGCTGAGCGAGGTGATGACTTCGTTGCAAGTCAATCAATCTTCCAAATACTTGAGGTAGGTTTCATGTGGCGAACTGTCGTTGTAATGGGATTGATGTCTTTGTCAGATATTAACGACATCACAGCCGCAATTGTTTGGGCATCATGTGCAGGATCTCCAACGTTGACAGTGCATCTGACATGTGTACCTGCTTGTTGCTGGTGCTGGCGTGATGCGAAAGGGGATGTCGCTTTGGACAGGCATGCAGTTGTTTGACATCGGCCTCTTCATGTCCGACATCTTCGCATCTCGTATGGGAATTCTTGGCGGGGTCAGCCGGCAGTCAAACCCGGCCGGAGCACCGGGGCTTCTGGTGGAGTTCAAGACACGGAGACAGGATGAAAGCGTCCGAGCTTTCGTTCATGATCCCCGTCCCGGCAGTCCAACTTCCGGATGAACCGGTGCCAACCGTCTCTTGGCTTGTGCTTTTCTCCGCCAGCTCCGAACCTGCTAGCGTTTAGCATTGAGATCAGTCAACGGTGCAAAACCTCGACGGTGCCGACAGGTTACACCCGAGTGCCTGGTACAACCGTACAACACTCGTCATGGCTTCACCATGGTGTCCCAACGGCGCCCAGGGTTTAAATGGATAAAATGGATGGGACTTCCCGGGGTCCAGTCCCAAACAGTTGAGGGCCTTGAACCATGGTCTGTTGCAACAAGGGGAAAACAACGCCGTTGTCACCGAGCTGTTATGAGTGTACAAGCACAAGACACAGGGACACTCACTCTCTTCCTCATCTTATATCTGTTTGTTTGTTGAGGCTGGACTGCAAGCAACTCGAATTATAAGACTCCACGTTGCCAGACTCGAGAGGTTATTGACAATGAAGTTACAGTCTCCACGGGGTGGCTCTCTTGATGGAGATGCCGGTATCGAATCATCTCGGTAGAGGATTATAATAGCATCGGGAACAAGGGGGGGATAGCGCCCTCACTACGCCCGAGGCGACAACAGCCCAAACAGTAAAGTGATATGATATGATTGAATCGGCGATACTCGAACTGCTTGGTTTGTTTGATTGTCGAGATGGGTGGATGTTGATTATTCTAGAACACAGGGAGACAGGTTCTTTGAGAGTTTATGGCCACTTAGGTAATGCTCGGGCTGCGGCCGCCAATCTGCCGTATAGCGTGGATGATCGGGTCCTGGTTCGCCCTGGTTCGCCCTGGTCAACTAACAGAGCCCATGACAGGCTGACAGAAGAACCTCAGGCGGGTCCCGAGGATAGGCGTCATCAGGGTGTTTAGAAAGAGGAAGATGCGAAACCGAAGACAGGGACACTGGATTCTCGGTCTTTTGTGTTGTCTCTGATATTTCACCTGGTGTAAGAAGACAACTGGGAACATGTGGTGAACGGAAGTCTTTCTTTGTGACAGTCCGAACTGGGCCGCCCAAGAAGACTGTTCACGGCCGGCGGGCGGTTCAGTGCTTTCCCCGGCCGCCACGTGACAAAGGGGGGAAACTTTGGGGGGGTGGCTCGGGTCCGCGGGTCAGGGACAATTGGAGTCGCCGTCACAGTTAAAAGTATGCGCTAATGCAGCGAGAACCAAGCAGAATCGACGTAGAATGCGCCCGATCTCGAACCGCGCCGAGAAAACGCCCTGTTCTCGTGTGAAAGAGCCAAAGAGAGGAATGCACAGGCCACAGAGAGCGCCTGCCCCCAATGCCCCCCTGTGACGGGTCTTGCGGGTGCCCCTGTGCCTGTGCCCCTGTCCAGGTATGCCTGTCCCCCTCTACCCCCGCCCCTGGCATCAATTTACCGATTCCACGCGACGCAAAAGCGGAAGTGTCACTGCGGGAGAGACCTGAACAAGACGGAACTGGAAGAGGACGAGGAAAGAATCAACGCATCCCAGCAACGTGCTCCATTCAGTCCGGTATTCATTCGCTCGACATCATCCAACTTTATGCCCTTTTGGTCACGTTTTCTCTTTGAGCCTTCGCCTAATCCGACTAGACCAGACCAGGACGATACCAGGTTGCCATCTGGGTTCTATGGGTCTACACTAACGGGACCACTCCGGACGCCAAAAGTAACCAGACAAGGACCACTCCCCAAGCCAAGAACCACCACCTCGACGGCCAATTAATCCCAACACGACCACCCAATCTGCGCTCGGCCCACGCCTTCTTTTTCTTCCCAACCGTCCTCCAGATACAAGTCTTTCTTCCCACTTTGCAATCTTCAACCTTGCTAGGGGCCCTTTTCGCTTTCTATCCCTCCAGCAACTAGGTGCCGAACGAGATAACGAGGACCACCGAGCGAGCGACCGACAGCCCAACGACCCGGACGAGCGACCCAACTGCACTATACTACACTACGCTAGGTGCATCGATCGAAGCGAGCGAACGAGAGCGAGCCTCCCGACTGCCAAATTGTGATACGCCCTCACTTCGTTTTATCGGCGCCCGCCAAACACTCGCTGATACCAAGCAAAGCCCGCAAAGCCCGCAAAGCCCAGCCCTCGTTCCTGGCCCTCCGCCTCCGAGACAGCGTGACCGCGTGCTACAGTCGACCGAGACATCGATTACTCCGATCACGGCTTGATATTACCGGCCCCCGATCCCGTTCCCCGAAAGCTGAAGTACCACGCGCACAACCCGGGAGGCCCTGTGACGTTGTTTCCAGGCGCACCTGCTATACCCGCCAGCCCTGCCAGCCCTGCTTTGTCAACATTTGTCGCGAATACTGGCTGACTGCCTGTCTGTCTGACTGCTTGTCTGCCTGCCCTCTTGTCTGAGGGGTCATCGCTACCAGCGCCAGGTCTCGCTGATCTGCTCATGATAGACGACTAATACACCACTCCACGATCCTGTCTGGTTGTGAAAGCAAAAAAAAAAAAGGCACCAGAGGGCTGCTGTGGCATCCGGCCCTTCCTCCTCGCCCAAATAGGCCTCTATTCTCTTGTCTAGATGATGGTGCGTCCGCATTTCCTCCCTCGCTGGTTCCCGACTCCCGGATACCGGGATTTGGATCCATGCTCTCGGCGGAGCCGCACGTCAATTTCCGAATATGGATACCGCGTGTCGCTTCCTGGGCGATCGTCTTCGCATGGGAGACATGAAAAATTATGGGTCCTTGTGGATCGGGAGAACCTCCTTTCGACTGACCAACTTGTTGTTATTCCAGCAGACCTCATCCCGTCCCCAAGGCGATGTTGGCTCCAGTTTCGCCAGCCGACGCGGCCACGACCGACTGTCGATATCCGACCCTAGCCGCCACGTCACCGAGACCATAGGAACCATGTACACCATCGACGACGACGACTCCGGTCCCGAAGACGGCCGCCGGGCTAGCCGCCCCCTTAGCTTCATTGCGACCCAGGGAGATCACTTGGAGCGCCTTGCTAGCCTCGCCGAGGAGCCCTCTGAGGAGAACTCGGGGGATGAACTGCGCCTCGTCCGGACAACCTCAGACAAGACCAAGTCAACACTACACGATACGACTGGTGGAAAAGGGGGTGATGATGGGTTCATAGGAGGACACGCCTTGAAGAAGTCCAGCACCTCCTCAGCGAGGATATCAAGCGATACGAGCAGCTCGTCAGAAAGGCCAGCCTCCCCACTTTCGCCAACGCGCTCGATACGGGATCTCCAGGCCGACGGGTCGGTCTCTCAGTTCCCCATGACAAATATCGACGACGCCAACGACATTGCAAAAGAGTTGAGTAATCTGCAGGCACTGCGACGACTATCGATGGATGTTGGGAATTTCAACGATCCCGATCTGCTTCCTTTCTCGAATATGGGCCTGGTCCAGTCCGGTCCACCAACGGGCGAAGATGACGAAGCAGACCCGTCCCTCCTGCTGTGGGTGCCCGCGAGAGTACACCCGGAACTCGAACCTACGGCGTTCAAGGACTTCCTCGAGAACCGTGTGCAAGCAATAAAGCGGAGGTCCAGTGATTCCATGTTGTCGGTTGACCTGAACCGAAGTGACTCGACAGGTGGAGGGGGCTTGAGGAGAAAAAAGTCAATGCTCTCTCGCCAGATCAAGCCGACGAGTGAGGGCATTGACTACGTTGATGGCTCAGAAAGGCTGCAACGGCAGCGCTCCCGACATGGCGATGGCAACCCAGAACCTAGCCTGAACGAGTTGGTAGATGATCCTACCAAAGCAGTCAAGAAGCTGGCGCTTGAAACTCACCAAGAGGTGGACGAGGGTGACGTCCCGATACTTCCTGCTCCAAGTATGGGTCTAAGACGCTCCACAAAGACGACATACAGAAAAAGCGGCAGTATACGCGGGAACAAAACGTCATTCTCGAAGAGGATCTCCGGAAGGCAGTCATCCGAGCATGAAGATGATATGCCCCCTGTTCCGACAATGGACGAGGCGTCAAGTCAAGGCCTGAAGAGGGTACAGTCCGAGCCGGTCCTGGCCGATCTCTACTCACAGCCCGAGAAATCGGTGCGAAGTCGGCAAAATTTTACGCGCGAGACCCCGGGCTCATCCGAAGACATATCTGTACGACGATCGTTAGAAGACACATCCTACAGGGCTCTTCAAGATGAACCAAAGCCGGCCAGCCCGCCTGCCCCGGCACCAGCGGAGGTTCTCCCTGTCAAGAAGACTCCATCCATACCGCCACCCGCAATCGCCCCGCCGCCGGTACCTGCAATCGTTGGGACGCCACCAACAGAGACAAATAAGCAGACCCTGCCCGATAGATCCTCCACTCAAAAGGCGGACGAGCCGTCGGCTCGCTCCGAGAAACGTCCGTCGCTTGAGTCAACCCAGCCAACAGCGCAAGCTAATGGCAAGAGTCAGCCTAAGCCTTCTGCGCCGAGCGTAGCTACGCAGCCCTCGCCGGCAGTGGATGAGAAGAAAACGGACAAGAAAGCAAAAGAGAAGGAAGAGGTTGAAGCCCCTACCAAATCGTCAGGATGGAAATGGTTCAAGAGCGATGAGAAGGAAAAGAAGAAGCGTGAGAAGGAAAAGGAGCGCGAGAGAGAGGAGCAAGCTCGGAAAGCGAAGAGCAAGGGCGGAGACAAGAGCCACGATGCGACCCGGTTGGACGTTCTACAAAGCTCCATTGAAAGCTCTTCCAAGGGCCGGGAGAGCTTGGTGCTGGATCGGGATAGCATCGACAGTGGCAAGAACGAGGACAAGAAGAAGGAGACCAAGAAGGAGAAGGAAGGCTTCTTTGGTGGCCTTTTCGGAGGCAAAAAGAAGGCTGATAAGGAGCCTACCAAGAAGAAGGAGCAAACACCACTTACTCCAGAACCTCCTCGCCGAAAACTCGTTCCCGATGTCGACTACTCTTGGACTCGCTTCCCGATTATTGAAGAGCGAGCCATTTACCGGATGGCTCACATCAAGCTTGCAAATCCCCGTCGACCCTTACAAAGTCAGGTCCTGCTCAGCAACTTTATGTACTCTTATCTCGCAAAGGTCCAGG